>SSNS01000020.1:1083507-1406024 GCA_006937985.1 Aphyosemion australe | reverse complement strand
GTGTATAAGAGACAGGAGAAAACTGGCCATTCAACGGTTGGTCCAGGCCAAAAGACTTAAAAAATAAGTGGAGGTCTTGCTCATTGGCTGTAGTTCACCTGTAGACCAGTTTTCAGTTTCGTTTCACATTCTAGTCGATCTTGCACTTACAATGATTGAGTTTTCCTTCTGTACATTTAGCTTTTTGCTCCTGGCATGATATTAATAAATGTGCTTCTTCATTTGAAGCAGATGTTGTCTTTATTCTATTATTTTTCTCAGACCACAGCACAACACTAAGCAAAATCAGTTAAATTGTATTAATTTCCCCTTTTTTTTTGGGGGGGGGGGGGTTGTGATTACACTGTCACCTTTTTCAAACCTACCGAGTTTGCAGGTATGAATTAATTTGTGACTGTTCTGTGACCCAGCCCTACCTTGACTTGCTGTTGTGATGATTCATAGACTAGAGTCTCTGAGAACTCATGAAGTTGTCTCATATCGAACTGAACAAGCATATGATAAATGATCAGCTTCAATCTGAGCAGTTGGGCCTGGACCTAATCCTGATCTTTCATTTTCAGATGACCTACAGCGTCCCACCAGCTGGATCATGCTTCTGGTAAGTTTCAGCTATACTGTGTTCATATTTATGTTTCCGTGGGATGATGATTCATAGACTAGAGTCTCTGAGAACACAATGAAGTTGTTTCACTTAAAACTGACCACAAACCACAGTGGGATGAGATATTTTACTGGAGATCATCTGTGTTACTGCTGGGCTTGCTTCAGGGTTCAGTGAAGTTCTCATCTGAAAGTCAAGTAAGCCACGTCCTATGTGGTTGAAGTGCCAGGCCCAGCAGTAACAGATATGCTGCAGTAAATGGACCAACACACCTGTGCAGTGCAGTTCCTGATGTTGGTGTTTTAAACATCCCAGTAATGAGATTCTCTTTGCAGGTGATCCACAGCGGTGGCAGGAAGCGTGTTGAATCTTTGTAAGTACCAGTTACTGTGAATGCTGAACTTCATTATAGATATTTTCTTTGTGGCTGATGTCTGATCAGAACTTAACCTAAACTAAGGCTGTCTACAGCAGCTAAGATGTTGGTTTATAATTTTGCCAAAAATCAAATTTCAAAAGGCAGGACGACCCCCAACCCCAGAATGAGTCATTGGTTGAGAACAAGTCAGTTACAGCAGGGATGTACAAAAGTTGTCCCAAGAACTAGAATTTGATACCATTCCCTAAAAGCAGGTGAGGGCTTTTGCTGCTCCAGTTGTCTGGTCGGTTGATGATGAAAATGCAGTTTTCGGTTCTACTGATGTTAACTGAAGTCTACTCGCAGCGCACTGAGACCGCCAGACTTCTGGAGCTGAGAGGCTTCTGGTTCTGAATCTCTTGGTGCTGCAATGTTAACCCAGAGGTTTTGTCTTTCAGGTTCTGAGTCAAGACTGGTGACCTTCCAAGTATGACATCATTGCATCGTCATGGACCGACACATCGTGCAGTGGACCCTGCACCCTTGAATCAACACAATATATTATTCAGTTTAAATGTTTTTGTGATTTCTGCTAATGCAAAGCTTTTACTCTGAATGTTAAACCTCGAGTATGGATTGATATAAAAAATAAAGTCTCTAAAACCAGATTTCCGTTGTTTGGAATGAATAAACTCTTTAAAGTATTGTGTGAAGGTGTTTTAGGAATTTGTTCTGCCAATGGATGATTAAAATTTAAAGTAAATGAATATTAAAGGCTACAGGATATGTGCTAACACATGAAGTCATTTTGGTATTTGTGTGGAGGGTGATGTTTTAGAAGGAAACATTTTAGTTGCTGTGTCACGTTAAACTAGCAGACGCTTAACTCGTGCGACTGAAATGCTTTCAAAACAAAACGTGCACACGAGTTTGTCCGCTGAAAACGGGCCGGAAGTGGGTGATATCACTTCCGCCATTCAGACGTTCTTTTGCTAACGGAAGGCTAGCTAGTGCCTGTACCACCTCCCGGTGTGGTTTAGAAGCAAAGTGGATCAGAATGACCTTCGTGGTCACTAGCCCGACTAGACGCACCCTTTCAACTCCGTAACAGGAAGTCGGAGACGTTTAAAGCAGGAAGTTCCAGTACCTGAAAGCTTATTTACGTGTCAAGTTGTTGGAAGCTAAACGAGCTAACAACGGAGCTAATGGTCAGTCCCTGGATAGCGTCACTAAAGGTGAGCTTCAGGCTTTATTTGCTAAAATAAGATACTATAACATTTTCAAAGGCTTTATCTGACTGTATTTAGTTAAATGGCAGTTGTTACATAATTTGATTTAAGTTGTGAACTGTTGGCTAACCAGTTGGACTTCAATGGAGCTAAACATAATGTACGTGTTTTTTGTTTTCAGGAGTGAGAAGCAGACTGCTGTTTTAAGGACGACTCTGGGGTATTTACTGTCTCTTTCAGCCTTAATGCTTTCTGATCTGAGCCCAGCAGAGGCGAACTTCCCACTGCTGGACCTAATGTGACCCCCCTCCAGGTTAGAGCATGTAGACCGCTGCTCTGGTCTACCTGAGATTCACGTCAGCGCGAGCCTTCTCGATCTGCTAAACTGGTTCTGAGATCCTGCGGGTGTGTCTCAGACCTAGGAACTATTAGAACCGGGTCTGAGTCTGTGGATAATTATTTCAGCTTCAGAGATCAGGAGGAAAACAGATTAGCAATTGTTTATCTAATACCTTCAAACCAGAGCATGACAGCGGTTGTGGGCAGAGCCTGGGGGTGGGTCCGGTCCTGGACTAGCTATGATCCTCCAGAGAACACCGCTGTGACCAATGAGACTCAGAAGCAGCCTGACAAAGGTGTATGGGGCGTCAGAGGCTGGACCTCCTGGATCTGGGGAGGATGGAGAAGACGGAGAGACCAAAATGACAGTACAGAGAAGTTCTGGGAGGCTCAGGAGAAGCTGCAGCCCATGGAGATTGAGGATCTTCGAGCACGTAGACCAGAACCAAAGTCTAACGTCCAGATATCTCGATGGTGGAATAGATATCTCCCAACTTCCATCTGGCCAAGAAAAACAGATGTAGGTGGACTGAAACGGAGGAGAGTAGGTGATCCATGGCAGCATGATGATGGGGACTTCTCTGATTATGGAACACCTCCTCCATCGCCTACACCTCCATTCCCTCAGATGGCCTCTCCTTTTCGGTTCTTTGCACAAAGCTGGAAGGTGGAAATCGTTCCGGAGCATTATGAGATTTGCTTCAACTTCATCCGTCACCTGTTTGACCTGTTCGTTGTGGCCTTTTTGTGGACTGTGTCCCCTCCTGCCAGGCTGATCCTGGAGGTGTTGGGGGTTCAGGGAGCTCTGAGGTTGTGGTTTCATGGGATGGCCATGTTTTTTGTGTCCACGGTTGGGATGGCAGGATTACTCTGGTTGATCCAGGAGTATCTCCCTCAGTTTGCTCTGATCTACGGCATCATCCAGGCGGTGGTGATCTCCATCAGTGTCCGACAGAGCGTGATCCTCGGTGCGGAGGAGGACAAAGAAGAACAGGAGATGGATGTGAAGGAGATGGATGAAAAGAGAGACATTATAGACCATGACGCTAAGCTTTAGCCTCAGCTGGACTTCCCGGGAGAGGTCAGGTTGTGGTAAACCTTCTCTGACATGTTTAAACACTCTGTGCCACTTTATAAATGTTTTTTTTTCCTGACTGGTTATTAGGTTTTCTTTAATGACCACACCAGTTTAATCTAAATGCTTTTCAAAATAAAAGCTTCATAGCTTTAAAACACTACAGTCACACAGTGACCTAGTACAGAACACCTAAATGCACACAAGTCTTCACTTTTGAGTATTTTTGGTTCCAGAGACAAGCTTCAGCTGAAGCTTCTCCCACGGAGCCTCAGAGGACTGAAATCCAAACTTAGACCTAAAAGAAAACCAGATGTTTCCTTTTTTCACAGCGACTGCCTGCTCAGGTTAAATTCTGCTGCGCCGGACTGATCCAAACTGACCAGAAACTTCTGCTGCTGCAGCTTAAATCTCTGTTTCAGGATTTTCTATGACTCCGTTGTTTGTGAGGAAATGATAAAGGTTCAGGGTACCTTTTTTACCCCCAGTTGTGTCTTGAGCTGATGGGGCAGCAGATACCTGATCTGATCAGTCGTTTCTTATTTGGTCTTTTATTCTGAGTTGATTGTTAGGTTCTGATCTGGTGTTGACAGGTGAGGTACGGCTCTGTAATCCAGGTAAACAATATGAAATCTCCCTCACTACTTCTGAGTGGAAATCCTTTTAGTATTTAAAGTTTTGTTTATTTCTTTGTTACTTTTACATTCTGGCAGACTCCTTCCAGCCTACATGTATAAATACTCTACTTCTTGGTTTCTACTTTATGTTTTAGACCCAGCGAACTGGGACAACACTTATGAATGATGCCTAAAGATGTTTGTTAATAAGCTGCTGCTGTTCGTTAACACGTGGAACCACTCCCACTGCACATGTGCATTCTGACATTGTTTAAAAAGTACAAACAGCTGTTTCATTTGGGGAGAAAATGTGACATCGTATTCACTTTGTTTTAATAAAGAATGTTCTGCTGTTATATGAAACACTTGTTTTTGTTGTTGAAATGGTAGATGCTCATACAGAACCATCATATTTGGATGTCTGGTTCCAGTCCAGAAGACCAAAACGTAAAGCTGGTGTCACCTGGAATTTACCTCTGCAGATAAAACAGGCACTTAATCTGCCAACATCTCATTTATTACGTCCTCCAACATTA
This sequence comes from Aphyosemion australe, assembly GCA_006937985.1. Taxonomy (NCBI): domain Eukaryota; kingdom Metazoa; phylum Chordata; class Actinopteri; order Cyprinodontiformes; family Nothobranchiidae; genus Aphyosemion; species Aphyosemion australe. The sequence continues at coordinate 1,401,266 of SSNS01000020.1, read as the reverse complement.
ACTTTGTATACAAACTTGTTTTGATCACAGTTCAAAACTTTATTTCACATTATTTCTGCTTCGTTAAGCTGACATTATTTACAGAGCGGAGCAACATAGGAACAATGTCCAGATGTTACAGCACAAAGGTGGACATCCTTTATCCTCCAGGACAGAGATCCTTAGAGTGTCTACACAACACACTGGACTTGTTCTCCTCAAGATGTTCTACCTCTCATCCAAAAGGGTTCTTCCAATTCTGATCTGGGGTCTGGAGGTCAAGGGACACCTGTAATCCTGATCTGCTAAGTGTGAAAAAAAAACGTTTTGTATAAAGGACGTTCTAAAAAATGTTCTGAGAGGCTCTTTAGTTTGGGTCTGTAGTCGACCCACTTGAACTTAAAATCTGCAACCCAACTAAACAGATCTGTGTGGGTCCAGTTCCAATTCTAAGAGCTGTGATTGGGCTGCATGGTGACCAGAACTGAACAGTGGTGGATCAGAAACCTCTGTAATACTTAAAATCCAAAATGATAAATACTAGGCAGGTCAGAAAATCACAACCATCAACCTAAAAGCTCACCAGTTTGGAGACATACAGCTGAATCACAAACCCAGTAAAGACCAGCAGTCACCAAACCAACCACAGAATCATTTCTACAAGTCTGATGACCTCATGAGGTTCTGGAGCTGAGTGGGATGGAGCACGGTGAGTCGGACCTGCTGCCAACAGCTGAAACATGCAGAAACATGGTAGATTTATATTTTCTGGTTTAAAATCAGCTTTTATTTTAGTTTACAGAGCAGCTGGAGGAGAACTGGATCTGAAGGACTATCACACCTTCATTTAGTCCAACATCTGGGCAGAAACTGGACCTTTCAGACCTCAGGCTCACCTGAAGCTCTCAGAGGATAAAACTAAAAAAAAGAAAAGTTCAAAAATCTAAAACAGAAAAACAAAAGTGCAGTTTGCAACATGTCAGTGTCAGTGAAACCCCTCCAGACTCCCTCAGACCCCCAGACTCAGGCGGTTCTCTGTGGCGTGTTAGTGTGTGTGTGCCCCTTCGGAGTTTGGGGGCCCTGTGGCCCCCTCGTCGGGCCTCTGTCCATGACCTCTTCTGCCGTGACCCAGGATGCAGTTAGCGCTCCCACAGCCCTCGTCTTCATCGTCTCCTTCACTCTCAGACGAGGACTCTCCAAACTGTCTGGGCTTCTCATAAATACAGCAGCCTGGAAATCAACACACAGGTCCAGGATCAGAGCAGAACCAGAACATCTGGATTCAGAGGTACCACAAAACCAGCTCTAGTTTCAACATCAGACCATATTTACTCCAAAAGGAGGTGTTTCAGGCATGTCCTGCCGGCAGGAGGCCCCTGACCAGGTGATGGTCCTCTCTTTATATGCTGAGAAGATATGTGAACTCACATTTTGAGGACCGTCTCCCCAGGTGCTCGTTATCAACAGTGTCACTGGACCACTCCACCTTCTTCTCAGTCTTCCTCTTCCTCAGCTTGATGGTTAGACTTCGTCCTTCCTGAGAAACATCAGATGTCAACAGGAGCAATGCTGAGTGTTTACAATTCAGAGTACAAAAAGGTCAAGGGTTCAAAAAAAACCATGAAATGGTATCAAAAATAAAATGCTAGAAATATACACTCCACCAACAGAACCCAGATATAGACCATCAGGAATCTACCAGTAACACAAACCAGTACTGGACAACTTTCAGCTTGATCAGGTATTATTCTCAGTCTGTAAATGTAGCACAGCTAAATGCTAAGATATCTATCCAGCTGGCAAGACTGCTTACACCTTTCATCTAAAGGGCAGCAGTAGCTCAGGAGGTAGAGAGGGTTGTCCAGTAATTGGAAGGTTGTAGGTTCAATCCCAGCTACCAGAGAATGCTGCTGTGTCCTTGGGCAAGATATTTAACCCACATTGGCTGCTGGTGGTGGTCGGAGGGACCAGTGGCGCCTGCGTTCGGCAGTCTCGCTTCTGTCAGTGCGCCCACAGGCAGCTGTAGCTACACTGTGGCACATCATCACCAGCGTGTGAATGTGTGTGTGAGAATGGGTGAATGACTGATTGTGTTGTGAAGCGCCTTGGGGGGTTGTAGAACCCTAAGAAGGTGCTATATAAATACAGGCCATTTACCATTTTACTATTTTTAATAAACGAACGCAGCCCAACTAAAGAAAATCTTCATCAGTAGGCTGAGGCTCATCATGACAGAAAAAAATGCACCAAGTGATTCTTGTACATTACCACACTACCACTGAGCGTCGACATTTTACGGGTACGTAAACAACATCATCCTTCCTGTAGCTAACAGCAACCAGTGACGCTACCGTAAAAAGGGTCGCAAGATAACGCAAGCGCATTTTAATCTACAACACCTGGCCTACTGAAGGGGTCCAGCAGAAAAACGTCGGATAGTGGAGTCCAAGTGTTTTATGTTGTATTTGTTCAATGTCGGTGATAAATGATCCGAGCCTATCTTGGTTTTGAAGAACAATGAATCTCGAAAAACACAACTGGTCCTCGCCACGAGTTCTGTTAACGCCCATGATGTTACAATAACCCAAATAAACGACTAATAACACATTAAATGCTGATAATTCAGACTAAACCACTTTGTGAAAATCAACACATCAGATCCCATTACAACAGCAGATGAAAGGGGTTCGTTTCCTGTGTAAAACATCAGTTGTTAGCAGCGCGGCCTCGGTTGGTCCTGAACCGGACTGCTTTAAACCCTAAAATCAATTGAAATGTTTACCGACCAGTTCTGTAGCGTATACCTGTTGGGGTGGCGGCGGAGTGCCAGTCTGGACAGTCTCCGTTATGGTTTCACTCGACGTCCCGGGGACCTCCGCCATCCCTGGAGCTGCTAGGCTAATGCTACCTTTAGTTTGATATCAGACGCGGAACCAGTGAAGTCGGGCGTTTGTGACGCGTAAACACGAACCTATGACTATGGAACTCCAAAGTGTTCAAAATGAAATAAATAAATAATACATTATGAAATATGTATCTACATAAATAAATATTAGACAATTATGTGATATGAACATGAAATAGCAAAATATTTTTCATTCTTCATTTAAAATATCTTTATTAATATAAAACTTTATTTCAGATGTAATTGTTCCATTAAAATTAAAATTATTTTTGAGGCATTTTATTTAATTATTTCAGTTTTTATTACATAGCGTCCTTTTCACAAAGTCAGATTTGATTTCATAATAGTGTTTTTGTCAGAAGGCTGATTTATTTCATAATGACACTTAACAGCAGAAAGTCTCAGGCCCAGTCATAAGCTGGTCATAAGGTAGAGCGTAAGTTGATGTATTTCAGTAATTCCATTCAAAAAGTGAAACTTGTGTATTATATTCATTCATTATAAAGAGACTGATATATTTAAAATGTTTATTTATTTTGATGTTGATGATTATAACCGAAAGTCCCAAATTGACAGCGCTGCTTGGAGCTAGTGTAGCAGTAGGCCGCCATCTTGGGTGGGTCTAATTTGCCCCCAGCGCATTTATTTCTACTGAGTAAGGTGCTTACCCAACTAAAAACACATTTTAATTAAGTTTTCTTTCTTCACAAAATTAGACATATGGTATGGGATGATATTTAAAATATAAATATATTTAAACAACATAAATTAAAATATAAAATCTCAACAGGTAGGCTAGAAAAGTCAATAGTAATCCCACGTGATCTGTTTTCAATAATACGCCGATTGTTGCAACCGTAGGCTACACAAAAACACGTGCATTGTCATTCTGCGTTGATTTGCGTTAGGTTTGGAGCGTGAGGGACCCATCCAATATGGCAGCGACGCTGTTACGCTCTCCAGCACCTACGTATTCATGTCTATGCCAAGACTGAATTATTTTATTAGAGATATGTTTTTCATTATTTTTTGGCAAAAATATTATTTTGTTGATTATTATTATACAACGCTGTGGTGAGTTATTTCATCTTAAAACAGAACAGGAAATTTACTTTATATTTGAGTTCAACTTGACAGCGGAAATGTTTGCGAGGGAACCTATTTTGCGACGGACAAGCGCTTGTTTCCTAAATGTGAGGTCAGTAAGCTGAGAACAAACTCTTGAGATTATAAACAGTCTTACAATGCCACTGATTTTAATGTATCAGTATTATATTAACGGGGTAGTGTTTATATAACAGCAAGTCGTAAGAACCTGAATACCCCTCAAGTTATTTGACTAATTTAGGCGTAAGATATTAGCAGACATGAATGCACAGTAAGTGCACTGTACCTGTTTAGAGTTCTCTAAAAACAACAAAAATGAATATATTTTCGTTCTGTATTTTTCTTTATATTGTAGTGTTTAACTCAGGATGTGGAGGGCAGCTAGGAGGCTTTCAGGGACCAGAACAGCCAGACGCTGTTCCAACAAGTCCTCCGTATCTTCGACCACCGTCTCCTCTCAGCCGAACCACCCAGAAACAAACCCCTCTGCCCGGCTCCAGGAGGAGAAGCGGAGGCGTAAACGGGACCGGGAGAAGCTCATCCTGTCCAGCCAACACACAGTAAGTCCGGTCAGACCTGTACATCTACAGTAATCAGAAGAGAGTCTGTGTTAGGCTTATGAAATTAAAGAAATAAAAGATGTGTTATAAGAAAAAATGTACAAATAAAATATATATACATATAATATAAACATAGAAATAAGTGTTTGATGGATGCAACGATGCTTTGTTGCATGACTACACGCTACATCTAATCGTGAAACAGTGACCATAGATGAAATGATTTATTTATTTTTTATAGAATGCTGAAGATGACAAAGTAAACTGGAGTGAAAAACAGAAGATTGTTTATAATGCACACACACCTCCTGGGACAAAGAAAGGTGAGTGGATTCTTCTGGTCCTGATGGAGCTCTCCTGCCCAGTACAGCTCCTCTGGAGTTTCTATGTGCTTGTCTGCAGATACCAGCCTGCCGTTCCCATCCTCCTACAGCCCAGAGTATGTGGAATCCTGTTGGTACCAGTGGTGGGAAAAAGAGAAGTTCTTCAGTCCTGAACAACATGTGAGGATTTTGCCACACAGACATATCAGCAATGTTCTTATTCTTTCTATTAGCTGGTCACCTTCACACATTAAATATCACTGTAGTTTGACAGTGCTTTTCCAGACCCTGACAAAACGAGAGGAGGGGTGTCTTGTGCCAAGCTTTACTCTGTTTGTGTGAGCATCAGGAGAACAGATGCCCTGATGAGCAACATGACAGATTGTTCATTTAGATATCAGTCAAGTCATGATCTTCGGCAATCACTGAACAGGCCAAATTAGCTGACAGGCCACTGGAAAATCTCCCTGTGCTCCCGATTGCCAGTCCGCCACAGATTATAATTGATGAAAGTTCCAAATTATAATTTTTATAAATTAGAAATTATTCTAATTTTATGACCAGCACCTGTATGTTCACAGATGGAAAAATGAAGCATAGCAAGGAACGAACACTGTCCCTACTGTGAAACCTGGAGGAGGCTCTGTTATGTTCTGGGGCTGCATCTGGCACAGGGTGTCTTGAATCTTTTTTTTTTTTTTTTGCTTTATTGATAATCACTATATGTATAAAATGCATTTATTGATGCAGATCAGTGCATCATTCAGTAGATTTTCACAAAAAAAAGTTTTTAACATGGGAGTCAATGAGAATGTGCTTGTTTCTGGTGCCAGCCCCTAGAGGAGGAGGGGAGAACTGCAATTTTTATCACTTATGGGTCTAGCTGATGATGATAAAATCCTCTGTTGCTTATTGGTTCAGTTATTTATTTCAGGAGCGGTTGTCCCATGGTGTGGAGCGGACCTTCTCTCTCTGTATCCCACCTCCTAACGTGACAGGAAAGCTGCACCTGGGCCACGCCCTGACTGTGGCTGTACAGGATGCTCTGATTCGATGGTACGGGTCACCTACATGTCTGCTGTAGCGGTGGTTAACACTTCAAACACTGATGTAATGTTCTCCATGGAACAGGAGGAGAATGCAGGGCTACAGGGTTCTGTGGGTTCCTGGATGTGACCACGCAGGTATCGCAACTCAGGTAGAACAACCATCACATATCATGTCTTTGTGTGATGAACTGTAAAGGAATTACTCATACCAACACCGGTCCAGTTCATGTGTTTTACTGGTCTGGTGTATGTGTTCCACTGGTTTGATTTATGGGTTTTACTGGTCTGACTGACCTTTTCAGACTGTTGTGGAGAAGAAACTTTTACGTGAACAAGGGAAACGCAGACAAGACTTCACCAGAGAAGAGTTTTTACAGGAAGTGTGGAAGTGGAAGAATGAGTGAGTCTTCTCCTTCCCGTCCTTTATTTCAGAGCTTCTTCCCTGCTGACTCCTCCTCTTCCTCTTTTCCAGAAAAGGAGATGAGATCTATCAGCAGCTGAGGATGCTTGGTTCCTCTCTGGACTGGAGCAGAGCCTGTTTCACTATGGATCCAGTGAGCCTTTATTATCACCCCTCCTCCCAGTCCGAGTTAGATCAGACAGACCATAGGAAACTATGGAATCTTTTCCCCTGGAGTGACCAAATTAAAGGCTCTCACTTGTAAAATGTTTTAAAGTTGTTTTTTTATCCCAGGGTTTCAGCAGAGCTGTGACGGCAGCTTTTGTCAGACTCTGTGATTCAGATCTGATTTATCGATCAGAAGCTTTAGTCAACTGGAGCTGTGCTCTGCAGTCCACCATCTCTGATATAGAGGTGAGAAGCTTACACGCACGCGCACACACACACACACACAAACACAGAGGGAAATGTTTTATTAGAAGTCAGTACAGTACATATTTTTACAGTACAAATTTTGTACAGTTAATATTACATCTAAAATATTTGACTCATTTTGTTTTACAGCCCTCCTCCTCCTCTTCCTCCCTCATTCCAACTAATTTCATGTCCTCTTTCACCACATCCATGTCTCCGTTGTGGTCTTCCTATCAGCCTCCTGCCTGGTGGCTCCAACCTCAGCATCCTTCTACCTACAGGTGAAACTGGAAACATTAGAATATGGTGCAAAAGTAAATGTATGTCAGTAATTCAGCTTAAAATGTAAAACTAATATATGAGATAGTCTCATTCAATGCAAAACCAGATATTTCAACCCTTTAATTGTTAGAATTGTGATGATTATGGTTTACAGCTGATGAAAACCCCACAATCATCTCAGACAATTAGATTCAGACAATTAGAATATAATGAAAAGGTTCAATATTCTAGACTCAAAGTTTCACGCTCTAATCAGCTAATGAATCCAAAACACCTGCAAAGGGTTCCTGACCCTTTAGATGGTCTCTCAGTCTCAGCTGGATTACTGACATAAATGGACTTTTGCTTCATATTCTCATTTTTCCAGTTTTACCTGTATATAATCATTGTCTCTCCTCTAGACACGTCTGTCCTCTCTGAGTTTATCTCCCTAACATCTAACACAAGCTGTCCCTCTGATAGACTCATTCCTGATCCTACTAATAATAGTCCTCATGGACACTGTCTCTAAACCAGACAATATGGCTGGTCTCACTGCTGTTTTCTACACCTTTTCTTTCATTCTTGCAGAAAAAACAAATTCTTACATAGAGTCTAATTGTCATCACACCCTGATGAGCAACAAGAGGAGCTTCAAGGTGTGTTCTGAACCTGTCTGTGTGTTTTGGATCTGGAATTTGTCCTCAGGTGGACTCGGTGGAAGTTTCTGGACCGACTACACTGTCTGTTCCTGGTTATGAGAATAAGGTGGAGTTTGGATCAATGGTGACCTTTGCGTACCATGTAGAAGACCACAGTGAGTGTTTGGTTACCGTCTGATGTTGACTTTAATCTGATTATTGTTTTTACGTTGAACTGATGTTTCCAATGTTCCAGACAGTGAAGTGGCCGTTTCCACCACGCGTCCTGAGACCATGCTTGGTGATGTGGCTGTAGCTGTTCACCCAGACGATCCTCGATACCAGGTCAGGACTTACTTCATTCACTTTCATTTTTAATGAGTGTCAAAGTCCTGGAAAAAGAGTGAGTTTAGTCACGTGTTCTGAAAGCAAATGTCTCCTCACAGCTTCTTTTATACTGTGGTCCTAAACCACGTCAGTGGTTACTGGTTTACTGTTCCCACTGGAGGTTCAGTGAGGTTGGAAACAGACCTCCAGTTAGTCAAACGTGTTTTTAGAAAAGTTAAAATACATCTAAGCTATTTCAAAGCATAACTTTAAATCGTCTTCACTTACTGATGGCAACAAATAAATTAAATGTTTTGCCAATGAATTGATTAATTTTAATCGCTTCTGAAATGTACAATCCTGGAAAAACCTCATCCAATCATTGGGAACGTCCCGTTCTTAATGATTGGATCGTAGCCCATGCATCAAACTGCCGCTCTGATCGTCTGTCGCCATCTGCTCATACCCTTCTATGTGCAGGAATCACAAGTTCACAGCTGAATAGGAAGTGGAGCCAGAGCCAGGCTGCCTAGTGTCACAGATGAAATGTTCTCTTCTGTTTGCAAGTTTCATTAAAGGAGTTTTACATGTTCTGTTTAGAATCTGGTTCTGTTCTTGATGGGAAATATTTAAGTGACGGACCTGTTGTCTCTGAACGCAGCCTGTCCTCTGTCGGCTGGCAGAGCTGTGTGTCTATTTGTAACTCCCCAGTGTAGAGGAGAGAGAGGAGGGCCGAGTCTGAGGAGGTTTAGGTCGGGTTGTGGAAGTTTTGACCTATTGTTCGTGGCTTTTTCCTGGAATGTTGGGTTACACTGAGCTGCTGTGATTTTTAAATTAGGATTAGCCATGAAAGCTAAAAATTGCCTTCTTTTTCTCCTTAAAACATCACATTTACATATATAACCACAGTTTCATAAATGTGTTAGGTTGGACAAATTGTAATTTAACCATAATAGAAAATAAATACTAGGTTTAAGCATGAGGAGTAAAGGGTGACACAGGGTGTGTTAGCTGCGTAGGTTAAAATCTAAAGGGAGACGTGCTCCAGTTCTGTGGAATGAACTCCTGGCAAATGTCAAACTGGCTCCTTCGCGCAAAGTTTTTGTGTCAATTTAAAACTCATTTGTAACATCTTGCACAGCAAGAATCTTTTAATTTGATCTTTAAGTTTTGATGTCTCCGTTATGAACAGTTCTTTGTTCTTCCATATGGTTGTGTTAAAAGCTCTTTAAAAAGTTGATGACGATAGAGAGTAAAGCTAGCAGAAGGAAGAAATGTGGTCATTATCTCCTCCAACTGTCTAAGCATAATAGCAGCATAACTAAAGGGATGAGCCAGGATAACCTAAACTAACCTTAACTAGAAGATTCATCACAGTGGAAAGTCTGAATCTTATAACAGCATAACTAAAGGGGTGAGCTAGTAGGAATGTTCTACGTAGCGATGTGATGCATTGTTCTGATTGGTAGATGATGTTTATTATGTTTGTCTCGTCTCTGTTTTGTCCTCGTGGTCTCAGGCTCTTCATGGGAAACGCTGCAGACATCCTTTCACCAACAGACTCCTCCCCATCATCACTGACCCTGTGGTGGACATGAAGCTGGGAACAGGTGACTGAAACAATTCTACTGGACCAATGCTGAGGACCAAACGACCACAGTTATGAAGGATAAACCAGTTCACCCATCAGCCCTCCTGATGCGATGAGCTCTTGTTCCTGTTGGAGATGTTTATGCCTCACCTGTCTGTGTTTTATAGGAGCAGTGAAGGTGACTCCTGCTCACGATCACACAGACTTCCTTCTGTCTCTGAGACACTCTCTGCCTCGCATATCTGTGATTGGAGAAGATGGGACAATGATGTCATCCTGTGGACAGTGGCTGGAGGTACTCTAGAAGGTCTTCTCTCTCAGGTTGAGCCCTGTGAACTGAGCTGAGCTGTCTTCTGAGCTCCTGATGAAGCTGTGAGCTTCACACGTCTTTACTCCGGCTGTCTTCCGTTGTTTTAAAGGGTGTGAAGCGGTTCGATGCCAGAGAGCTGATTGTGGACGCTCTGGTTGAGAAGAAGCTGTTCAGAGGAAAGCAGAACCATGCCATGACAGTTCCAGTCTGCAGGTACCAGAACCAGTGTCCAGGTTTTCTCACTGAAGCTTACATCTTCTAGCTTCATGTCTCTGAAGAGGACAGTGTCATTGTGTGATGATGTCTCTGTGTCTGTCCTCACTCCTCAGTCGATCCGGAGACGTCATTGAACCTCTTCTGAAGAAGCAGTGGTTTGTCCGCTGTGAAACAATGGCTAAAAGAGCTGTTCAGGTAATTATTATCAGATGTTGACTAGCACAAGACGCGGGGCCTCGTTTATAAAACTGTTTACTCCTACTTTCCACCGGACATGAGAGGCGTTTTTACCCGTGAGCTCCCTTCCAACCAGGAGCCATTCTGATGAGAAACGGGAGTGAAAGCGTTCCACACAGCTGGTCCCGTGAGGTCACAAAATGACAGGAGAATTGCAAAACCACGCGTTTAGGAAGTTCTCACGATAACAAGCAAGGAGCAAGATGGCTGCATGTATCCAAAAACGTCTGTGGCTTATTTTCTGTTCCGATTACGTTGGCTACAGAGGTTTCACAGGAAATGACGTACGTTTATCTGCACGTGGCTTTTATTTTGAAAGTTTCCAGATGTTTTACACTGCTTTTGTGTTTGATTTCCTGTCTGACCTGATCTGACCTGTGGAGTTTGACGTGTTTTGGAAGCATATCACGTAAAAAAAAAGACTGGAAACATAATCGAAGTGTCCCTCTGTTCTGGGACATGCCCAAAATTTTACACTTTGCCGCCACTGGAAAGGAACACGTCCACTAAAACGGCTATTCGCTGCAAATTACGTTTCGCTGCCGTTTTGCATCTGGTGGAAAGTAGGGTTTAGAATCCTAACTACAACTGCACTTAAAGAGCAAGTCACCCCCTACCAGAGTCTTACTCCGCACACACTTCCTGTTTGGAAAAATGTGCCAAAAGGAGGCGTCACCTGCCGAGAGAGTGGCATTGAGGCATTGACTTTTCATGTCATGAATGCACCATTTCTAACCAACAATTAAAAAAATCTGAAATTTTTCCTGGTCTGTGAACTCGCCATCGCTAATTAACAATAAAATAAATGTAGTTTTGTTTAACGGTCAGGCTGTGGAAGATGGACATCTGGAAATCACTCCTCAACACTTCACCAAGACATGGAGGAACTGGTTGTCCAGCATCAGGTACTGGTTCTTACCAAACAGGTTCTAAGTGGTTCCGTGTTCCTAACGTGTCACGTGCACTAACCATCTGAATCCAGCTGTCGGTGTAACGCTTCATCTGCTGTTTGCTCCTCAGTGATTGGTGCATCTCCAGACAGCTGTGGTGGGGTCATCAGATCCCTGCCTACCAAGTACAGCTTCCTGATTCTACTACTGATTCAGAGGTGTGTGTGTGTGTGTGTTTTAAATTATTTCTGTGGTTTATTCAAAACCTTTTATCTGATGTTATCCTGAACCAAAAGGGGTTTTCCTACAGCTGCTGTTGGTCTGCTTTAGACTCTCTCTCTCTGTATGTTTGTTTGTGTGTGTGTGTGTGTGTGTGTGTGTGTGTGTGTGTGTGTGTGTGTGTGTGTGTGTGTGTGTGTGTGTGTGTGTGTGTGTGTTAGGAGCACTGGGTTTGGGGCCAAAGTGCGGATGAGGCTCGAAGGAGAGCTGCTGTGAAATACGGAATGAAACCAGAAGACATCACTTTGAGACAGGGTGAGACTAATAGGCCTTCTCCAACAGCATGGTTCGGTATTTCCCTCTATTCCAGAGTGGTTGCTAAGAAGATGGCCTCCTCCATGAGGCCACCACAGCTCAGCAGAACGCCAGTGTAGCTTCTTCTGGGGAGAAAAACAGAGAGAAAATAAAGCTAACAGCTGAAATAACAGGAAATAGTACAATTAGAGAGTAGTGGTAGAAGAAAGTAGCAGAGTGTGGAAAGTGGTCAGTATGTCCTCCAGAAGTCTAAGCCTATAGCAGCATAACTACAGAGATAACTCAGGATAACCTAGCAACATTCAAGTATAGATGTAGAGGAGGTAGAATGTGATCATATCTGACTTCTACTGAATGTAGAATACAATGTAATTTCACAAGTTTTTTTTTTGTTCTTCCATGTCAGACCCAGATGTTCTGGACACCTGGTTCTCCTCTGGGCTGTTCCCTTTTGCTATGCTTGGCTGGCCAGAACAGGTATGGCCCACTGAGCATCAGAACCAACCTCCAGCTAATCTCTTATCTGACGTCTAAATGTCTTCTGCCACAGACATCTGATCTGCAGCGCTTTTACCCCAACTCCATCCTGGAGACGGGCAGTGACCTCATATTCTTCTGGGTAGCCCGGATGGTGATGCTGGGAACCGAGCTAACGGGCCAGCTCCCCTTTAAACAGGTTGTTCATCAGAAGCTAAAACTAAATCTCAGACTGGGAGCTCATCCCGTTGACGTGTTGTTCTCATTATTCCTCCCAGGTCCTGTTCCACTCCCTGGTGAGGGATAAATATGGGAGGAAGATGAGTAAATCCCTCGGGAACGTCATTGATCCGTTAGACTTTATACATGGAGTTTCTCTCCAGGTGAGGAAACATAACTTAAGGTCAGAGGTCACCCACTCTAATCAGAAAGCTGTGGGAGCCGTTATGTCCCAGTTTAACAATCTAAACATGTTTTCTGTGTCAACAGGGACTTCAGGAGAAGGTGAAGGAGGGAAACCTTGATCCTAGAGAACATCTTGTGGCTTTGGAGGCTCAGGTCCTCTTCCCTTTAGTAACTGTAACTTTAATCTGTTTTATTTAGTACTTTATTCTGATCCGGCCGTTCTGTTTGTCCCCTTCAGAAGAAGGACTTCCCTAACGGGATCCCTCAGTGTGGAACTGATGCTCTGAGACTGGCTCTTTGTTCTCACAAGATCCAAGGTAAGGCTGATGCCTCCATTGAGGTCACTCAGGTATCAGTCTCATTTTAGCAGCAGGTTCAACTGCTGTTGGTTTAGCGTCCAGGAAACCGCCCTTTAACCGTTAGCATTAGCAACTCCACCACACAGCAGAACTCCTCCAGGCATGTGTTATTTGTGGAGATAAAACATCAACGTTGCAGAGCAAACAGAGTCAGTGGTAGAGTCGTGTTGCTGTTAGCCAATCAGAAGAGAGATGTCCAAATATCAGGAAATAAGACTCTAAATCCTGCTGTTTTCATCTCCCCTCTGCTCTGGCTCACTTCTACTTCCTGAAACAGGAGCACCAGAGCTTTTTTTCACAGAGATCAACTCACAACACATTTGTTCATTTATTCATACTAGAGACCACTGCAAATGTCCCAGCTCATCTGTGATAAAACAGTTACCTTATTTCATTTGTAAGATGTGTCTTTTTGTATTTGTCCAAACAGACCAACCTGATACTGGGATCGCTATAGGCCAACTGGTTTCTTGGTATACTGCTTTTGTCCTGTTTGCTTCGCAGGTGAAGACATCAGCCTTTCAGTCTCTGAAGTCCTGAACTGCAGACACTTCTGTAATAAAATGTGGCAGACCCTGAGATTCACGTTGGGGGTTCTGGAAAATAGTCCCGCTCCAGTGGGAACTCCTGAAGAGGTACGGGTGTTACAGGCTGACTTTATTCCTCATTGTTTGTGTTCTTTGACCACCTTTGAGAACATTCCATTCACACATCTATTCTGAAGTGTTTCTGTGTAACCCTGCAGGGCCTCTGCTCAGAGGTTCCATCCTTCAGGACTCATAACTGCTCATCCAAGCTAATGCTCACTTATAGCTGACAGCTAGTCTGAGCTAGCGGCTAGTTTGAGTTAGCAGCTAGTCTAAGAAAACAGCTAGTCGTTGAAACCAGTCATCCCAGTGTAAAGTGGGGATTTTATCTGATGAATGCATGTGGTTTCAGACGGTCCCTGAAGGCAGCATGGAGAGATGGATCTGCTCCAGACTTTACAGCACCATCTTCCAGTGTGAACAGGTTCTGGAGGTCTATGAGGTCCATGCTGCCACCTTTGCGATGCACTCCTTCTGGGTCCACAGCCTGTGTGACGTCTACATAGTAAGAAACAGAACTTAGACCCAGGAGACGCCTTCACAGACCCACCCAGTAACCTGTGTTTTTTTAACTGAAGGAGTACGCAAAGTCAGTTCTGCTGAAGCAGGACAAGGGGACAGTGGTCCAGACTGACCTGGCTCACAGTGACATCACCAGGACCGTCCTCTTTCACTGCGTGTCTCTATCTCTGGCCCTGCTGTCCCCGTTCATGCCCTTCATCACAGAGGAGCTGTGGCAGCGACTCCAGCCCTTCAGATCTGATCCTGGGAGCCAGACCAGCCTGTGTCTGCAGCCGTACCCACGGTCCAGTCAACTGGTAGGAACAGAACCATCAGGACTAAAACCCTCTCTAGGTTTAGGGGAAATATTTGGGTCTGTCCCAGTTTAAAAATAATAATACAAACTGGAGGTCACTGAACAAAAACATGAAAGTTGGATTAACCTGAACAAAGCTACAAGCAGGAACTCTTAATGTTGCACTCAAGGAAATACAGAAAGCTAATTTGCTGAAGATAGAAAATATTTCTATTTTTGGTTCGTTTGGGGGTTTACCTGCATGTTGTTTATTCCTTGTTCTGGCAGGCTCACTGGTATTTCCCTGAAGTGGAAAAAGATTTCCTGTTGGTCCAGGAAGTGGTCAGAGTGGCCCGCTCCCTGAGAGCCCAGTGTGGTCTCACAAAGGAAAAACCCGTCAGTAAGTCAGCAACATTTCTAAGCAAACCTCACAAAGAACTCGTACTTAGCTCCAGTCACTCGAAGATGCTTTTACGTTGTTTCAGTGTGGGTCGAGTGTTCACCCAGTCAGGCTCAGGTTCTGACTCACTTCGGGTCAGCTGTCTTGACTTTAGGCAGAATCTCTAGCCTCCACATCTGCTGTCCTGATGGAGCAGATCTCCCATCTATAAACTCCACACCTCCACCTAAAGGAAGCCTCATTGGTGTGGTGGACCACACCTGTCAGCTTCACCTGCCCCTCCAGGTGAGTTCCAGCTTTTCATGTAAGAAGGATGGAGGGGCGGAACTTTGAACTTTCAATTTCATGATTGTGGGAACTTATCTTAGTGTTGTTCAGAATGAAACTTTAAACCTAAATGACGGATAAATACTCCCAGTTTTACAGTTTTTCCTCAGATCAGAACACAACACTGGACCAGACTGGTCAGCACATAGGTCACATGTAACTGAATGTTTCCTCTTTCAGAGTGGAGTGAACTTTGACCAACAACTCTTGCAGCTTTCCCAGCGGAGAAACAAACTAACTCCGAAACTGGAAAAACTTCTCGGCGCACTTCAGTTCTCCGACTACCAAACCAAAGTTCCCGATCACATCCGGCAGCAGACAGAGAAAAAGGTTAGCTCTTCACAGAAATACCCTACCTGGTCTGTAACAAAAGGGAAAGATTGTGAGGAAATAGTGGCTGGTTCAAACATATGATGTTTGTGAATTTTAAAGAGACATTTTGATGCCAAGAAAGCTCTTTTTGTCGAACGGCGGCAAAAGTTATTTTAGGTTTTGTGTGAAAAGACGTAGAGGACTACAGATGTTCGTCTCACCAAATTGACGTCATTGAACCAGACACGGAGAAGATTAGTTTAGTGAGCTTCACGTCCTTCCAGGATGACAGAAGGAGCGTTAAATGTGGAGAAAACCATAATAAATCTGGTCATGTGGTAATTAGAAGCTACGCTGGGGGAGAAGAGAGTCTGGTGATGTCATAAATGAAATTTATGATTTGTAGTAATTTTAGTTATGAATTTTTACAACTTAATAAATCTTAAAGTATGTGACAGACATAGTCAAAACACACAATTACTTTCTATTTAATTTGAAGTGCAACATATGTGTGATTCAGGGCGTAAGGCAAACAGATTAGAAAACAGATTTTATAGCTCTGTTCACTTGCATTCAGTTTTTTATTTTTTTCCATGGATCCGTGACATGAATACGTAGATGCCCCATTGGGCGCTGGAGAGTGTAACAGTGTCGCCGCCATATTGGATGGGTCTCCTCACTCTCCAAAGTTAAGGCAGAGTGGGAAACTATGCCCGTTTTGTGCAGCCTACGGTTGCAACAATCTGCATTTTATTGAAAACAAATCATGTGGGATTACTATTGACTTTTCTAGCCTACCTGATGGGATTTTCATTTATTTTGTTTAATTATATTTATATTTAAATTATTATGCCATATCATTTGTGAAAAGGTTTGATAAAATGTGTTTTTTAGTTGGGTAAGCACCTTCCTCAGTAGAAATGAATGCACTGGGGCAAATGGAGACCCATCCAAGATGGCAGCCGGCCACTACGGCAGCTCCAATAGGCAGCGCAAGTCCACGAGGCGTCTACATATATATGTCTGTGACCCATGAGCCGACTAGATTGGGGGGGAGACTTAGGCTCCCTATGTTGCGAAATGGTTTATGAAGCATTTTTTTCAGAACAAGCTTCTCTACCAACTGCATTTAGAGTATGCCATTGTGTGAACAGCTGTTTGTGTGTTTTGCCAATCCAGCCAGAGGCAAAGCTCTGCACCAGACCACTAAAACCTTAAAATAACCATGTGTAAAGAATATCATACACGACGTGACTGTTAATACTAGTTAAAGTTGTTTTGTTTCTGTGGCCAGGTCTCAGCCTTGAAGCAGGAACTAAAACACATCGAGGACCAGATGAAGGTCTTGGAGAAGATCTGAACAGCAGGACCTCTTGAGCTGAAACGGTTCACACATAAAAACCAGTGCAATGATGATCTCTACCCATGCTTAAAGTGAGATTGTAAAGACATGAGCATGAAGACTCACCATCATTACCAGGTCTGACCTGAACTGAACTGTTTTATTTATTCTCTAGAACAATAAAGATCTAATTTTTCATTCTGAACATGTGAGAGCAGCTTGTTGGAGTGTCAGCCACATACGTTGTGTACAGGAATTATGTGGAAAAAAATGTAAAGAAAAAATATGATAATAAAACATTTTTGTCACAAAGACACTTATTTACAGTAAGTAAACAAATGTTGATCAAATGGTTACTGTTCTGTTAAAGACAAAAAAACCACACTGGTCACTGAAATACCTCGAAACAGACAACAGTAATACTTATTTGAAATTCAGCTAATGAAAATCAGACATTGCTTTTGAATTGAATCTAGTCCCTGCATTTATTACTTCCAGACTGCATTATAGTAATTCTGATTGGACAGCACAACCTAGTAGTCCACATCCCCCTCTCGCCGTGTGACCACAAAGGGTCCTTGCCAAGTAGTGCAAAAACACAACACTGGCTCATGACACACTCGCACGTATACACACACGTACACACAAACAAGACACAGCTTTTCCAACAGAGAACATCGTATTTCACAGAGAACAGTTTGATGGATGGATTATGATCCAATCATTGAGAACAGGATGTTCACACTGATTAGATGAGGTTTTTCCAGGATTGTACGTTTCAGAGGTGATTAAAATTTTTCTTTTTTTTCTTTTTTGAGAAAACATTTATTAGTTACCATCAATATGTGAAGAGCATTTCAAACAATATGGCCAAAAAGATCTCCAGAAAAACATCTCCTACCCCACCTTTAACTACATATTTATAAACCAACACACACACACACACACACACACACACACAGATGAGCAGAAAGTAATGGTGCCACCCTGAAAGTTTTTTAACGAGTGCTGATCACTTAAACTCCTCACGTCAGATAGAACGAATAATTATTTCATAATAATTTAAACTGGGGGGCGTTGTACCGGTCTGTCGTGGTGAAGAGAGAGCTGAGTCGAAAGGCGAAGCTCTCAATTTACCGGTCGATCTACGTTCCTACCCTCACCTATGGTCACGAGCTTTGGGTAGTGACCGAAAGAACGAGATCACGGATACAAGCGGCCGAAATGAGTTTTCTTCGCAGGGTGGCTGGGCTCTCCCTTAGAGATAGGGTGAGGAGCTCGGTCATCCAGGAGGGGCTCGGAGTAGACCCGCTGCTCCTCCACATCGAGAGGAGCCAGTTGAGGTGGCTCGGGCATCAGATTAGGATGCCTCCTGGACGCCTCCCTGGTGAGGTTTTCCGGGCACGTCCAACCGGGAGGAGACCCAAAGGAAGACCCAGGACACGCTGGAGAGATTATGTCTCTCGGCTGGCCTGGGAACGCCTTGGGATTCCCCTGGAGGAGCTGGCCCAAGTGGCTGGGGAGAGGGAGGTCTGGGCTTCCCTCCTTAGGCTGCTGCCCCCGCGACCCGACTCCGGATAAGCGGGAGAAAATGGATGGATGGATAATTTAAACTCAGAAATCACAACAATAAAACAAATATTGATGTAATATTTGGATTTAATTAGTTTTGATCAGAATTTTCTCAGAATCATTCAGAGATTATTTACTGAGTGAAATGAGTTGCTCTGTGCAAGTTTCATAAAAATAAATAAACATTAAGCAAAGATCCAGATCCCATAAAAGAGTCATAAATCCCAGCTACAGGTGAAACTCAAAAAATTAGAATATCACACTAAAGTTCATTTATTTCAGTAAAAGTAAAATGGCCCAAACCAAGTACTGAGTACATATCTGATTATACTTTTTCAGAGGTCTGACATTTCTCTATTTAAAATCCTTGTTTTATTGATTTCTTGTAATATTCTAATGGGGTTTTCATCAGCTGTAAACCATAATCATCACAATTATAACAAATATCTGGCTTTGCATGGGATGAGTCTGTCTCATATATTAGTTTCACCTTTGAATTACTGAAATAAATGAATTTTTGCACAACATGGGCAGCAGTAGCTCAGGAGGTAGAGCGGGTTGTCCAGTAATCGGAGGGTTGATCGATCCTGGCTCCCACCAGAGAATGCTGCTGCTGTGTCCTTGGGCAAGACACTTAACCCACCTTGACTGCTGGTGGTGGTCGGAGGGACCGGACTCCATGAGGGTGGTATGAGGGCCCGACGTCCACAGGTGGGAGTTGTGCTTACAGCCCAACACCGTGCAGGACGTTTGGCATTTGCCAGAGAACACCAAGATTGGCAAATTCACCACTGGCGCCCTGTGCTCTTCACAGATGACAGCAAGTTCACACTGAGCACATGACAGACGTGACAGAGTCTGGAGACGCCGTGGAGAACGTTCTGCTGCCTGCAACATCCTCCAGCATGACCGGTTTGGCAGTGGGTCAGTAATGGTGTGGGGTGGCATTTCTATGGGGGGCCACACAGCCCTCCATGTGCTCACCAGAGGCAGCCTGACTGCCATTAGGTACCGAGATGAGATCCTCAGACCCCTTGTGAGACCACATGCTGGTGCAGTTGGCCCTGGGTTCCTCCTTGTGCAAGACAATGCTAGACCTCGTGTGTGTGTCAGCAGTTCCTGCAAGACGAAGGCATTGATGCTATGGACTGGCCCGCCCATTCCCCAGACCTGAATCCAATTGAGCACATCTGGGACATCATGTCTCGCTCCATCCTGGAGGAGATCCCTCAGGAGACCATCCATCACCTCATCAGGAGCATGCCAAGGCGTTGTAGGGAGGTCATACAGACACGTGGAGGCCACACACACTACTGAGCCTCATTCTGACTTGTTTTAAGGACATTACATCAAAGTTGGATCCGCCTGTAGTGTGTTTTTCCACTTTAGTTTTTAGTCTGACTCCAAATCCAGACCTCTAAATCTGATTTCCATTGATAATTTTTGTGTGATTTTGTTGCAGCACATTCAGCTATGTAAAGAACAAAGTATTTAATAAGAATATTTCATTCATTCAGATCTAGGATGTCTTATTTTTGTGTTCCCTTTAATTTTTTAAGCAGTGTATTTATGTGTGTATGTATTTATGGATTCGGCAGAGCTCGTGTGGACTCGGTCATAGTCGTAAACCCGGAAGTGTGTCAGAAGCGTTAGAAGAAGAAGAAGCCGTCACGTTAGTAGATTCGCCTGTAGTGAGAAGAAGCAACGCAGACTGAGCAGGTACTCCCGGTGAGCCGCTGCTAGTTAAACTCCTGCTGCCGTTGAGCAACCCGGTATGTGTCATACAGCTTCTAGCTAACGGAGTTGGACCAGGAGCGCAGACGGGCTGGAGGTGACGGTACCAGACACCGGAGATGTGCTTCAGCAGGGGACCTCGCTATGAGAGCTAGCTGGAAGCTAGCTGCTTGGTGTTGAATGAGCTTCGGTTCGTTTGGGGGTTCGAGCAGCAGACCCGGCTGCTAGCAACGGGATGACAGGTTAGTCCGTCGGCTTCCACTGCTGCATCCTTTCGAGGACAGTTTCTGATGGAGAAACCCATTCGTATTCGTTGTTAGCATCAAGCTAACAGCTGTTGTTGTCAAATGGTCACGGAGACTGAATAGGTAACACACCTGAAGTGTGTCAGGTTTAAACCAGCTCATTGATGGGTCAGCTGGATTACGCGTGTGAGGGAAGATAATCAGGCTTCTTATTTACCAACGAGGAGTTGTTGGTTCTAATCCTACAGCGCAGCAGCGTGTGCTGGATCTGATTAGCTGAGGGATCAGAACCGGGTCCACGCTGGAGGAGGGGGTCAGGAACAACAGCTGATCCAGTTTGTGTGAAGAGCTCCACAACTCCCAGCTTGATCAGCCACTTTTCTCCGGTTCTGAACAGGATACCTGTTGGTGTCTCCAGGTCTGGTAGTTCGATTGGTTCTGTTGGACTTTGGCCCAGAAACGGACAGCAGTGTCCAGACTGGACTCAGAGTCACTTCTCTGGAGTTTTATTCAGAATAATCTGGTTCTGTGTGTTTGAGGTAGATGTTTGGAACGATTCAACAGGTTGTTATGACATCTGTTTAATGTTCTTGTTCTTTAACCACAGCTTGATTGAACATTTAAAAATAATAAAACAAGTAATTTTGATGGATTTTTCACAGATGTTTGACATCTGAACATCTGGATCACCAGGTTTAATAACTCCTGATCTGGTAGAAACTGCAGCAATTTGGGTTTAAGACATTTTACCTGGATGACTTGTGTATGTGCTTCAGCCAACAGGTAAGAGTAGACCTGTCTGGCTGCAGCTGGTGGTGTTTTTATATTTATCAGCTCTAATTGGTTTAAGTGTTCCTGAAGCTCCTGGAGAACTCATTTGGACCTTAATCCTTTCTTCATCCCCACATCCATGTTCTCACACACCTGTGAGTTGGATTACCCATACCTGACCCCTGAGGTGGAGCTTCAGGTTTGAACTAAATTAGACTGAGGGTTGGGTTGACTCTTGAAATGTTTCAAATGAGTTTAAAGCCACTCTGAGAAATGAGTTCATTCAGGTTCAGCTGGATCTAGAGCTAATTTCCAGGAACAAGGAGCAGAATAATATCTGTTAAAAAACCTCTTCAGCAGCCTTCCTAGATGTCTGGAGGCCTTAGTTTGTAGATCTCACCAGAGCAACAGTAGTTTAAAGGGAGCTGACCATCCAAAACCAGAGATGTCAGAGTTTAAAGGTCTCATTTATATTTTTTTAACACAAAATAATATTTAGATAGGAAATTTGATTTGAATTGTTCTTCCTTTTTGGTTTCAGGATGATGGCTGACAGATAACCTCCATGGAGTCCGTATCCTCGACCCCACCCTCCCTAGTTGTCTCCGAGCTATGAGGCCTGGAACAGAACCTCCAGCAGGATTTAATGGAATGCATGTATCATAGTGGATTGTTAGAAACTGGCTCCCTGTCACCCTCTTGATACACCCCCACCCCGTAACCAAATTATAGGATGAAATCACAGCCATGTGACTGGACCTGAACTCCATTACCATCTGAGACCGTTACCGTGGTGTCCCATCACTGGTTCCCTACAAAACAGTCCCTCCTGTATTGTCATTGGGCCATGGTTCGCAAGAAAAGTTCTGTAATCCTATGCAGTGCTTTTCTTTTTGTAGCCTGGAATGCATTACTGTTGCTGTACCTTTGGGGCCGACCTCCCATCGGCCGCCTCGGAGAGGGCGGAGGAGCCGAACCAGGAGGGCAGGAGGAGTGGGGCCTCGGCAGGGACAGAGCAGGTCAGAGCAATCTTGCTGAGGAGATGATCCGGCTGGCGGAGGAAGTGGAAATCCAGCTTGATACCCAGAAGAAGCTCCTAAAGCAGATTGAAAGTCACCGGGCAGTTTGGGCTCAGCAGAAGAGGCCTGGAAATAAGGAGGACTATTTAAAAGAAGTGAAAGAGGTGGTGATCCAGCAGCCACCTCCTAGAACCCCTGGTCCCATCCTGAACAGCGTGAATGTCCAAACTGATGATGAAAACACCCAGAAAATGGTTAGGACAGCAGTTCCAAACTCATACTCCGAGGACTCGCCAGAGAAGGTTCTGAACCCTCAAGGGACAACTCCAGTCCTTAGTCCAGAACCCACCATCCCCATCCTGGTCATCGCCTGTGACAGAGTCACAGTGAAACGCAGCCTTGATAAGCTGATTCAGTATCGGCCCTCAGCAGAACTTTTTCCAATTATTGTTAGTCAGGACTGTGGCCACACAGAGACGGCTCGCGTGATTGGATCGTACGGAGATCAGGTGACTCACATCAGACAGCCAGACCTAGCCGACATCCGAGTCCGGCCAGAGCACAGAAAGTTCCAGGGTTACTACAAAATCTCCAGACATTATCGATGGGCACTGAACCAAGTGTTCAATACGCTCTCTCAGTCCACTGTGGTCATAGTGGAGGACGATCTGGAGGTTAGTGCACGCACGCATGGTTTTAAGCTTTTAGTCATTAGAGGCAAGAATGTCAACCATAACTAACATTCACAAAGGCTACTTATGGAGTACATCATAACCTTGGGGTAGAAGAACCTTAAAACCAGGGGCCTCATTTATAAAACTTTGCATATCATCCTTACAAAAGCTTAAACTCGGCAAAAGAAATTACTTTCCCAAACAAATTTTCCGACCTATAAAACACTGCTTACACACGTTTGCTACGGTGCACTTTTTCGTTTATAGTTTGATGAACACCAGACATGCTGATGCATGTCACACAATTAAAGCTGCTATAAATATATTAATAACAACTGGACCAGCAAGCTGGGTCTTGAAGGTGCTGGCTGGGTTCTGGTGTTTCAAACATAAAGGTTGTTGGTGGAAACAGGAAACAGAATTGAAACTAATCCGTGTTTTGAATAGTTTTACCTACCAGGCGTGGCCCAGTACACACACACACACATTTGTCTTTTTATCTTAGTGAGGACCATCCATTGACTTCCATTAATTTTTAAAACTCCACTATGCCTAATCTATACTCGAACCCTAACCACTGTTGCTGTATTCCTAACGCTAACCTCAACAAAATCTTAATTCCCACCATACCTCTAAAACCAACTGGTAAGCATTTAAAAAAAAAAGCGAGGACCACAAAAATGTCCTGACTTTGAAAAATGACCTCACTCTGGTTAAAAACTTGTTTTGGTCCTCAGTATGTAGTAAATACAAGAACACACATACCAAGGTGAGATATTTGAGGAGATCTGACTAATGCACCTCTCTCTCCTGGTCTAGGTGGCTCCGGACTTCTTTGAGTACTTCCGGGCTTTGTATCCGATCCTGCGCTCTGATGCCAGCCTGTGGTGCGTTTCTGCTTGGAATGATAACGGCCGAGATGCTCTGGTGGACTCGTCCAGCGCAAATCTCCTTTACAGAACAGACTTTTTTCCTGGGCTGGGCTGGATGCTGCTGAAGGAGATGTGGGAGGAACTGGAACCAAAATGGCCCTCAGCCTTCTGGGACGACTGGATGCGCCAGCCGGAACAGAGAAAGGACCGCTCTTGCATACGGCCTGAAATCTCTCGAACTATCACCTTTGGCCGTAAAGGGGTCAGTCTAGGTCAGTTCTTTGATCAGTACCTCCGCTACATTAAGCTCAACACTGAGTTTGTGCCTTTTACCAAACAGAACCTGTCTTATTTACTGAAGGAACACTACGATGAAACGTTTGTTAGAGAGGTTTACAGTGCCACGCTGGTGAAGATCGAAGACCTACAGAAAGGGGGCGCCTTAAGGGGTCCTGGACCCTACAGAGTGCAGTATTCCAGCAGGGACAGTTTTAAAGTTTTTGCTCGAAACTTGGGAGTAATGGACGATTTGAAATCGGGAGTTCCTCGTACGGGTTACAGAGGTATAGTAAGCTTCCACCACCGGGGCCGAAGGGTGTTCCTGGCCCCACCGGAGGGATGGACTCACTATGATGTAAGCTGGAGCTGAGAGTTGTCCAGAGAGGAGAGAGGGACTGGTGTTGGAGAAGAACCACCTCAGACCAAAGATAACTACAGACGGGTACGGGAGTGGGTTACAGGGGCAGGTTATAGGTTACAGGGGCAGGTTATAGGTTACAGGGGTAGGTTGTGGTTTCTTTAGTTCTAATGATTTCTATAGAATCCAGCTAGATGACTTTTGATTCTCATCCAGTGAGCATTCTCAGTTCTTCTCAGATGAGATCCCGGTCCAGTTTCCTCCTCAGACCGAGGGCCAGTGTGGTCTGGGTGACTGAGAATCACCCAGAAACAAATCAAATGCTCAACAATTTAACAGATTTACTAAAGATAAAGTCCTAGAATGAACTGTAGGTGGTGGTTCTAACATCTCAGATCTGGTACCAGACTGAGCGAAGCTGGAAGGAAGCTCCTGGTCTAATCTCCTCACAGTTTTATTTTACTAAAAAGCTGATCAGAGTGTTTCTTACAGTGAGAAGAGTTCTGCTGGACCAGAATCAGGTTTACATTAACTTTAAAGATGAGCTGGGAAAGATTACTCCATACTTCAGATCTGAAATCGACCAGGAAACTCTAGATGCAGTCCCAACAGATTTATGACCACAATCTGGTCTAGAACATCCGGGAAGCCCGTCAGAGCAGCTTTGTCCAAGTAAGGCCTCTTTCACGCTGGAGGTGGTACGGAGGCGGTCCGGGTTCCGTACGGCTTCTGGATGGACTGCCATTCATGCTGACTGTGGTTTGTGTGCTGAACACTACTGGAAATCTCATACAAGTGCACCAAATGATTAGAAATTTGACACAACGCGTTTAAAAATATACCTGTGAAAATAATGTAATACCCTGCTGAAACACGTCGTTTACTTCCTGTCTGGCTCGTGTAATTTCTTTAACTCCATGACAATCCACATGCCGCGTTCGGGGGAAAAAATGGACTCTATGTGGAAAGTTTCCCGAGCTCCACATCCAGATCTGCTCTGCAGCTGGTGTGAATGCTCTGATTGGTGAATGCTGAAGTCGTACGGAGTCCGGACCGCATCTGTCCTGTATTCGGCGTGAAAGAGGCTTTACACTTCATTAAAGAATAACCATGCAGGCTGAGCTGGGTTGGTTTTAAAGATCTGTTGATATCACTGTACTGTAATCTGCTCTGAGGGATCATCAGCTGGTTCTTCTGTCTGGTGATGAACAACCACTGCCTGATCTGTTTATAATTTTATTACAAGATCAATAAAAGATCATATTTTGAAATCTGTCTTCAGTCTTGTCTATTTGAAGTCTAGCTCTTCCCAGTCATGACTTTTGAAAAATTGTGTCAGCGGATGATAACCTCCTGGTAGTTTCTTGCTTCTTTCATGACTTTGCAGGCTATGTCCAGATGTTGCAGAGAGCATCCCTCATGACTGAGGGCCTTGCTTGTGTGTGGTTACCACTGGGTTTGTCAACAGGACAACGCTACAGGACACAATGCCCGCAGGACAAGGAACTTCTTCCAAGAGAATAACATCACTCTTGTGGACAGTCCTACATATCTCCTGATCTAAATCAGTTGGAACTGGGATTTCTGTTTTGAAGACATTTAAGTGATTTTGATCAGCCTGTTTTAGTTTTAGCCTTGTTTTCAACACCAGTATTTGAAACCGTTATGTGTGTTATCACTAGTTAATTATTTAGACTTGTATTTCTACAATATTTATGCCTTCAGATAACTAGGCTGTTAATTTATAAACTTTGCTTTTAGAAGCAAGGAGCCCTCCTCTCTGCTGTTCCCCATTTTTTTAACATCAAAATCAAAATCACGCAAGTAAAGTTGTCTGTGGAACAGGCGGAACAAAGTGCTTTAACGCTTTGTTCTGTGATCAAACACACAGACCAACATGGAGACACTTGAATTATTCACAGTCCCTGCTTTAGCTAGTTGATTTACTCTTGTTGAACATGGAAAATTAAGGTAGAATTATTGAGTTTTAGTAGTTAAGTAGTTGTATCAGTAAATACGTTCTGGCGTTCCTGTTATTTATACTAACTAATGCTGTTGTCACTCATTTAAAACCCGTAGTAATTTTAAGTGGTATGTTTTATTTTGAAGGAATCTGCAGGAAGTGCTAACGAGTAATGTCTTGTTTAGCTTTATGAATGCTGCCTGTAGTAACAGCTTTCGTCCGCTAGAGGGCGGAAAAATCCTTAATCTCGAAAACCAGACAGATTGAGTTCTGGTGTTTCCAGGCAGATAGTAGCCTGGCAAGCCATCCTAGCAGAAATTTGGTCTAGTTCACTAGGCTAGGCAGGTAGTCTAATAAAACATAAATCCCTGACATGGTATGTGGACATGAATCAAATCAAATGACAGATTACAAGTAATTAAATTAAAAGTTTATTTAGACAAAGAACAAACAGTAAAAAGAACTAAATTTCTATTCTGTTATTGGTTACTTTTGTTGCATTTTGTTTTTATTTAAATTATTTGAGAAGTTTATACGTTCCCAAATACCCAAATACATTCATGCTTTTCCTATTTAAAGCAAAACATGGACATATATTTTTTAAATTCAATATCTGTATCAATGTCTGAGTGTGTTTATTAGATGCAGTTGGTTGGGTATTTATTGGTGAACAAAGAACTAATATTTTTAAATCTGAATTTAAAACCCGTAGTAATTTTAAGTGGTGTGTTTTATTTTGAAGGAATCTACAGGAAGTTCTAATGAGTAATGTCTTGTTTAACTTTATGAAGGGTACCTGTAGTAACAGCTTATGTCCACAAGAGGGCGGAAAATTCCTTAATCTCGAACGCCAGACATTGAAGGATTGAGTTATCATGTTTTCATCCAGGTGACCTAAATAATACAGGAAACTTTCGCGTCACGGTGCTCCTGACTATTCGGTTTAACACTGTTACATATATATAATTAAAATTGTGTTTTTAGCTAAATGAAAAGAGAAAAGGACTGTTGCTAACAAAAAAACGCTGTAGCATTTTATTTTGAAAGAATTTACAGGAAGTGTTTCTACCAACTTCCGCTCCTTAATAATAATATTCACAAGAGGACAAAACCATTAGGATTTTTCCAGCTTCATTGAGATAATGAGGGTAAAATGTTCTCTAAATAGTTTCACAGAACCGGAGATTGTGTAGCTCAGATAGATACACTTTTTTTCAGCGTGACAAATTAGAAGTGTGGCGTGAGAGGATGTGAAAACCATGGTGAAAACAGTCAAATGCGTGATTCACGGTCATTGCGTGAGAGTTGTAAATCAACTAAAGTTACATTTTCCGGTGCAAGCTTTTATTTAGAAGGTACCCGTGTTTTATTCGGTGCTCGTTTCCGGCCACTTGACGGATCCTTTGACAGTGGCCGCCGCAGGCTCAGAGCGGGACTGGAGGGGCGTTCCGCTGGTCCAGCAGCTGGGTCCAACTTAGAACGGAGTGAGGTCGGTCCTGGTCGGTTCGGATCCGGCGTCGGAAGCGGTTCTTTGTTCTGTTCGGTGCTGTTGGGCAACAGTTGGGGTAACTTCAGCTCTAACCGGACCGGAGGCGGTTCGTCTGGAACTGGATGTTTTATCTCCACAAACTAAAAGAGCTCCAACAGTCTGTTGCACCAGAACTAGTTCTGATAAGTGACTAGCTGGGTATGGGTCCGAACCTCGGCTGCGGGGTTCTGGAGTGAAACTCTTCATCAGTAAAGTGCTGCAGTCGGAGGTTCTGATGCTTTGGGTCTGAGATGACTGAGTTCCGTGGAGTGCTGAGTGTCTGGTGATGCTGCAGTTCGGTCTGACCGACACATTCTGGTCTGTTTCTACCCGCCACACGGCAGTCTGGATCAGAGGAGACAGCCCGGTTCGGTTCGGCTCAGCAGCTCACTGCCTTTCGTCTTTAAGGTAAAGATCAGATGTGTTTTGTTGTGCAGGAGGGATCAGTTTCTGACTCATTTTACGCATTACGGTGGTTCTGGTGAATCTGTGTCCTTCATCTGTTTGGGTCCTGGTCTTACTGAGCCTTAAGTCACTGAACCGAACCAGACGGATTCATGAGGTTCGGTAGACGCATTCCACACCCATCAAGGTCATCACGATGCTGCCTCATGTTTTATTCCTGTCAAATGACAACTTGTGGCTCTAAACGACTGGTCTGGATCCGAACCGAGCTTTCTCTGTGGCTGGAATGCTGCAAGATGGTTCTGAATATGAGTCACTCTGGGTTCTGATTCTTCTGTAAACTGGGATCAGGTGGGACTCGCTCACCTCTAAAAAGTTGTGTCAAACTGAACAGTACTGATTTACCTTGTGTGGAGACCCACCTGTGGTACCTCAGCCTCACCTGGTGGTACCTCAGCCTCACCTGGTGGTGCCTCAGACCCACCTGGTGGTGCCTCAGACCCACCTGGTGGTGCCTCAGACCCACCTGGTGGTGCCTCAGACCCACCTGGTGGCGCCTCAGACCCACCTGGTGGCACCTCAGATGCACCTGGTGGCGCCTCAGACCCACCTGGTGGCACCTCAGATCCACCTGGTGGTACCTCAGCCTCACCTGGTGGTGCCTCAGACCCACCTGGTGGTATCTCAGACCCACCTGGTGGCGCCTCAGACCCACCTGGTGGCACCTCAGATGCACCTGGTGGTATCTCAGCCCCACCTGGTGGCGCCTCAGACCCACCTGGTGGCGCCTCAGACCCACCTGGTGGCGCCTCAGACCCACCTGGTGGCACCTCAGATGCACCTGGTGATACTTCAGACCCATCTGGTGGTACCACCTGGTACCTCAGCCCCACCTGGTGGTACCTCACTCACCTGGTACCTCAGACTTTCCCTGAACTGGTGTTCTGGTGGTTTTTACACCATCACAGGTTAAATTGGAGGATTTTTTTTAGACTTTTCTACTGAATGTTCAGCTGATAGTTGTTGATAGTTGTTGATGTCACACTAGCTTTACACCTGCTTTACAACTGTTCTTACTCCCACAATGACATCAGCACAAATGTAATGTATACATGATAACGTTGGTGTTGGAGTCCTCTCTGCTGTAGGACCGACGGTTTCCTCTCAGATCCTAAAGTTCCTACTTGGTTCCGTTACATCAGAGCTTTAGATATTCTCCACACAGGAGGTGAAGGTTGTTTTTAACTCTTAGAGCTGCCCGATGTTATGTTTGAAGCATCAACATCCCATCTTTGTGTGCACGATCGTCACCTCGCTGTGATGTCGGAGGCAAATGAGCTCAATGTTTTCTCATCTAAGGCTTGATTTAAGACTTGTTATGACTAACCATTACATTGGGGTACATTAACTGAACCCTTGTGGATGTAAAAAAAACTATTTTTGTATGAGATGACTATTGTGTCAATGAGGTTTCTAATGGTGAGTTGGGCACATTTTAGCCTAGAAATCTATTATAAAAGGATTTTGCTCTGCAGGTCAATCTAGTCACGCTCGATTGGAGTCTCAGCAGGTCTACCATTGGCCTGAGCAGCATTGTTTCTTGCCAATCACAGAGCTCAATGGTATTGGTGGTTGGGATGTTGGGACGGAGCAAATCAAAGATGGTGCCGGCTCGTTTGAAATGGCTTTGACATCAACTGTGGACTATTCAGACTTGGGCTTTTCTTTGAGTCAACAGCAGATAGAGGTACTTTATTTAGAAAAAGGATGTATTTGCATCTTCTTCAACAGTGTATGGTGGACTGCCCCATTGACTGACATTCGCAATCATGTTGTTCGTTGTCCAATAGCATGCAGAGACAGTTTGAAAGACAACCGTAGATTCCACCCTACGACTGAGCTCTGTCTATGGTCAAACTATATATTCACATATACAGAATGGCTTGCCAGGCTAGGATTATTTAGCATGTCCAAGTGATTTATTAATAATAATAATAATAATAATAATAATAATAATAATAATAATAATAATAATAATAATGGATTAGATTTATATAGCACTTTTCTGTGCACTCTAATCACTTTCCATTATTCAAGTACTCTCACATTCACACATGCTGGTGATGGTAAGCTACTATGTAGCCACAGCCGCACTATATGGCGGGCTGACAGAGGCGAAGCTGCGCCATCGGCCCCTCTGGCCACCACCAACACAGGCAAGCTTGGTAAAGTGTCTTGGCCAAGGACATAACAGCAGAATAGCCCTGGCGAGATCAGTCCCGCAATCCTCCGATCACAAGGCAACCCGCTCTACCCCCTGAGCTACTGCTGCCCCTGTCATGAAGTTGTATGTTGTGGTAAAACCCCAAATGTGGTGAGGAGAGGTGGTGATCCAGGAAGCAGCCAGATATGGTTCAAAAAGCAAAGTGTTTATTAAAGTTGATGTCTGGAGCAGGAACATGAGGACAAAACATGACGACACAAACACAAGGAACCAACATGGAACTGCTGAGGTGGTGAGTGGAGACGAGGGGCAGGTGTGAATGATGACAGATAATGATGGACAGGTGTAAGTAATTAGCTCTGAGGAAGGGAGGCAGAATACAAAGACAATAGGAGGAGAATAAACATAACCAAAAGCTAAAGACACGAGGAATAACCAAACTAAATGCCACACAATAACTGGAAACTAAACGGCTGGAAGAGAATATAAACAACCAGGGATGATAACAGAACTCATGGTGCGTTCCAGTTGTCCTCGGAACTCGGAATTTTTGACCAGGAAATGACGTAATGAGCTCGTTTTGCATTCCAGATTCCAACTCAGAAAAAAATGGACGCCGCCAGTAAAGCTTTGTGTATTGTTGCTCTGTATGAGTACAAAGAACTAATAACAAAGTATTCTCTGCACCTAAAGTCCCTCGAGGAAGAATGCAGGAAACGCAAAGTGTCACACACAACAATCGACAGTTGCCATATTAACCAGAAAAAAACATTAAAAATCAAACGTCAAAACGTAAACACCAGGAACAGTTAAAAAAACAAACACCGGTCAATTTCGGTGGCAATGTTGACGTTTTCAGCAACGTAACTATTGATAACAAGAATAAACAACTCGGTGCTGTTAAATAGCAAAAAGAAAGAAAGCAGAACATATAAATGATTAAAACAATAAAGGCTACTACAGCACTGGACACGGCCATCTTTAAAATGGTGATCTTGGGATCCTCTGAAACAAATAAGCTCGCAGCTCGGAATTCCGAGTTCATTGCGTTATTTCCGGTTAACTTATCTCGGAAAAACGAGTTCCGAGGACAACTGGAATGCACTATTAATATTGGCTTGATAATTTTCAAATATTTATTCCCTGACTGTAGAACTGGAGCAGAATAAACTAAGGGTGGGACTGGATTAAAAAAATAATCTAATTAATTAGAGGCTTTGAAATTAATTAATCTTGATTAATCGCATTTTAATCATTCAAGAAAATTTTCACAATATAGCAATTTTTTAAATAAAAAATAATGAGGCAAAGAATCAAATAATATACATTATTATTATAAAGTCAAGCTCTTTGAATTTCTAAAAAAATGATTTTAAATTGTATTTCAATCCAAAACCGGAAAATAAAATTGTTTTGAACTGCTGCTGTGTAAAAAACGCTGCTGGCATGGGTCCAATTCCAATACTTGCGTTTCTACCCTTGCGCCCTTTGATTGCGCGTTCCCGGCCAGGGGTGCGAGTGCGTAGGGTGTCCCAATTCTCAAGTGCGGAAGGTGACCACACCCCTTTTGCACCCTTAATCCACACTTCGCCCAAGTCCGCATCAATGCAGACTTTAGGCAAGGGTATTATCCACATTCCATTGCTGCGTGGGAAGTTTGAGAAGAAGGCGGAGCAATGGCTCAAGTGCCTTTTCTGAAAACATGTATTTTCAAATGAAAGAAGTTAATTTTAAGATGATTAATGATATTTATTCATGCTCTGAATGTTTTAGACTAAGATTTAATGTGGACAGCAATGAATGTAGCTTTTGTTTGAAAGTTGTTAATTAAGGTTTTTTAAAAAGTAGCACAAACAGGGACCGGCATCCCAGCATGCGTCACGGCCGATCCCTGTCCCAATTCAGCACTTGTGTACTACGCACTCGAAGCCTTACTGCGCACCTCCTCTAAGTGCACTTCACAGAAGGGAGTAGGGCGCAGTGCGAGTAATGGGATTGGGCCATAGGCTGGAGCTATTCCAGAAGCTTCACTACGCAGTCTTCTATCTCCGTAACTAATTGGTCAATTCGGATGATTGACACCTCTTTTGGATCGTTTGGGCCAATAGAATGAAGCGTTACTCACCAAAATTAGATTGACAGCTCAGTCAGCCAATGAGACTTGTCATAACACGGACATACACAAACCAGGAAAACGTCCTTCTGGATATTTTTTCAGTGAAAATGACTTTGTTTTCCATCTAAACTGTTTTCAGTGTGACACAAGAGGTAGGGCTAATAGTAAACAATAAGAAAGTCTGGATAAAAAACAAACTTTTCAAGGTGAAACATCAAAGGTAAGAAACAGAGACAGAAATGAAGGCAAAAACACACAAGAAGAGAGATTTCTCATCACTCATTTGATTGTAGTTTTAGTTGTGTTTGGAGCACATAAAAAAGGTTTGCATGGTCGTGTAGCCAAGGTTCTGAAGTTTTTTAGAGGTGTGGCTTGACCATACTTAATGCTATGTAGGGCATGTATTTTGCTGCTGAACTTCAAATCTTCCTACGTTTTTAACATATTTTTTTAATTAATTAATCATAATTAACGTGTTAAATTCCCACCCCTAGAACAAACTAATACTCAAAAACATGGAAATCTGAGCATATTTATAAGGAATATTTCGCCATTAGCCATTAGCTTGGACTAACAGTTACCTCATCGGCCCTGAAGGACATAAACTCTATTTTTTTTAACTGAGGTTGTTCAGAGTAAGATAGAAATGTCTCAAACACAGAAAACACTTGAAAATGAAAGAAAAGCTCCTCTAAGAGGAACTGCAGTAATATCCGAACCAGACCAGAACTTAACAGAAGCAGAGATGTTGTCAGTAAACATGCTTAGTTCATCTGGTCCTTTGTCACTGATGTAATGCTGCAGCAGCATTCACTCTTCTGTCCTTGTCTCCTTAGATCCCTTCAGAGTGTGACCAGGATCAGAGGCTTTTGGGTTCCTGGTACCATGAAGACTCAGAAGTCTCAAGGAGTGACGCCGGCGTCCCCCTCCTGCAGACGGAAGTATCGTTTTCGCTTCAGAGGCAGGAAAAAGGAAGGAGTCATTCAAGGGAAGCTCCGTATCCGGTCTCTGCCCGGAGCCTTCCTGGTTCTTGGAGTGGCGGTGGTGGCTGTTGGTACTGCTCTAGCTGTGGTCCAGTACTGGCCTTACCGCTCTGCCTTTCCAAGAGGAGTTCCTGAGGGGGGACATCTGTCTGAGTCACAGACCTCTGGGTGGAATCTGAGCACCAGAAGGTTCCTGTCCTCATCTGGTCTGCTCCATATGGAGAGGATGAAGCTCCTGGGTCCGGTCATCATGGGGGTTGGGCTCTTCATCCTCATATG
Source organism: Aphyosemion australe (assembly GCA_006937985.1). NCBI lineage: Eukaryota > Metazoa > Chordata > Actinopteri > Cyprinodontiformes > Nothobranchiidae > Aphyosemion > Aphyosemion australe. Next base: position 1,367,495 of record SSNS01000020.1, on the reverse strand, counting down.
TGCTAACACGGTTCTGTATGAGAACCGGGACAGAGAGACCCAAATGCTGTTGGCTCAGATGCGCAGTGTGATCTGCTCTGTCTCAGCAGCTGTCCCCTCAGCAGGTCTCAGAGATGCTGCTGCTGCCAGCCTGATGAACCAACAGTACCAGTGGGTCAGTAGTCTGCCAGCCGCTCACCTCAACATCTTGTGTCTGCAGCAGATGGCTGATTCTGAGCCCCTGCTCCAAACCAGGTCCCCGAGAGATCTGGAGGACAGCTCAAGGGGAGTCTACCAGAAGGCCGTCCTCCAGACAGAAGCCCTCCACCACCACCGGTCAGAACCGCCCCTTTCCCCCCTTTCTTCCTCCGGTGATAACTGTCAGACACAGATGTATCCTGGACAGGGAAGCCAGAATATCCCTCTTCTTAAACTCAGTGTCAGCCTGGTGTCTGCCAGCTCCATGTCCAACCTTGAGACAGAAGAACTGGATGTCCCTGCTGCACTACCAAGGCGCTGCCACAGTTTAAGCCACAGAATTCGCCCTAACACAGTTCAAACTGGTCTGGGTCCAGAAACAGGACTTCACACATCTGAGGAGGACCATGAGATGGAGCAGCTGAACACCCCCCGAGGACACTGTGGGTCCCAGGTCTGTGTGACCATCCCAGGACAGCCCATTAACCCAGTAGAGGAGCTAACCCATCATAGCTGGCCTCGGTTGGACCTGGGTGGTGTGAGACGCTACCTGAAACTGGAGAACAAGGAGGACTCAGTGGACAAACTGCTGGACCAGTTGGAGTTGCAGAGTTGTTCCTGTGATAGAGGTTTTGGTTCAGGTCCTTTCCAGTGATGAAAGTGGTATCCAACTTGGACCAGTACAGCAGAAAGAACCAAAGTCTGAATCTTCTGGAGACCAACCAGAGGTTTTCTAAAACCTGGATCAGATTTAGGTTTCAGTGAAGTTTGCAGTTTGACTTGTCCAGAACCCAGCTGGCACCTCGCTTCACTGACCCGCCTGCTCCCAGACCCACATGCTCAGCTCAGTACAGGAGAGACGGGTGGACCAAGCTGTTTTTATTGTTAACAGCTCTGTGGCAAATTACCCAGAATCCCCGGCTTTATAAAGTGCTGACAGCTCGTAAAACCGCACCACTTGGGAAAAAAACGGGACATTAATTCAACTCCAAACTGCAAACATAACGCATGGCAACCAGTTCCCTTTAAAACAGCTTCAAAGTTCTTGTTCTGATGAGTTTCTGTCTGCAGAAGAAAAGTCCTTCTGATTTATTAGAACTGGGATCAGGTTTGGTACCAGTACCAGTCTGCCTGTAACAGAACTACAGGCTGTCAGGAAATAACTCTTCATTAGTCTAAATTCCTCATCTGTTCATTTCTTTTTTGTTTGTTTGTTGCTGAGCTGAAACCAGCTCCCTCTTTGTACCGGTTTATGTAAAAACCGACTTGATCTTTGACTGCTTCCTACCTTTTGAGAGACTTTGTATTTTTTTCTCTTGATGAAGGCTGATTGGACCTGTTAAGATCACACCTGCTGATGAGGTGGGTTGGCCCAAACACAGACCTCCTCTGATCAGTAAAGCTGTGATTCCTTTATGTTTTCCGTCTGCTGCCTGTCTCGTGTTACTCTGTAAAAGATTCAAAGCAATATGCCAGAACATCTAACTGTTCTCAAAACCAGAACCTGAGCTGCAAATAAAAATAACAAATAAAATAGTTTGTTGTCTCACTTATGTTTACGTATTTGGCAGATGCTTTTATCCAACACAACTTACAAATGAGTCAAAAAAAAAATACTTCTGGTTGCTTATTCACATGAATCTGAGATTATTTCCTCTGATCACCAGGATCTTTGTGTCCAAAGGGTCTAGAATCATTGACTATATGTAATATGGACAGACCCTCCGTGCTGTCACCCGTAGGTTTCTGAAGAGCTGAATTGAAGCCCAATGGGCGGTTCCCACCACCACCATCTTGGCCAAGTCACACGTCACTCCTGGAAAATACATAAATAAAGATAAGAGCAGGGGTTTGAGGATGGGGGCTGACGATTGACACCCTTCAAACTCTGTGCCGATGTAGCTACGAGCTAACTGAGCTAACCAAAGCTAACGGGGGTTTGCAGGCACTTCAGCCAGAAAACCGCGGTTGAACGACCACTACCCTCTGCTTTCTAGGCTGTAACACTTTTAACGTGAGGCTGAGGCCTTCCCTGGAGCAAGCAGGAAGCTAGCTGCTAGCACTAACAACTCATCTGCTACCTGTCAATCAAAAGGACACGCCCCTAAGTATTCATAGTTTGAAGCTTTAATTACATCTAAATGAATGAGATACAAAAAAAAATCAGCCCCTCTGAGTTTTCACGACAGTAAACTGGACCTATTAAGCCTAAAATTATTTTCTGAACCAGGCTGTAAACATGTTTATTTCTACTGTGAAGTTAGCATTTTTACCATGGGAGTCAATAGGTGCGTTTCCTTTATCGGAACTTCCGGGTAAATCTCTGAGCGTGAAATTGACCGGGAGATCCGAACCCCTGGTCCTCTTAACTTGTCCTGTCTCCATATATATTTGACCCTGTAAGGAATTTGATGAAACGTCTGAACATCGCGACCGCTGCGCAGTGAGTTACGTCATCGATCAGCGCAAAACGCGCAAAAAGCAGTAAACAAAGATCGACACAATGGAGGAAGCAGCAATAGTCGGCACGTTTATGTTTGCTACTAGGGTTGTAACAATATTGGCAATATCGCGATATTGTCGTAGTAAAATGACCACAATATCGTCGTGGTCTTGTCACCATATCGTACAGTACGTCTTGAGGTAAAAATAACACTTTTCAGTCTACTCCACCGGAGCATAGCAAAGTAAACTACATAGACCGTGATCCTTTGCTTCCGCGTCATCGGCCAGTTCGTCAATGGGAGTGCGTGCAGCCCACACAGCAAAGATAAACAAACATGGAGGATGGAGGCTACAGCGGTGAACGCAGCACCGAGGATTCCAGTCAAAGTATTTTATGTTGTGAGTCTTATTATCGTGAGCCTCCTCACAATATCGCAATAAATATCATATCGTGAGGTTCATATCGTGACAATATCGTATCGTGAGATTTGGATATTATTGTTACATCCCTATTTGCTACGTTGTTATATGCAGCGATGGCTTCCATCGCTCGTCTCTCTAACAACTCATGTTTCTCTAAATAACGGTTCCCGCCACATATATGCATTTCCTATTTCCTCCTGAGTTGACATCATTTCCGACTGAGTTACAACCAATCGGCAGCGTTCCTGCCCAGCGTCTTTACCGGGCCTTTTATCGGGACATTCCGAGTACCTACCCCTGACCAGGTACTCAGAAGGTTCCGGAAAACGGCCGTTCGGCCAGTCCGGTCAAGTGGAGACAAGCACACGTCGGGAACTTCCTGTAAATTTACCCCGATGTTCCGATACAGGAAATGCACCGAATGGGATCTTGCTCCTTTCTGGAGCCAGACCCTAGTGGATGAGGGGGGAACTATCACTTCCACATTAACTTTACTTTTGGTAGGTGGAGTTTCCCCCTTGGTCTAGAACCAAAAATCAAATCAATAAAAGGCAAATGGACTTTTCTCGTTACTTGATGTTTCACCTCTCTTCCAAATTGAGTTCTGAAGCATATGGGATCTCAGTTCAGTCATTCAGTTGATTGTATTTCTGCTGGTTAAACTACAGTTTCAGAGCATATGCCAGCCTCTGAGTGTGTCTGGAGTGTGTCAGGCACACCCTTTCCCCGGAGTATTTCTATAATAGTGTGTGAGTGGTGTGTTGTTTTGACTTCCACACACAAGGAAGCTATTTGGATTTCAAAAGTGTGTGTGAGCTGATCCATGGGGCAGCGTCCAACACTCCTCTACCTCTAACCGTCACCAACTCAAGTTCTGTAAAGTTCCTCTTCATTCCTGCACGTATACTGTAGATGTGAGTTTTGGTCATATGGAGAGGAGAATCCTATTTAAATGGGACGTGTGGAAGGAATCTGACAGTCCTTCACTTTCATCATCATGTACTAAAGAAATATGCTTGGATCCATGCAAACACAGTTTGATATATTTGAACTGTTTTGAGTACATCGTCTTTTAGTAGGAAATCATTACACGTCTTTAGACATGAGGCCCATGCTCGCTGGCTGAGTTCTTCAGTAGAACCTTGTGCACGCTCATAATTCTCTCTCCTTATTAGACTTTATGGTTCCCTCCAGGCAGGTATGCAGTTCCTCGTGATGTCTTCCCATTTAATTGGTCGTTTATGAGATGGCTTTTGGGTTTCTAACTGATCATAAAGAGAGCAGAACAGGCTTGCAACCATTTACAGAAAAGGTACAAGAACTAATATTACAGCAGAAGGGCGAGACTGATGGATGTCTTCACACTGGTCAGATGTTCAGTAAAACACTGAAACAGCAAAACAAGATGTTTCTGTAACAAATGGCTCCACAAGCATCATTAGTGGCACATAGATGTCCATTAGCTAACACATGCATTAGTGCAGCAGACAGATGAGGTAAAAGCAGGATAATTATCACCACATTACCCTCCACACACACACACACACACACTTAGGAATTTAAAGGGACAGCAAATGCTTCCTACAAACTGAGTTCAGCACATCTGAGAAATGACTCCATAGTTTTAGGTTTATTTATGAAACAGATACTACAGCAGCAAAATAAATAGCAGACTAAACTTACATGCAATTAATAAAACCAACTAGAACATTCCTGAAAAACTTTGAAGAGGTGTGAGATTGTAGTATGCAGGAGAACCATGGTAGTATGAACCAGGCAGGAGTGATCAAACAAAATTAAATATACTTGGAATAAGTGCACATATTTATTCCCTGTGTATTTCAGGAAAGGTTCCCTAATGAAAATTTTACTCAACTTTTAATGAAAGAGCAAAAAAGGGACCCAAAACAAAATGTACTTGGATTTAATGCATGGTGCGGCAAAGCCAGGACATGCACCTTCTCCCTCTAGTATTTCAGGGGCAGGCCACTAATTATATTATACAACAATTCAAATGCCACAATCAGGTCAAATTCAGCTAATAAAAAAGTTACTCATGTTAGTAAACATGGAAGGTATTTATAGTGGCTGCTTACTTTTCATGAACTCTTAAAAATCATCTAAACACCAAAAAATATTTTCTACCTTAATCAGAAATAAATGCAAAAACTAAACTAAACATTTTTCTCATAAAAAACAAACAGAAGCTATTACATATAATGTGTATCTTATAGTGTGTGTGTGTGTGTGTGTGTGTGTGTGTGTGTGTGTGTGTGTGTGTGTGTGTGTGTGTGTGTGTGTGTGTGTGTGTGTGTGTGTGTGTGTGTGTGTGTGTGTGTGTGTGTGTGTGTGTGTGTGTGATGAAGCAAGGTAAAGCTGCCAGTGTTCATTTATAATTTAACAGTTGAGGTTATAGTTATTGTGCTGTTTATGATTAAAGCAACAGATCTGTGACATCTGACAGCAGATTATTCTATTTAGTCATACACAGATTTTATAACCTGCTTCTTGAAGCTCCAAACATCTGATAAACACTCGAATGAACACACTGATGTTTCATTTATGAAGGAGTCAGTGTATTTATGTTACAGTCAGAACCTTGCTGTGTGTGTGTGTGTGTGTGTGTGTGTGTGTGCGTGCGTGTGTGTGTGTGAGTGAGTGAATAAAATGAAGAGCTCCCAGGACGTGCTGGCTTGTTTATCAGTAGATTTCAGTCAGCAGCTGGGGGGAGGGGGGGTGATCTCAGAACTCTCTCTCTCTCTCTCGTATGTTTCGCCGGAGGATTATCTGAGAGGTTTTTGTCTCAGATGTCCAGAAGTAGGAAGGAGCTTCCCACACCTTCACCTTTAATCAGACAGAATTAAATATCATTTTGAAACATTTATCTGATATGATGTGTTTGCAGCTGAAGGATCGGAGCATAAAGATGAGATTAGAAGGACGGATGATGAATGGTCTTGTAGGTGGTGAGGGGGTCCCTTCGGGAATGATTGGATTTTTATTAGATGTGAAAAGTGGTGGCTGGTGAAAAAAACACTTGGTAGATTTCCCTTCCTGGTCCAGTGTAAGCATTCAAATGAGCAGTCAGAAAATCACTACAACTCCACAATATTAAGTAAATAAACAAACCATTACTATAAAATTTTGCCTAGTGACACAAAACTCAAAGACGGCAGACCTTCTCCCAGATTGTGAACACATAGTGGCTTTAACTTTCATTCATTGTTGGCTATGGTCACCTCGCTATCCACACAGGTTTGGAATGACTCTTTTTTACCTTTTTGGACTGGTCTGCATTGGCGTCATAGAAGCTCGGCTCATTAGCCATATCCATCCATCCATCCATCCATCCATCCATCTTCATCCACTTATCCAGGGTTGGGTTGCAGGGGCAGCAGCCTAAGCAGAAAGGCCCAGACTTCCTTCTCTCCAGCCACTTGGGCCAGCTCCTCCTGGGGAATCCTAAAACTCTCTGAAAAATCTTTTAAAGAAAGTTCACTGATCTGCTCAAGACTATGATGCGGGATCTCTGAGGAGGGGGGGTGTACCACCCTGGAGCACACCCATTGGCTTGGTGCACACTCACAGATGGCCAGTCTGCCCCTGTGCTCCAGTAAATGTTAGATCACGGTCTGATGAAGCCAACATGACCACATCAACTGCAAAAAGCAGAGACCTGATCCTTAGACCACCAAAATGGATCCCCTCAACACCTTGGGTGCACCTAGAAATACAGAATCGGTGACAAAGGGCAGCCTTGGCGGAGTCCAACTCTCACTGGAAACAAGCCAGACTTACTGCTGGCAATGCGGACCAAGCTCTGGCACGGATCGTATAGGGACCTAACAGCTTGTATCAAGGAGCCTGGTACTGCAGGACACGGTCGAATGTCCACCTTTAGATTCTCCATAAAACCCACCTGGCTGTCTGTGGACTGGGAGCACTGGAATACACTGGAAAAGTGTGAACTCAGAACAGAAACTCTCCATCTGAGATCTGAGAAGTGACAGCTCTCTATACCGCTCAACCCACTCCACCCTGCAGCTCTATTGTTGGGCTCATCTCCACTGAGTGTTTGCAGCAAAGTAAAAACAGAAAACATCAAGCCACCCGTCACACCACCACCCCTCCAATTAGCTGAAGCTTTGGGTAAAAGTAACTCAAAAGAAAGAAGAGCAAAGTGTTTCTTTTGTGTTCTCTTTAGCGAGGGAGGGAGTCTCATTTTATTAGACGAGTATAAAATCACTGCTGACCATTTGATGTGACGTGTCAGGTCATCAGCTTTCATTAGAGATGCCCTCGTCATCTCTGCCCACTTGGTTCTGACTGTTGGACTCGTTGTCCAGCCTCCAGTTAGACATGATGACACGCTTTAAAAGCTCAGTTTGATAAACTAGCTCCCACTGAACTATACAGTAAAATACACACATATAAGGTTTTATTTTTGAGCAGGGTAAAACCAAGATATCCGGAATAATATCATATTTTTGTTATTTTTCATTTTGTTATTTCTGCTCTTTCTTCACAATCTTTTTGTTGTTGCAGATGTGTTTGTTTGTATGTGAATTCAGGCTCTGGTGCACTGATCAAAAGGAATGAAACCTAAAACAGAAACGTTAAAGCCGTCAGACGGAGACGGTGAATCCTAATTAAATAGATTCATTTTCTTTTTCATACATCAGAAAGTAGAATTCTGACTTTTAAGGATCATTAAGTTTGAACAGAATAATCAGGCTGAAGCTTGGTGTCTCCCTGCAGACAGATGAGCTTTAGATCAGTGAAGCTTCATTCTAGCTCCAGCTGAACCACATGCCCAGGAGCTGAAGAGTCCTGCTCCATAGATCCGCCTGGGACTGCTTCTCAGCTCTAGAAAACATGCTGACTGATGGAAATAAAAAGTTTCTATTCATTCTGTTTCTATTTTCGGATGAAAGTCCTGACTACCATGTGAAGGAAGAACTGCAGAAAGAAGGAACAATATCTATCTATCGATCTATCTATCTATCTATCTATCTATCTATCTATCTATCTATCTATCTATCTATCTATCTATCTATCTATCTATCTATCTATCTATCTATCTATCTATCTATCAGGATCTCTGTATCGACAGTGGCGCTCCCAGAAAAGTTTCATGGGGGGGCCTGAGAAAAGTTTGGGGTGGCACACCAAATTGATTCTCATAACTCTGGGAAAGTTTAGCCTGTGGTGATGTAATAAATGCTCCTTTATTCATTTTCATAAAAAAATACACAATATGCATCCAACACACTTACATCAAATTTGATAAACACACAAATTTTAGAAAAAAAACATTTGAAACAGTTGTTTGATGTGTTGTTTCAACATTTATTTTAGAATTTTAGCTTAATCCACCTGTTGTTTCTTCACCAAATCATCCACAAAAACTCGGGTGATTGAAACTTTTGTTTTGAAAATGGTGAGCAGCAGCGACATAAACATATTTTTAATTCTGATTATTTATTCATTAAATGTATATTTTTTATAGGGTTTTACACGTCTTCATTAAATAAGATAAAGTTATGGTTTGTGTGAACATTAATATGACTTATTAAAGAACACTGGTCTTCCCTGGAGTGGCCAGTGGAGAGGCCAGCAATTTTCTAGGGGTGGCCACCCCTGGGCCACCTCTGGCCACCCCTTGGAGGTGCCACTGTATATCGCTGTATATCATTTTCATTATTCACGTTTTTCCTGTAGATTTCATGCAGAAGTATGTTGGGTATGTGTTTGGTTTTACATGAAAAAGATAGTGGTGTCATGGTCAGTGGTGAGCCTCCCTGTCTGTCTGCCTGGGTGGTTGTTTTCCTGTGCTCCTGATTGCAGGTGGGCGTGTCTGGGAGCTCCCCAGCTGCTGCTGGTTATCCCATCAACCTGGCCAGGAGATTTAAACAGCAGTGAGACATTCATTCGACGCTGGATGATTTCTCACACGGGTACCAAGAAACCCTCATGCTGGGTTACTCAAGCCACCAAACCCTGTTATGATTACCACATCATCACAGCCTGCAACAAACCGTCACTACTCCACGTCTCCAAGTCTTGCTGCCTGTTCTCCTGGCCTCCAGCTCTCAGCTGCCTGCCTGCCTCAGCCTCACCTCGCCTCGCCTCTCCTCATCAGCCTGGTCCTGGAACACACAACAAGTCCTCTATGCTCAGCTCCCTCCACGGTTCCTCTACATTACCCTCGGCTCACACAGACCAGACCCTGACTCATCCTTTCCCCCCCCTCAGAACTCCTACCTTCACAAGAAGACCATAAGCCAACCTACTCACCCCGAACCAAACACAATTCCATCAGCCTGCCTCCTCTAATTCTTCTCTGTTTCCCTAGACCTACGTCCGACGACTCATCCTGCCGGTTCTCCCGCAGCGCCCTTAGTTACTTCACCCTTTGACATAATAAACCTTTGTTTTTTCACTACCTCAGTCTCTGTGCTTCTGCATGTCGTGGGTTAGGCACTTACCCCAGAACATGACAAGTGGAGTGAAAGGTATTCGGTAACTTGAACTTAATGTTTGCTGAATAATTTGAAAGTATGATAAAGCTATGACACAAGAATAAAAACCTAAATGGTGAAAAAACTGCATCAAAAATAGTGGTAGTCATGGTAATCATAATTGTTTAACCCTGAATCAAAATCAAAACTGAATCATGAGGTACCTAAGATGACACATCTATATCTGTTTGTCTATGATGGGAGTAGGATTCTCATGGTGGCGCATACGGACGCAGTAGTTTTTGTCTCTCTGTTGCATGTTTTTATCTGTCTAAGTTGTGTGCATGTTTGTCTGCATGTGCGACTGTGAATATCGCTGCAGTCTCGCCTATGCTCCAGCTGTACTCAGGGCAGACAGTAGCGAGGATGTCGAACGTGCCTTCTTGCAAAGCTAGCGCTGCAGCCACACAATCCATCAGTTCCAAGCATCTTCCTGACTCATGCCAAATCTTTTATCAGCAAAATGGACGAACTGCAGCTGCTGCTGGCAAGGGATCACATAATTCAGGATTACCGTGCAATCATCTTATTGGAGACTTTGTTACATCCACTCATCACTGATGCAGCAGTTCAGCTTACGGGTCGCAGCCTGCACCAGCAGGACAAGAGTGATGACACCCTCTACATGTCGGACTGTCTGCCCATACACCCCTCAAACTCCATCTTCAAATTAGCAGACGATTCCACGGTGGTGGGTTTGATCATGGAGGGTGACGAGACAGCCTGCATGTGCACCCTGAAAAAACGCAATACAACAACAAAAAAAAGAAATGATCGTAGACTTGAGACTGGGCAAAAGAGATCCATCATAGACAATCCATCGCACCATTTTCAAATCACTACAGAGACATAGTAAATTACCAGATCCACAGATTATTAAAAACTCACTAAACCAAAAATGAACAAAAAGACCCAACTATGCCAAACATAAATGTACTGACTAATAAGCTCAGCTGCTGCAGGATGATTTCCTCCAGATACCTTTGCAGGTCCAGTTCTGATGTGTTCATTAACAGCTGAACTCAATCTCCTCACAAAAAGCAGCATAAGCACCAATGCTAGTGTGTGCATGGTAGATCCAAACTCTGGCAGTAAATCCAGAAGACTTTTAAATGTGCTGAAGTGTAAAAATATGGGAGTCTTCCCAGTCCAGCTGTAGGTGGATCCAGAATCTGTTCATATAGGTTGAATAAAATGTTTCTCAGCGAGCTGTCATGAGACGTTTGATGAGCCTGCGATGGCTTGGACTATTTTCTGCTCTGCCTTCTGCTGACTGAGCTGCTGGTCTTTCACGAGTCAGAGTCAGAAACAAGACATGGGATGTCAGAACAGCAGAGGCCACAAAGACCTGGTTTACTTAGGAAAGAGGCCTGTTAGCAGGAATCAGAGTTAATGGGACCCATTACAGCAGGAAGTGGTGGTGGTGGTGGGCGTGCGTGTGTGTGTGTGTGTGTGTGTGTGTGCAGGGGGTTGCGGTCTCCTTATGGGAGCTAAAGGATCTTTCATCTAAACCCAGCAGCAGCTGAGTGAAACTGTTAAATTTAGCACATAGAATAAAACATAACAGCAGAAGCTCATAAGCTTTTGGCTGTGCGTCACCATGGTGGGCACCTTGATGTCACCTTGGGCTAACTGGGTGGAGGTGTGGGCTGGCGGGGGGGTTGAATGCCTTCTGGTCCGGGTGGGGTTCCTGGGGTTGCAGGGCCAGAACCCGCAGACCTGGTATGCTGGAGCTCCTGCTGGTGTGGGTGGGTCTGGGGGCCTCAACTTGCAGGGCCCTACACCCTCCACTGGTGGGCTTGCTGCCAGCATGGGGGTGACCAGCCACCTGGTTGCTGCCAACCTGCGGTGGGGTGGGCGGGTGCCTTGGGCTATGCTTCTGGCCCCTTCGCGGATGACCTGGGGGTGGGCCCTTGGTCCTAGCAGGGGGTGGTGCTGATGGCGGCTCTCCGTAGGGGAAGCAGCACTGGGACGCATGTGGGTCTGGGGTGTCTGGTCCTGGGCTGGTAGACAAGCTGCTCACTATCTGCGCCAGGGTAGTGGTCTGTCCCCATGTGGGGGTCCTCATCCCCTCTTGGAAATCCTGGGATGGCTCCAGGGCTCTTGGGGACGGTTCCAGTTCCCGGTTCCTGCGAGATTGCTGAGGGGGCGGGCAGTTGCAATTTGGAGGAAGGACAGTCAGGAACACCCCCCACCCACCCCCAACTAATGGTGTGAGTTTGTGTGATTCTTGTAACTTTGTTTTGATTCTTATTGCAGCCTATCTTGACCAGGTTTCACTTGAAAAAGAGGTTTGCAATCTCAATGGGATTGAGAATAAATAAGGATTAAATAAAAAAAATAAATAAATCTGGTCATGTCACCCAAAAAGCCCAAACTGACTCCAGCTCTTTAAATACTCCCATGCATTTAACATTTCCTCTCCTCTTTTATACAGACTGCAGGACTGAGGAAACCAAACTGACTCACTCCGCTGTGAGGCGGTACAGAAACCAGCAGGACCCAATGTGTGACATATGTTTAATCTTCTATAACTGCCAACAACATCGAGCTCAGAACAATGATAAATGACCTGCACTTGTGTAGTGCTTCTCTCAGTCAGAGGACAAAATTATGGGGTCCCCACAAGATTGCAGGGGGTCCCCATAATCTTGTCGTAATCGTGTGCATGCGAGCAGGAGTTGGGGTTGGGGGGCCCTGGCTTGTCTTGGACACAGGAAAGAGGGTCCTTGTGAAAAAAGGTATGCAATCATTGGCGTAGGGCGACCTATGCACCCACCCTCACCCATCCTGCCAAAGGAAAAAGCAAAATGCCGTACCATCCATTTACAACTTCAATACTACTTTTAAAAGTATATTAGGTTAGTTGACTAAACCTAGCCAACAGCGTTCCCTCTAAATCCCAAATTCACATGGCAGAATTTTTGAATAATTGGATGATTTTCAAAATAAGACAGACCCCATGGTGATATAAAAACCACAGATATACCAGTTTGGGTCATAGATATTGATGGAGCTCTGTGAAGCTGATCCCCCACCCACATAGAAAATCCATAGGTGGAGTGGTTAATGCTTCATTAGTGCAGACTTGTGCCAAAGGAGGACATGGTGTGATGTTGAACATTTGAGATGGACCTGGCTGGATCATTTCGCTCAGTCTGTGGCTTTTGTCAGGCCCAGAAAAACTGCAGGCAACCAGGTGAAACACTCTGGAGCAATCAGTGACCAACACTATTCTGGTGTTAGGGTTATGGGCCTGGCATGGTAATCTGCCAGTGAGTGCAATCTGCTCATATTGACACAAACATTGACTCCACTATTGGCGTGTCCCTAATTAATGAACATTTGTATCAATAGCTGAGCTGTCCTGTCTTTGGATTACATTCAAATCCCACTGGATCAGAAGAATTAACACCTGAACATTCTTACAGAAAACTGAAAACAAACAAAAAGAAAGAATGTCTTTAGAGTTCTTAATTGTAAAGAAGATAAACAGTAAAACTAATTAGTAGCTGAACTTATCGACTCTTTACCTTTTCAGGCAGGTGACAGCCAGTAAATTTCCCTAACGAGCATTCAAATGAACACAATAACAATCATTTATTTCTCTTCTCCAAATCAGCAATTTCACTAATACTTTAGATACAGATAAATTAGCTCATTCTGTAAAACTGAACCATGTGTGTGTGTGTGTGTGTGTGTGTGTGTGTGTGTGTGTGTGTGTGTGTGTGTGTGTGTGTGTGTGTGTGTGTGTGTGTGTGTGTTTTACTTCCTGTCTTCCTGTTGGCAGTGCAGCACTAACAGATTGTTAGATTTGGATCCTGCTATGATGACGCTTCATTAGCAGGATGTTTTTATTTGTCAGTAATAAAAAAAATCATCCTATCAGAATAACACTTAGGAAAATCTAAAAATAGACAAATATCCATAACAGTGACGAAGACGAGCAGGTCCTTCTTCACCTGGCTGAAACACACAGAATGGGAGTTCAGAGACTCAGTCTGGGTCTTTAGATGCTGATGAGGATGGTCTAGAATCAGGTCTGACTTGGATGGACAAAAATCTGATTCCTGGAACCTGACGGTTGGCTTCACACAGACACACACACACACACACACACACACACACACACACACACACACACTGGAAGCTGTTGGAAGTCTGGATTAGGGTTTCAGATCACCTGATCGCTTGTTGGATCTATGTTCTGTTGTCGTTTGAGTTGGACTCAGATAACAAGAGTGGAGACAGGTGGAACATTACAACATTATGAGCCTCTATAACAAAACCGCGAGCTACCTTCCAACTGAGAAAGGTTCTGACGTGAAACACGAGTGAAAGCGTTCTAGCTGGTCCTGTGAGGTCACAAAATCACGGAAGAATTGCAATACTACTCGTGATTTCTTTCTTCTGCTGATTTACGTCTCTCGCCTTGAAAAATAAGCAGTCAGACAAAAAAATTTTTTTAAAGTTAATATAGTCTCAATCAAAAGTTTAAGACCACTTTGTTGCAGTATGCTTGATGCAAGCGTTTCCATGAGGTAGCATGCCAAAAAGTCAAAGCCGTGTTTGACCTACTTTTAATGTAAATTAGAAAGTTGAAAAAGGCAAGAGAGAACCTCCTGTTCTGTAAAAGCCTTCCTTAACTCATCATAATGGCCCTTCCTCCTCAAACCTGCATGTCTTCAGTGTCTGAGGCCTTCTGGGGAAACCAACCAATCAGCAAGCAGCTCATTATCATATTCATGTCCTGGCCGAGTGGGAGTGGCTTTTTTCACAGCAAGGCTGGTTTAGGGGTTTTAGAATGGCCTGTATCAGGGCTCCTGGGACAGATGAAAGCCAAAAGAACATTTCTTATGTTTTTTAGAGACTCAAAGCTGTTTTAGATGGTTGATTAACTACATTCTAGGTCCTCTTTAATGTCTGACAACTCAGCAATAAGACACAAGAGTTCACACTCAATAGTAAATTTTATTTAAATTGAACACTCGACCAACAATTGACAGATTTTTCAGATAAACAATATAATTAAGAAGAGCAAAATATTTTTTGTTTAGTTTTTTCTTTTGAGACCAACTGCACAGATATAGCTGGCTGACACACAAACATGGGTGTTACATTCAAGTCATGACAGTAGTCAGGAAGTTAATGCAAACTCCAACATGTCCACATGCTAAAAAGGTTAGCTGACAAGGAAAGCTTCAAAGGTAAAAGTACTTCCTAATCCATAAACCCCCCATACCTTTTCTGAAGCCCACTGCCATTCTCACAAGCCCTTTTTAGTTCCCCTCCATTCTTGCTGCCGTTCCCAAGCCATTCAGGCCGGCCCACACGCCTCATAAACCCTCCATATCGCTTCTTAAGCCCACGACTTAACACTCCCTCCAACAGATTGCCTGGTGCCATTTCTTCTTCTTCAGAGTGATGAATGGGATCTTCAGACCTTTTCACAATCTCCTCTCCATTAGTCTCTCCAATTTTGCTGTCATGTTTTGCAGCACGAAGGAGTTTTAGGATATTTAAGCGAATGTTTTCTTCCTCATCCAGGTTTTTCATATCTTTTAGAAGCTCCTGTGGGGAGGAGCGACGAGAAATGAAACCACCATAACGTTTCATGAAGCCACCGTACTTTTTGACAAGCTGGTGTTCAGGACTTGTTGCATCATCATCAGAAGGCATCAAGGCATCCGCTGCTTCCTGTTCTTGCTGTTGGTGAGGGTCAGCATCAAGAGAAAGGCTGTTATCCTCCTCAAACAGTATGTTCTGGCACATGTGCGGCCTGTGGCTATCCAGCTCTCTTCTGCATTTAAGTGAACATGTCTGGGAACGAAAACAAACAAAACATTTTAACGTAAACATTAGAACGTCTCACTGATTATTTTTCAAAGTATGTTATGCTGTTAACCCTTCCTAATAAGGATTAGGGATGCTCTGATCAGGTTTTTTGCTGCCAATCACTGATACCAATCTCCATTACCTATCTCTAAAGGTGCTGAACACCGATACCAATCACTGATACGATCACCGATACGATCACCGATACGATCACCGATATGATCACCGATACGATCACCGATACGATCACCGATACGATCACCGATATGATCACCGATACGATCTCCAAGAGTGCCGAACACCAATACCGATCACTGATACCGATCTCCAAGAGTGCTGAATATTGATACTGATCACTGATACAATCACCAATATTGATCTCCAATATCGATCTCCAAAAGTGTCGAACACTGATACGATCACCGATACTGATCTCCAAGAGTGCCAAACACAGATACGATCACTGATACTGATCACATTGATTGGCCATAAATTTTCTAAGTTATGAGTGCTTCAGACTACATGATCTGGGAATAAAGGAACAATGACATCACCTAAAATGGTCTGTATTAATTTAAACAAAAACATTTTTTTATTTTTTAAAGAGAAAAAAGAGACTGATCGGCTTTGAAAGGAGTAGATCGGAAATCGGCCAATCACGTGTTTTTCATGGAAATCGGCCGATTTTGATCGGTGGCAGATCAATCAGAACATCCCTAATAAGGATCACAAAAATGTTCTGTGCTCAGAGTTTGTAGATGCTTGAATTTCAGTAAGTTGTTTGTAAGGTTTAGAAAATGCTTGATTTATGTATGAAGTTCTTGAAAGTTTTTAAAATTTCAACTGGATAGATCTGTATTGATGACCAACGTAACAGTTTGATTAAAAACCTCATTTTTATACTAACAGCTCAAAATAGAAGTAGATGATTTTATTACAGTTGGTTTAGAAAGCCTCACAGCTGCTCTGAGTGGGTCGGCTCTTTTTGTGAGTAGACAAAACCTGATGTAGAAAGCAGCCACTGGACCAGAGGCATCCTCTGACATAGCTATAAAGCAGACCTTACTATGATACCTTCAATACTAGGGATGTCCAATATTACCATTAATGTCGTCCAATATCAGCATTAAAATGTAACATCGCAAATTATCGGCATCGGTTTTTGTCTTTTAATAACACAACTTTTACATATCATGAACATATTATCCATCAAACTCTTCAGCTACTTCTTCTCTTTCTCAAAATGTCAAAATATGACAGAACTGTAAAGAAGTAGAAATTTGCCCTGTGTAGTGAACATATGCTGTCATCACAGCACGTAAGTAGCCTGTATTTGATACATCACCTTCCAGAGTCCTAGAACCCCCCAAGATGCTTTACAACACAGTCATTCACCCATTCACACACACATTCACACCCTGGTGGTGACGAGCTACAGTGTAGACACACATGCCCTGAGGCGCATCGACAGAGGCGAGGCTGCTGAGCCTCCACCACGGGTCCCTCTGACCACCACCAGCAGACAAGGTGCGTGTCTTGCCCAAGGACACAACAGCAGCATTCTCTGGTGGAAGCTGAGATCGAACCTACAACCTTCCGATTACTGGACAACCCGCTCCTGAGCTACTGCTGCCCAACTTGCACATTTCAGCTTCACAATTTAAAAACGGCATAAACGGCTGTGGAAAAACTATTTGATGACCTCAACCTATAAAGAACTTTGGTGACCCTGGATAATTCCAGGTATTTGAGTACAGTATTAAAGGCACATGGAAATGTAAAGACTGAATTACAAAAAAAGAGACCATGAATGAACTCTTCAAAGAAGACATAATGACTTAAAATGGAAGACTGATAAAAACGTAGAAAAACTGTGACTGGAATTGATGTTCTGTATCTCAGGTCTAGACGATTGAACATCTTGTATTCTTTCTTTTGATTAACTTTCTCCCCCATCTCTCTTCTTCATTCTGTCCATTTCATTTCCGCCCTCGTGTCCGATTAGATTAAAATGAAACCAAAAGCAATTCTAATAAAGTTTAATATCAGGTGGAATATTATAAGAGAAGCTGTAAAGCTCCATCTGTGAGAGCTTGATTTTGGCACTCAGGAAACAATTCTGAATGTGTTACTGCCAGACGGGACACAGAGAAAAAAAAAATAATAGTCTCTGCAAATATGTTTTATTTTGGGGGTTTTGTAGTCTTTAAGTTTTATATTTTTGGTGTTAGAGGGGAAAAATAAGTTGATTCTGATCAAAAAATGTACGGTGTATTGTTCATCACCAGCAATTTTGTACCAAGTGTTTCAGTAATTTGCCACTAGAGGTCAGTATCGCTGCACCAATGATATTAAGTGAGATTTGAAGTTATTACCTGAAGATAAAGTTATTTTTTATTTTAAAGATTTATTTTCAAAAGCTGAAAATGCCATCAACATTATAAAACTGTTCTGAATAAAAAGAAAATAGGTTTATTTTAAACAAAAATCTTCAGGCATTACAACAGAATGGAAAATGGGTTAGACACACAGCTCCGTCAAGACAGGATCGGCTGTAGTTCATGTCAAAACAAAACAGGTGCGTTCACAGACAACAGCTCTATCACCTACATGTTTCCCACCAAGAACAGAACCAGGCTCTAAACAGAACATCTGACTTTTCTTCCTGGTCCAATACTCCGACCCGAGAACCTGTGACTCGTTCACATAGAGAGGTATGCTCAAGGGGGGAGAGGCGGTCAAAGGATCAGTTTGATGAATGTATGATCCAAGCATTTAGAAAAAAATGTTCAAATTGATTTGGGGTTTTTCCTGGACTGTACAATTCAAAGACTATTAAAATGATTCCCTTTTTGAAAAAGCTGCGCCCACCGCCCCAGTCAGAAGGACCAGTCGCCACTATACACATACACTATAAGCTGGAATAATCTTAGGATGGGTTACCCTTAGTTTTATTTGCTGCCCGTGAAGCGGTGCAGGATTCTCTAGGCTTTAGCCCAGCCCAGCTTGTCTTTGGGCATAGCCCTCGGGGTCCATTGAAAGCTTGTAGTCCCCGACTGAAAAACACAGAGGCACTCGTAAGTCTACCAGGTCAGTTGCATCATTTCCCACCAGACGTAGCTTGTGAGTTGGTTGAATGAATTCAATCCAGAAAGGAGTTGTTCAGTGATGTGCCCACACAGACGACCTTGATAGCTCACCATATTGAACTGAGAGATTCAAAACCAATTAAACAGTTTCTATCGTGCCAGTCCTGAGAAACGACGATTGATAAAAGACAAAACTGAGTATTTATTACAAAATGGATTTGCTAACCCAAGCAGGAGTCCGTGGAGTTCTCCCTGTTTGGTTGAGAGAAAACCTGATGGAAGCCATATTACCGGAGGTTAAACTTCATTACTGTTTCTGACATCCTCTTCCTCGCGGTGACGATTGTGTTGACAGTGTAGGACGTTCAAATTATGGGACTAAGTTAGATCTGTTAAAAGGATACGGCAAGTTCCTTTAAACAAGCTTCCCAGTTTTCTGCTTTTGTCACCCCAGATGCATTCTGACAGAACACTGTGCTCCAGAGACTGATCCTCTCTGTACTTTCAGGTCTCTCCCATTGCAGTGCCCATATTGACGACATAGTGGTGTCCACTGATACATGGGAGGAACACACTCACACAAGTGTTCGACAGGTTGGTACAGGCTAATCTTACTTTAAACCTGGCCATGTGTGAATTTGTAAAAGCGACTGTCACATATTTAGGAAAAGAAGTTGGACAAGGTAAAGTAAAAGTACTTCAAGGTAAAGTACAAGCTATGATGACATTTCCCTCACCATCCTCATGCAGGGAACTACGTTGTTTCCTGGGAATGGTGGGTTATTATAGGGGGTTTTGCCGAAACTTCTCTATGGTAGTTCATCCTTAATGGACTTGTTAAGTCCCAAGGAAAAGTTTATCTGGACTCCGGAGTGTCAGCTGGTTTTGAAAGCTGCCAAAATGCTAATGTGTTCAGCTTCTGTGCATGCACCTCCTGATTTGACCTTTTAAAATAGAGGTCGATGCCAGTACGGTAGCAGCCAGCAGTGTTTTGCTACAAGAAGACATGGAAGGTATTGAACACCATGTTTGTTATTTTTCCAAGACGTTTAACCGCCACCAAAGCTTGTACTCCACTATAGAGAAGATTTAGCTCTCCTCCTATCTTTGCAGCATTTTCATGTGTATGTGGGTTCCAAAGGCTCATGAGATGATTCTTCCCTGATTCTTTTCCCGATTCTTCAGGAATACAACCTCATATCCAACATAAGAAGGGCTTGGAGAATGTCGATGGGCTGTCCCGAAGTTACAGTAATGACTAGTTTTACTTAGATCCTCGTCCAGTCCAGGTTTTCCCTGCAGGCCGAAGGGCTTCATCCTCTTTAGGATGTTTGTTGTTTTAATAGTGTTGTAGCACGGAGGTGAGTGTTGTCTGCTTAGGCAGGCTTCTCTGGGACATTCCACAGGATCGTGGGGCGAGCTTCCATCATGGGCCACACCCACCTCCTAGTGGGTTCATGTTTACCCATCTTCAAGTCCGCATGAAGATTAGGGGTGAGTTAGAGAATACCTCTCCTAGGTAGTTAGCAGGAACACCTTGTGTAATGGACGCTTGGGATGAGATTAGCAATTTTGGAAGTCAGATTTCTTGTTAGAGCCCTTGAGCATGGACGACATGATTACGGGTGGAGGTGTTATGGCCGCCTGCCTCTTGGAGGGACTCTGCTGCAGTCATCTCCATTCTTCCTGTGCAGAGCAGTTGTTTCAGGACCTCGGACAGCTCCACTGCAGGGCGTGCTGCGCTGATCAGCACCTTGGACAGCTCCACAGTGGAGGAGGAGCGCTTCCACCTGCACCTGCCCAGCATCAACTAACGAGGACACTTGGAAACAAAAGCGATGAAAGACCATGGGGAGAGGCTCTAACAAACAGACTGAACCAAGAGCTGGTGACTGTGTGCTGCTGCAGTTGACTGGTGTTGTATATAAGTGTTGGATAAGCTGCACTTGGTTTAGACTAAGTCATTTTGAGTATGCTGCAGCTGTTTTAAGACCAGTGTTTGCTTGGACCTGCTTGCAGTGTTTTTTCATTAGAGCGCTCTGATTACTTTACATTTTACAGGTCCTTGGAGCAATATTGATGATTGTGATTAACTTCTTCTTGTGTATTAAATGAAGCCTAGTGTTGAACGTGGATAAATATTCACGCTCTTTGTGCAGACTGATTGTTTAAGTTAAGTAGTTTTCCTTTTGTCTTTAGAGAACCAGTTTGGGTAAAATCCCGCTGTCTCTCGTAAGGGTTATTTTTAGTTTCCTTTTTTAGTTGTTTCCCAGTCGGGATGTTTTTTGTTCTGAGTGTTTCTGGTGAGCCTCAGCTCCTACCTTTTAGCTTGAGAGTTATTGTTGTGTGTTGTTTCCCATTTTGCTTTTCCTTCTTCCTTCCAAAAGTCCCCAAAATAAAGTAATTCTCTGACTCGTCACCTTTATGTTTGTGACCCAACCTCCTAGAGGAGCCCCATCAGGGTCATAACAGAAATAAATAAACAGCCACATCATTGGTCCAACACAGAGCAACTCTCATTAGCTATTCATCTGCTCTCGTGTCTATTGAGAAATTATTTTTGATATATCATAAAAAAATGTTTAATTGTTGCCCGACCTGCTTCTTCTCTAAACTTGTCTCTAAATGTTGCCCCTAAGGAAAAGTCCTGAAAACCACAAACTGCAGATTGTTGACAATTTTCACAAAGTCTGAGCTACAGAGAGCTCGTCACTGATCTCTGAATCAATGCAGACTTCATTAATCTGGACACTGGAAGCTTTAAGGTTGTAGGTTAAACTAAAGCACCAGACCGAATGACATTCTCCTCTTATTAAAGTAGTCCAACACTAAAGCTGCATCTCACTACCTGTAGCTCCATAAGCTCTCATCAACTCTCTGAACATTCAACTATTTTTCTGTTTAATCACACAACCAACATGTCTCTTAATGCAACAGCAACCATGAACACATCACAACAACCTCTTGACTACAAAATCTAATGTTTTCTGTTTGTCTTTTCTGATGTTTCATGATAAATCTTAATAATTATAATTATGTGGCGACGGTGGCAGAGGAGGAGTTAGGTGCTCAACCCACAGTGTGTGTGTGTGGGGGGGGGGGGGTTGCAGATTCACGCCCCGCTCTGTCTGTCTCAGTCGTTGCGTCCTTGAGCAAGACACTTCACCCTCAACCACAGCCTCACCCCTGTTAGTGTGCTCCAAGGCACCAGTTTGTGAATTTGAGTGTGAATAGGTGAATGACTGGTGTGCTGTAAAGCACCTTGGGGGGTTGTAGAACTCTAGAAGGCAATATATAAATACCGACCAAATTTCCTGGTCAAGTTTGTTGGTTTCTTATCTTATCTGTCTAAAGAACCTCATGGTAGAAAATGTTTAGCGTTTTGCAAAAAATCACGATGATTTATTTTTTAATTATTCCAAAAGATTGTGGCAATTAAAATATGTAAAATGTGAAAATGTCAGGTCACTAAAATACCCACTGTTAAATAATACAAATACAAAAACCAATACATATCTGCAGGACACAAGGACATTGTCCTATGTGGTTCAATACAGCCACGCCTGAGACAATCCCACGATGAGCCCTGCAAAATGACCTCCAGCGGGCCACAAATGTGCA
The DNA here is from genome assembly GCA_006937985.1 of Aphyosemion australe. Classification (NCBI taxonomy): domain Eukaryota; kingdom Metazoa; phylum Chordata; class Actinopteri; order Cyprinodontiformes; family Nothobranchiidae; genus Aphyosemion; species Aphyosemion australe. Next base: position 1,345,384 of record SSNS01000020.1, on the reverse strand, counting down.
TGTGTCTGCTCAAACGGTCAGAAACACACTCCATGAGGGTGGTATGAGAGCCACAGGTGGGGGTTGTGCTTACAGCCCAACACCGTGCAGGGTGTTCGGCATTTGCCAGAGAACATACAATCACTGGCCACTTTATAAGGTACACCTTGCTAGTACCGGGTTGGACCCACTTTTGACTTCAGAACTGCCTTAATCCTTCGTGGCATAGATTCAACAAGGTACTGAAAACATTACTCAGAGATTTTGGTCCATATTGACATGATAGCATCACGCAGTTGCTGCAGACTTGTCGGCTGAACATCCATGATGCGAATCTCCCGTTCCACCACATCCCAATGGTGCTCTATTGGATTGAGATCTGGTGACTGTGGAGGCCATTTGAGAACAGTGAACTTGAACATTGTCATGTTCAAGAAACCAGTCTGAGATGATTGGAGCTTTTTGACATGGTGCATTATCCTGCTGGAAGTAGCCATCAGAAGATGGGTACACTGTGGTCATAAACCGTTGATACAAGGCAGGATGGATCCATGCTTTCATGTTGTTGACACCAAATTCTGACCCTACCCTTCGAATGTCGCAGCAGAAATCGAGACTCATCAGACCAGGCAACATTTTTCCAATCTTCTATTGTCCAATTTTGGTGAGCCTGTGTGAACTGTAGCCTCAGTTTCCTGTTCTTAGCTGACAGGAGTGGCAGGAGTGTGGTCTTCTGCTGCTGTAGCCCATCTGCCTCAAGGTTCCACGTGTTGTGCGTTCAGAGATGCTCTTCTGCATACCTTGGTTGTAACGAGTTGAGTTTGAGCCTTTCTATCAGCTCCAACCAGTCTGGCCATTCTCCTCTGACCTCTGGCATCAACAAGACATTTTGGCCCACAGAACTGCCGCTCACTGGATGTTTTCCCTTCTTCGGACCATTCTCTGTAAACCCTAGAGATGGTTGTGCGTGACAATCCCAGAAGATCAGCAGTTTCTGAAATACTCAGACCAGCCTGTCTGGCACCAACAACCATGCCACTTTCAGTCACTTAAATCACCTTAATCCCTCATTCTGAAGCTCGGCTTGAACTGTAGCGGTTCGTCATGACCATGTCAACATGCCTAAATGCATTGAGTTGCCAACATGTGATTGGCTGATTAGTTATTTGTGTTAACGAGCAGTTGGACAGGTGTACCCAATAAAGTGGCCAGTGAGTATATATATATGTATATATATATATATATATATATATATATATATATATATATATATATATATATATATATATATATATATATATATATATATATATATATATAATTTCAGAAAATTATTCTTTATATATATATTTATAGTTTACAATTTTATAAAATCCTGCCAAACTCATAATTCACTTTGAGGCAGTTTGGGACCCTGGGGGTTAAAGTGTAATACCACCATGCATCTGTTTGCCCTGAAGTGTCACCCTGTCAGTAAATGCTGCTTCTTTTACCATTTATATTATTGGATTTCACTTAAAACAGCCATCAGAAGGTTGTGTTTGATGGAACTGACAAAATAACTGCTGACATTGTTCTGCTGCTGGTTTATGAAGACAGAATTACTGAAGAGGAAAATTGAGCCAAAGACAGAGGCACACATCAACCTCTGGTAGCAAGTACGAGTAATTCTCCACATGAAAAGAAATGTTAAGTATGGACCTTTTTTTTTGCCTAATTTTAATACAAAGGAATTTTTATAGCAGTTGATCACAAGGTAATCATAGTTTTAAATAAGAAAAGCCTTTTATTAGACATTAAGAAGGCCTCTCCATTGATTACAGTCTCGGGTCAGTCGAACACTGATACCTACAAATAAAATTATTAATGTCACAGCAGTCATATCTATTTCTCTATTTGTGGGGTTTAATTTGTGTGCCTTTATCAGGTTTGCTAATTAAATTTGCAATTAAATATACATGTGTGATTCAATAGATTAGTCACTAAATAACTTTAATAAATGGAAAACTATTTTTTAAGTCTGTAGAATATCTGAGAGTATAGAGGGCTATAGGAGAATAAAACAATAAAGGAGAAATTCTAATAATTTATGAAATCCAATACATTGATGTAGGCTAAATGCTGTAAAATTATTAGAAATTGGCTATTGGGGGATTTTAAATGCATTTAAATAAATACAAGTAAGGATGATTTATGAATTTATGAGAAATAAAACTTGTTTAGCTTGCAGGGTTTAAATCGTAATCTCAAATTTCTTCATTTATCTCTGATTTTGATTTGAAATAGATGAAACATAGAACATATGTGCAGACTTTACCAGAGTGGAGAAACCAGTTTGTTTTCCTTGCAGACACGAAACACAGAGCGCGCGCTCCGTCCGGCTGTCGTCTCCGAACTCCAGAGACGCGCACGAACCCAGAACCAGAACTAGAACCCACCAGCAGCGGCTCCGAGGGAAGACAGCCATGGACTGGGGACGGAACATCAGAGCACACAATAATAATAACAACAACAACAACAACAACAACAAATAATAATAATAATAATAATAATAATAATAATAATAATAATAATAATAATAATAATAATAATAATAATGTTTTTAAGTGAAATATTAAACGGAGTGAAAAATGTGACGCCTACTCTAACTAATTATTTAATTTAATTTAATTATATTATAACAAAATTCATTAAAGCGTTTGTCTTCTCTGTTAGGGGTTTTCAATCCAACTTTCTGTTGTTGAACCAGCATTTATTTATTTATTTATTTATTTATTTATTTATTTATTTATTTATTTATTCATCATCACTACTATTAAGCCTATTAATTGCAGTAGAAGTAGTGCCAAGTACCTTCAGTCGTATGAAACCTGCGCGCTCTCACCTCTGTGGTTCTCCAAGCAGGCTTCTACGGTGTTCCTGGGCGGGTCCAAAATGAAAACGAACCGGATCTTCCCACGTGGCGGAACCGTTCGTTCCGACTGACAAGAACCGACCAACGGAGCAGGATCCCGGCGTTTCGGGCTGAATTGAAGTTATCAGCGTCAGCTGCAGTTCTGGAACAAAGTGCTGTCATTTTAAAGGTGTTCCGTCGCCGACGTCACCAAAGATAAAAGTAAGGGAGGAGGGGGAGGCGGGGAGCTGCAGACCGGAACCATGAGCTGGTCTTCTAGTACAAAACGGGTCCAGATTAGACTTAAGGTTTTATTTCAAATCAAGATGCTGATTAACATAGAAGTCTACACCAGATGATTCAGAAGAACACAGAGGTTCTACAGTCAACAAGTTTAAATGCTTTCAAATAAATAAATTAATTAACTAGAATGGGCATTTCTTACAGAAATACAGCTTGGATGTTGAGGGCTGGAAGAGGAGAAATAATGTTAGATATATATTAAATAAATAAATATATGGAGACTGTATTTTATATCTGGTCAAGTAATAAGTTTCTTAGGGACTTTCAGGTTTTCAGGTCACCATTGTTATTTTATCATTTTCTTTTCTCAATTCATTACTCCGATTAAGCCTCCTTACATGTTTATGGTTTTGTAAAATAAAAGATACATGACCCCATTGCTGACAGCATGGGGTCCTGTAGGTCAGCATGATGCTGACCTAGGAGTCCCTTGACCTTTTAAGAGTCTACGTTATGGGGGTATTTTTCTACCCAACCATATGTTAAATTTTATCTTAATGTGTCACGTTGAACTTTGTTTGAGCATATGTGACGATAAAACCGTTTTTTCTTTCATATCAACTGTAGATACACTGTCAATAACCTTGTTTACTCAGAATTATGATGGGCCCAGTCCTTCTGTGTTTGACTCTTTCCTGTCATCTCAGTTGGTCCAGACCGATCGTCTGCTGGTTCCTTTTATTTAGGGAAAATTGATTTATTGGCTTTTTAGAATGAATTCAGCTTTTCAGCCAGGATTCTATTACAGTCAAAAGAAAACACTCACAGAGGAGGCAGGTATGGATGTGTAATCCATGCAAATGATGGTTTAACTATTCTGTTTTTAATGCCTGCATTTATCATTTTAAACACAGACGTTGTATTTATGACAAAGTAATTTGCTTGAAATATTGCATAAAGTTTTAGAAGCTCTAGCACTCATTTTTTATGATATAAGTTGCAGTGTTGTCTAACTCACACGTTTCTGTCAGCCTAGTCTGTGTGACAAACAAGCTTTTTAATTAACTAAAGACACTCTGCTATCATCACCAAGCTGCTTCATTGTTTGTTTCACTCCCTGTTGCTGGAAACCTCATTAAAGATTAACCTCTGTCTCTCTCGTGTGTGCGCGCGCGTGTGTGTGCGCGTACGTGCAAGTGTGCGTGTGTGCGTGCACATTTGAATACATTACAGTTTATTTCTTTTGCAAGGATATCTGCATTAAAATGTTCTTGATGCTGCTCAAAATATTCTTTCCACCACCCAACTATATCCTCAGTTGATGTTAGCAGCTCTCCTTCCCCACTGTCAACATTGTGGACAACAATAATCAGTTCAAGGAATTTCAGTCAGGAGATAGAGTTCCACACAGCACAGAAACGGCTTTAGTGAAAGTTACTGTCTGGCCTCAATTGGTGTCTATACTGGTCCAGACAGTGTACTGGTGTTTATACTGGCCTAGAAAGCAGAGTGATGTCTATTAGTGTTCTCAATATTAGCTGATGGGTTGGGCTGGTATCACGATATAACTTTATTGGTTAGGCTGAGGCATGTTCGGACTGCAGAGAGAAAAGGGGAAAACGTGAGTGAATGTCAGAGAAGCACATTGTCCGCAGCGCTTCATGATGTGCAGTGGTTGCTTCCCCCACCCCACTAGGAACAGGCAGCAACCTGGTGTCATTGATAATACGGTTTTGGGACTGTTTCACTTTGAGTGATTAAAGATCCTGTATTTAAGCCAGGGAAGCCATGTCATGTTTGGTGGTGTATGATGATCCAAATGCAGGTGAGTGCACACCAGCAGGCCGTCGTAGAAGGTTTAATTATTTTTTTTAATAGATGATCAGGAACAGGAGACAACAGGAACAGGGGTGAACAACAGCTCAACACAGAGCGACACAGACGATCCAACAACAAACACAGAACTGACAGGATGCAGGTGATCAGGCTAACAAGAGGCAGGTGCAAACAATAACTCACAAAGCAGACACAGGAAACACAAGAGCTGGGGAGCAGGGGTAAAAAGAAACCAAAAAACAACACGGGTGGGCAGGAGGGCCACAAAACAAACACAAAAAATACCAAAAAAACCAGAGTCAACCAGAGTCCAAGAAACAAAAAACAAGAACCAGGAGACAGTGGACCCTTGGAGGCTGGTGACAAAACAGGGGCAGCTTGGTCCGTGGGGTACATTGCCCGCGGGGAGCTCTGGCAGGACCCCAAGCAGGAGAAGGCTAGAGCTTGGGCAGAGCCACAGGAAATGGCTGAAAACCAGGAGGGGCTACAGGAGACTGGAAACCAGGAGCCAGAGCCACAGGAGACCGAAAACCAGGAGGTGAAGAAACAGGAGACTGGAACACAGGAGGCAGAGACACAGGAGGCTGGAACACAGGAGGCAGACACAGAAGACTGGAACTCAGAAGGAGAAAACACATGATACTGAACCCCAGGAGGTGGAGACCCAGGAGACTGGACCTCAGGGGGTGGAAACACAGGGGATTGGACCTCAGGAGGAGGCGGGAACACAGCTGAAAAGAACATAGGAGGCAGGGACATAGGAAGAAGAACCCCAGGAGGCAGGAACACAGGAAGCGGAACCTCAGGAGGTGAGACTACAGGAAACGGAACCTCAGGAGGTAAGGCCACTACCACTGACTTGCAACGTGGATGTTTTCTCTCAACAAATAACACAAGCCTGGAGGAGTTCTGCCGGGTGGTTGAGTTACTAAACGGTTAGCTTCTACTAGCCAAGATGTTCTCTGCAGTTTCCTGGACACTAACAACAACAGTCTTCCCCATCGCAAGTCAAGATGGGTGAGTCCATGAATGTTTAGTGACAGTGTGACGTAGATCTGTCAGGCTTTTCAAATGCTAGAGTTTCACTGTCTATTTTGTATCAGAAGCTAACGCAGGAGATAGGTGTAGAAGACTATTTTCATGTTCAGTCAGCATGAAAAACTTAGAGTGACTTATTATAATCAGAAATAAGATATAAAAAATGTTTTTTCAATGTTCCACACCTTTAACCTGCACAATCCAGGAGATCCAGTCACACCTTCATTAGCTACGTTTACATGGACACAAGTAATCGGAATGAACGCCCTATCGGATGAAAAATTCGTCATGTAAACATGTCAATCGGAATATTCTGATCCCATTCGGCCTGATCCGAATGAAATTTCATTCCGATTGAGAGATGTGGTTTTGTCCGATCGTCAATCCGATTGGCGTCCATGTACACAGCCATTCAGATCGTTGGGGTAAAATAATGCCCACTGCGCATGTGTGCAACTACAGCGTGGTCTCTTTTCGCCTCTGCGCATGCTCAGGACAGATCGAAAACATGGCGAGCGGTAAACCGAAGTGATCTGTTGCCGACGCTATTTTTTACTGGAAATACTACGGGAGCTTAATATTACTGAACGTCTCGATGGCCGAACGGCTAAAAATGCAGAGTTATAAACTCATGTGCATCTAAAGTGCATCTAAAGATGCAGGAAGCGAGAATTCGCCGAAGCTAGAGAATAAGCAAATTAAATGCAAGGGAAAAGACGTGCAGACAAGATGGCGTTTGTTTACAATTTCTCTTCCGGGAAAGACAAGTCTGCGCATGCGCAAGCTATGGTGCGTGCATCGCAGCATGATCGGATCATTCCAGTTAGTGTCCATGTAAACAGAGATTTGGGATTTCCGATCAACCATGATTTGAATCGGATTGGGGAAATTTGGTGCATATAAACGTAACTATTTCTTCAGCTGTGTAAAGTCCAGGCAGCCGGTTCTGAGGACTGTCATCTCACAGCTCATTAGCTATTTCAAACGAATCTGCAAGCTTTGCGCTAAACAACATTAGCTTTGAGGTGTTTCTTTTTGATCATGTGCACAAAGATGTGTGAGATGATCTAAAGTAGCAATATTTAACTCCCTAGGTTTTATTTTGTTAGCTGAAATCATGGAGATACAGCTCTGGATAACAGCTGTAACAGATGTTTTTCCCCCCCAGCATTGCATGTGTGCTATTTCCCGGATGTAAACTATACATTCAAGGGGTCTATAGGCTTAGACCGCTAGAGGACATACTGACCACTTTCCACACTCTGCTACTTTCTTCTACCACTACTCTGCAATTGCATTATTTCCTGTTATTTCAGCTGTTAACTTTAAGTTTTCTCTAAGGGGTTTTCTCCCCAGAAGAAGCTACACTGGTGTTCTGCTGAGTTGTCATAGACTCCTGGAGGGGGCCATCGGCTGGCACATTGCTGCCAACCACCGAACATTCTCCATCTCCTGATGTTGATTTTTTAACTTTCTTTAATATAGAATGTGATACTACTAGTTCATTTGTTGAATTAATTACAGATTCACAATGAAGTTTATTTGTTAAGAAATAGATTCTCATATTTATATCTGAAATTTGAAGTGTGCAGAGCCCAGTCTCAGGACAAAGTTACTGTTATGTATTTCTATTCTTTATTGTTATTACAAAAAAGTAAAAAAGAAAAAGAAAAAAATGAAATAGAATCTCTTCTAAGAAATTGCAATGTATGCAGCCATAGAAACACTACTTGGTATATATGGTGCGTGCGTGCGTGCGTGCGTGCGTGCGTGCGTGCGTGCGTGCGTGTGTCTCTGCTCTGTTTATGGATGCTCTTGAAACAGGTTCTGTTGGAGGTTTCTTCCTGTTAAAAGGGAGTTTTCCTCTCCACTGTCGCTACATGCTTACTTGGTATGGGGATTGCTGTAAAGACACTGACACTAGTCAGTGAGTCAATGCAATCTGCTGGGTTTCTTTACATAGGAAACTTTTAACTAATTGGCATAATGAACTGAACTCAGTTGTGATGATTACTTTGTGAAGTGCCATTAGACAACTCTTGTCATGATTTGGCGCTATAGAAATAAACTGAATTGAGTTGAAACTGAATTGAATTGCATTACTGAATGACATTCTATCAGCATGTGACTCAGGCTCCCATGTGCTCCTCCTATTACTTAATCTTTCTGCAGCATTCGACACCATTTATCACACTATTTTAATCAATTGCCTTGAAACCTGGATCGGGTTGAAAAGGAAGGCCCTTGATTGGTTCAGCTCCTGCCCGAAAAACAGATCTTTTAGTGTTGCTCCTCTGAACTGGCTCCTATCCCTTGGGGATCCCCCAGGGTTCAGTTTTGGGACTCCTGCTTATCTCAATCTACATACTACCTTTAGGTTTCATTCTTAAAACATATGCAGTAAACTATCACATTTGTGCAGACAACTGTCAAATCTATTTCTATGTGAATTCAAACTCTCTCTTACACCAAAATTAAATTCTAACTCACACTTGGTCCTGTCCTCATTCACCATTCAGCTCAAGCCTTGTGTCACCAGCCTGGGGGTTAAACTGGATTCAGACCTTTCCATGTTGCCGCAGATAAACGCCACTGTCAAATCTTGTTTCTTTCAGCTATGTCACATAGCCCGCCTTCAGCAAATCTTCAGAAGACCTCATCTGGAGTCAGTCACATGCTTTTATCAGACTAGATTATGCTAACTCCACTTTGTTAGGTGTACACAAGATGACAAGCTACAGAAAGTCCAAAATACGACAGCAAAATGTATTACCAATTCAAACAGGCGTTCTCATATTACTCGATTTTAGCTGACTTACACTGGCTACCAGCTCTATACCGCATCAGGTTCAAAACCCTCATACTTGACTGAGCTTATCACCCCCTACAAACTATCTCGTGCACTCAGATCTGTGGACCACCTACTCCTGAGTATCCGAAAAGCGTGTTACAAGGCACATGGTGAACAAGCTTTTGGTTATGCGGGACTGAAATTATGGAATGAACTTCCTCTAGCGGGGGGACAGTCCACTTTGCTTCTAATTTTCAAGTCGTGTCTGAAGTCACGTTTTGATCTAGCTTTTGGAAGATAATAGTCTGTTAATGTAGGTATCTTAGTTTATTGATGTCTTGGATGGATTTCTGGGTTAGATTTTATTTCTTATTCTTGTGTCTTTTTATACCTGTTTTAAGTATTTTATCAATATTGTATTTTATGCGTATTAATTGCCTTTTTTCTTACATTTGTAGTTTTATATCTGTTTTGCATTTTATGGATTAATTTTTTATGTGCATTAATTGCTTTGTTGAGCACTTAGGTCAGCTGCCATGCTGTTTTATGAATAAACTTGACTTGACTTACTCCTTCATAATAGAAGCAGCCTGCACAACATCTCACAAAACCTTGTAGATCACTCTAAAGTCCAAGGTCTCACAAGCCTTTCTCAGATGAGACAGAACAGCCATCCAAAACCTAAGGAAAACGTCCCATCCAACATAGCCATCTATGGGATCAAGGCTTGTCCACTTTACATGAAAAAGTGCCTCAAACTCAAGCCACTGAACTTCTGAGTGGTCTTTTATCAGAAAACTAAAATGGTGATGTGAGAGAGTAGTGTGGCCCATTTGAGTTTTTAAACAAATACTAGAGATGAACCACATTCTTTCTTCTTCTTTTTGCCTCTTTATTTTTTTATTTATTTGGCTTTCGTTTTTCCCGAACACCCATCTCCTCTGATCCTGTGTTCTTCACCCCGTCATATATATCACACCCATCTGGTCCAGTAAAAAAAACAAACATAATTTCTACTATTAGTTCTATTTTTTAGCCCTGCCACCCACCTGTCTGCTATAATGGCCCCAGACCCTCTGATACACTCATTACTCTAATCATTGTATTTATCTTGCACTATTTCAACCCTTCTGCACCTTTTAGTTCAAATGTAAACAGAAATTGTAAGCTTATCGTCTCTCTTTGCATCATCTGAGAATGGAGTCGACCAGCGAATCTCAGCTTGGAGTATGCTTTGTACGGTTCATTATGTTAAAGGTCATCCATGACAGGATGATGTTTCAATATTAGTCATTATAAAAACAGTGGCATGCTTTTAGTTGAGTCAACAGGGTTACAGCAAATTATTGAGAGTCCAGCACCATTCTGATTAGGTGAGGATATCTAAATGATGCTAATGTGTTTGATTCAAAGATAATTATGAGACATTTCTAATGTTTTATACTGAACATGATCTGAAGTACAGCGGGGCAAAATAGTATTTAGTCAGCCACCAATTGTGCAAGTTCTCCCACTTAAACAGATGAGAGAGGCCTGTAATTTTCTTCATAGATATATCTCAACTATGAGAGGCAAAATGAGGAAAAATATCCAGAAATCACATTGCAATTATTGCATCTTTAGATGCAATAATTGTCAACTTCTATATAAGATATGGTAACTACACCTACTGTAATGCAATAGGAAAAATTCACATTTCACATTTTAGATCAATAAAACTCTATATTTATTTTATTTTTAAGTGTTTTAATAATAATTATTGGAAACTACCAAAATGCCCATTGACAGTTTGAAATTGTGGCTCAATTTTAATGAAGAAAATTAATCTGTATAATTATTAGAAATATTTGTTTTTGCTATAAAAAAAGTAACAAGTGACATGTTTTTAACAAATAAACCATAAAATATATGTACTATAAATTAGGGTTGAACAATTATAGGAAAACATTCAATTGCAAAGGTTTTTTTTCCGTTTTTGTCCGCAAAAATATTCCTGTCACTAAAAATAATTAATTAATAACACTGATGACTGTGATGTCACCAGCATATTTCGATTCTGCATCTGGCTCCTGCCCAGGGCTCTATGTCACACTCAACTTCTGACAGGTTGGCCTCATCTTCTGCCTTGCCTGAAAGTGTGTAGCCTATCCATACTGCTGGTTGAGGGAAGAGTTTCCTGTCCTGCATGATTATGTTTTCAGGTGTTCTCACCTTGTAGTTCCTATCTGTCTGCGTCAACCACTGATCATTTTGGTACATGAAGTTCATCAAGACTCTCTCAAAATAGAGACTTCATGACTTTGTGGCATTATAAAGAAGGCTTAGTAAAACCCAACAATGACACATGGGACATAGCACCCTAGGAATTGCTAAATCTGGTTTTCATCCTGACTGTGAAACTGCTAGGGTGCTGGAGGGGGCATGGGAGTTTGCCAAAAAAAAACATCAAAATGTGTTTTGAGAATCTGGAGAAGGCCTATGACCATGTCCTCAGGGTTAACCTGCTGTTAAGGGCTATTCAGTCTCGGTACAAAGATAGTGAGTCTGGTCCACGTTGCTGGCAGTAAGTAGGTCCTGTAATGGTTGGACTCCTCCGGGGCTGCCCTTTGTTCTGTGCATTGTCTTTATGGGGTGGAGGGTGTAAAGCAGGGATCACCAACTCTGGTTCTTGAGGGCTACCATCCTGCAGATGTTAGCTGTTTCTTTGAGGTTTGCAGCCAACTGTGAGGCGACTGGAGTGAAGATCAGCACCTCAAATCCATGCAGGAGTTTAGGTATCTTGAGGTCTTGGTCACGAGTGAGGGAAGAAGGGAGCAGGAGATAAACAGTGAGATTGGGGCAGTGTCTGCAGTGATGTGAACCCTAAACCAGTCTGTTTTGGTGGAGAGGGAGATAAGCCAGAAAGTAAACCTTGAATGCTGCTGTCACACCAAAATGTCCCCACGAGGAACAATAAAGAGATTTTCTACTCTATTCTGTTATCTGCAGCATTAGCTCAGGAGGTAGAGCAGGTTGTCCAGTAGTTGAAAGGTGGTAGGATCTCGATGTCAAGAAATTTGACTTTCTCACAAGTGTCACATTTACGCACTCGATGTTTGACCTGCGCAGAAAATGCATGCATGCGTTTTGAAACTTTATAGACACCATATTTTATCTCCACAAATAACAAGCCTGAAGGAGTTCTCCCATGTTGTGAAGATGCTTTTGCTAACGGTTAGCTTCTACTAGCTGAGACGTGCTCTGCTCTCTCCTGGCTGTAAAACTCACTTGAGAAGTATATTCACACTCTGATCAAAACCATTTTTGATTCAAATACATTTATTTACAGAAAAATCTGATTTATTTTCAGCTTTACACAAATATAGCTGCATCTAACATTTGTAAGCATATACCATCTCACTGTTGTCTTCACACTGACAGATTTGAGTGACATTTTGTTTTTGTTTTGTGTCTAATAATCCAGTATTTGCAATGCAGCCATGAAGCTGTGCCCATCCTGCTCTCCAAAGCCAGGTATCACATCTCTGCTGATGTGATTTCATAAAAAAGGCTAATAAAACCCAATCCATGAAGTACAATTAGGACATTTTGTTATCTTCCAGAGAAACACACACACACACACAAAGTTTTTTATTATCATTTTCTGTACAAGGAAAAGCATATTTTTCTGGAGGCTTGCTAGTAGACTTTTGTTTTGACTCCAACCAAGGTTTAAACATGTTCTCAACAGGAAGTTAATTACTCACCGCTGTCAGGGTCTAATAAGAACACAGCCTGATATGGTGTGACACCTGGAGGCATTACTCCTCACTTTTACACAAACATCTTCACACAAACACTAACACACACACACACATACACACTCAGAGACAAATGCTCTTGCTAAGGCGTTAAATGAATGAAAACTCGACATGTTTGGTCACTGATCAGGATGTCTCATTCACCTTGGTAATAAAAGTCTTCCTTAGGTGTCAAGTGACTTAATTAAACACATGTACAGGCACACACGTTCCTGGTGTCCGTACGTTTAATTATGTTTACTTTAAACACCAAACCATCTACTTCAGATGGGTGCTGTAAATCTCCTGACCGTAATTGAACAGCAGTATATCAGATCTGTATTCCTGCTAACCCCCCACCTAGTTCCAAAACCAAAACTTGTCAGTGTTTTGCACAAAGTGCTCCGTAACCAGAAGAGAAAGTCAAGACCAAACAGACACTAATCTCAGTAAATCTTTATTTTATTATTATTATTATTATTATTATTATTTTATTTTTTTAAGCAGCTTAAATTTTCACTGCTACAAAACATTGTGTCATGTTCTGCTCCGCAGCCCCACTCACTTGTGTCTCATCTCCCTTGCTAGTTGTTTATTGGTCGCGCCTGCTTCTCATTTCCCTAATCACCTGTGTCACAGTGCCCTCTTGTATTTAAGCCCTGTTTGTCTGTTGGTTTGTCTGTTCTTCCTCCTGTACCTGTTCATGTCTCTTGTTGTTTTTAACTAACATGACTGCATTAAAGACCTCAGCAAGACCCCAGAGCCTCACTCACCTGCACTTGGGTCTGAATTGAAATCCACTTGTGACAGAATGAACCAACCTGCAAGGATCCAGTGGTGAGAGTCACTCCTTGGGAGTTTCTGCTAAGGAGAACCGAGGAATATGAAAGGTATTGTGCTGGCTGACCCATCACGCTTATTTCTTACTTCTTATTTCTTTTTTTTTTTTTTTTGCACCAACTACAGCAGAAATTTCCTAATGGTGTGATTTCTCGCACATATAGCAATAAAACCCTTCTGATACTGATCATCCCTTCAGGTGGTCAGCTGGACCCCTCTCCTGCTCAACCGCCTCGCAGACACCCCCTCAGACATTAGCCTGGTCTTGTGGTCCAGCCTGACGGTCCCGGTCCAGTTGGCTGGTTCAGTTGGGCTGAGCTCTGCGGGGACATGCCCTGCTTCCTCGGTACCAGGCTGGCGGTGTGTCCCCCAGGGGTTGGCCCACAGTGGTAGGAGTGGGTCCAAGCTCCGTCATCTCCGCCATCAGGTCGACGCTGTCAGCACGATGCTGCCCCTTTTGACTCCACCTCTTCAGTGGGTCGAAGGGTCCCCGTGCTGCAGCACAGTGTAGCCAGAGCTACGCCACCTGTGACAGAGGCCCTTGCTCTGCTGTCCTTTCTGGAGCTGCAGCCGACCTGTCTGGTGACCAGAGCTGTGCCGCCTGTTCTAGAGGTGGCACAGCCTCTAGAACAGATTTTCACAAGAGCTGCTGCTACCCTGCATGGAGGTCCAGCTCCAGCTGTCATCTCCTGTGGCCCCGCCTGAGGTCCATTCTTCTCCTGTGGACCTGCTTCATGTGTTCCTGCATCCTGAGTTCCAGTCTTCTGTGTCTCGGCCTCCAGGTCCCTTGCTTCCTGTATTCCAGTTCCCGCTCCTTCGACGTTGGCCTCCTATGGCTAGCTGGTTCCCTGCCTTTGACGCTGGCCCCTGCAAACTTGTGATTGGTCAGGATGACTCTGGCCCCCCTGCAAGCTTGTGATTGGTCAGGATGATGCTGCCCCCCCCCCCCACAAGCTTGTGATTGGTCAGGATGCCACTCCCTTTATCAACAGCACCACCATTACCTCCTCAAAAATAAAAATTTTGCGACAGACACAGAATTGATTGACCGTCTCGCGGAAAAAGTCAAACTATGAACGTTTATTCACCCGTGACTGAAGGGAGTGCAAAGATTTTATATATATATATATATCGACCTATATTATTATTGTGATCAAAATTTTTTTCAAACCTGGGTCCTCCACTCATTATGCACTCCCATATTTTGCTACAGAGCACCACTAGTGTGAAGTTCTCCGCTCAATATCAGAGGAGAAACAGGCAGCTGCTACCACTTCAACTTTAGGACAAACTACCAGATTCCTTGTTTCTAGATGGGAATCCTGGGGGAGCCCTTTTGAGGGGAGAAGCATTATGCTCCTCTGCATTCTCACTGGCCAGGCTTTGATTTTACTGTCTGAACCTGTGAGTGCAGACCAAAAGCCTGATTGTGAGTGGCTGCTTGAGGCAGGTTTTCACAAGGGCTGCTGCCTGTCTTGCTGTGCTGTTTCACTGAGGGCATTTAAGTGACCTACTGCTAATTTTGAGTTCAGTCTTTATTTTGTAGCCCAGAGCCAGGTCATAGCACCAATGTATAATCACAAACTAGCCAAACACAGGGGCAAATATAGTTATGCTACATCTGGGATTATTTTGTGCTAATCTTTCAAAAACACACACACACCTTTTCAATTTTTTATATATATATATATATATATATATATATATATAGTAAGTTGGAAGCAAAAATAAAGAAAACTGCAATATGAAACATCTGCACATATATCGTGGATGCCAGTATTAGTTTATAAAAATGTTCTTGTTTTTGTAGTTGCAGTGATTTAACAGAATGAGACAGGTATATTTTGATCCACAGTGTCAGAAAGTAAAAGGTTTGGACAGAGTTCCTGAGGCTTATGGGGCGTAAAGACTGGACTTGATTCATAGGTGACAAATTAAAGGACTTCAGGCAATGTTTGCTTCTCCTACAATGCTTTCTTCTATTCAGATTTTAGACAGTCTTACAGCAAGGTGCAGTCAGCCAGACAACACAAAATGTATTTAGATATTTAGAATTTGACCATCTGACACACCACCATGTAACTTCACAAGTCCAAAATTCTTAAACTATTCTTAACCAGTTGTTAATACTTTAATAGTTTAATATTAGTGTTAATATTAAGTAATGCATTACTAAGCATGGCTGGCTGGTCACTTCACATATCAGCAGTGAACCAACACACTGATGGCTGGAAAATTTGTTCTGTTGTTGCAACTACAACCTCTAAACACTAGATGTCGCTATGGTGTCCGTGTTCCATATTCAAACTTTAAATGGTTTTCTGGTAAATTGGTCAGAGAAACCAAGTTATGTTCATCCTGGTTGATTTATAAAAGTAATAAAAGGGTAACACATCCAGGGTTTGAATACTTTTTATAGGCTCATCTTATACAGTTAGAAAATACAGTGCTTCAAGCTTATGCATTTTCAATGCATCTTCATCAAAATTACTTTAAATTAGAAAATTTTAGTTGATAGACAAAATCAGGCATTTTTATTTGCTTTGGTTCATAAAGTGTCTCCTAAACTATAATAGGTTTTCTTTGTGCTGCAGGCATGTTCGCTGATCATTAGTCCTACCATCTGTGTGTCAAAGGGTGGCAGCCAAACTCCTCCTGTGATGTTCCCGCCTCAAGCCTTCTCCTCCTGCAGAGCAGCTCATTTTGTGGGCTGAAGAAATGAGGATCCTTTCATTTTTAAATTATAAAGTCAGAAAGTTAAATGACTTTCATTGGAAACCTGTTCAACCTTTTTTAAAGCAACACATTAAACAACGGACAAAATAAAAAATTTTAAATCCAGCAACAAGTTTTCATAACAAAATTTTTGTTCAAGGTCTTTATTGCTGTACATTCCACTTGAATCATTGCAAATGACAGTGATGGCACTATAATTTCACTGGTAGGTTTATTTGAACAGTGAGACCAAAAAATGCATTTCAAAAAATGCATAAATTAATTTGCCATCTCGTTAAAGAAACAAATATTTGGTCCCTTTGCTAAACATGCTTTAATGCTTGGTAGCAAAAGCTTTGTTGTCCATAACAGAAGTTAGACATGTCTTGTAGATGGACACAAGTTTCACTCACATCAGGGTTTGGGTATTGTCCCACTCCTCTTTGCAGATCCTCTTCTAATCACTAAAGGACCTGGATCATGCTATTTTAGACCTTCCAGTGTAAAGACTATTTTAGGACCCTAACAGGCAACTGCATACAAAATGACATTTAAAAGTTTTATTAAAGGTTTACTCTTGAAGCTGAGGCAGGAACTCAGAGCAAGTTACTCAGGGATCTCTTCAAACAGTTGATGAGTTGTAGTGCAGAAGCGTGGTCAAAGGACGGGCTTGGGTCAGAACCAGGGAGACAATGAGCAGAGTGTTCCATTAGGGAACAGGCAGAAGACAGGAGTCAGGAAACAGAGCAGGGTCTTTATTCTCAAAGCAAAGGTCGGTGAGATATTCTATGGAAGCCCATTCCTGCCACTCTGATAAAAAAAATATTTTTTATCTCATAATAATGAGATAATACCTCATTAATTAAGACATATCTTTCTCATAATTATGACTTAGCTATCTCATAAATATCTCATAGTTATGATGGCAGCAGTAGGTCAAGAGGTAGAGCCGGTTGTCTAGTAATCAGAAGGTTGTAGGATTGCTCCCAGTGGTGCCCCCAAGGGGTGGCACACCGCTGTGACCGACATTCCTGATGCCAAGGAGCTGGATTTGGTCTCATCTGACCAGAGCACTATCACCTAGTCCTCTGAATCATTTAGATGTTCAGTGGCAAACTTCAGACGGGCCCATACATGTGCTTTCTTGAGCATTGGGACCTTGGGGCACTGCAGGATTTCAGCCCTTCATGTTTGGGATGTTGATTGACTGATTGCTTCTATGGACAGGTGTTCTTTATACAAGTAGAGTTTAGAAAACTCCCAATATACACTTGTTACCTGCATAGAATACACTTGGGAGCCAGAGGTATTGCTAGGGGATGAAATAATAAAATACCTTCCTTCATGAAAATGTGAATTAATTTATATCTTTCTTGAAAAGCAATTTTCTGAAATTGTTAGTCTTTTCCTCACTGTTGAAATAAACTGACCTCTAAAATTAGAAAGTGATCATGAGATAATTATCTAGCACCATGGATCCAACTACTATTGCACATCAGCTCTGCTTTGGAGATTTAAACATTCTTTTAAAACCCCACAAGTAGCCTGACACTTTTTGTTCCCTGGATTTTTATTTTAATTTTTACACCTTTTTGAAATTTTATCGTTTAATATGTATGCTTGACCTTATGGCATTGTTTTTGTTGCTGTTTGCCTTACTGACTTTTTGCTGTACAGTATTTTGGTGCAGCTTTGTTGTTTTTGACGTGATTTTCAAAATAAAATGACACTGACATAAAATATGGCCATTGGAAGAGACACCCAACTAGCCTAGGGCTGTTTGCCACCAAATGCAAAATTGAAAAAAGTAACAAGAGAAGGAGAAAGAACATGAGCTAGGTAGACAACATCGCCAGCTGGATGAAAGGAGGCCTCTGACGAGCAAGGGAGGACACGCTCTGATGCCAACGGCTGCAAGGCAGAGACTTCTGACCTGTCCTCAATGCAAGCCTAATACATTATGACAAAGGTTTTACCAAGATTCAGAATGTCAAGACCAAAACTCCTAAAAACTCAGAGTCAAGATAAGATTGTCATGATTGTAACCAGTTCTAAATATCTCAAACAGAAGGAATTAAGCTATTTTTTACAGTCAGTTGAATTTTAGAGTCAAAGATGACTGGGATTCACTTTTTAAAAATTGTTTAAAAGATTGGACCGATAGCTTACAGCTCTCCCTTATCAATGTGCTAAATACAGCCACTCAAGACATTCTTACTTTCGTTTATTGATCGTGTCCTAATGCAGAGATGTCACTGCTCATTAGTTAATCCGCAAATAAATCTGATCAAAAAGGTTTTATTAAATACAAACCATTTATAGCATAACTTCACAAAATTTTGAGATTTGACAATGATTTTCATATCAATTGTGCCTAAAGTCCATTTAAGTGAGTGTCTGTATTTTCAGCCAGATCCGACACAAGGGGGCGCTAAAAGCTGGAAAAATGCAAAGTGTCAAAATAGCTTCATGGATTCTCAGGAGATTTGGTGGACATATTTGTCAAAGTGGGTGTGGCTTATGTGCAAAATTGTACTTCTTTAATAGCACCTTTTAACAAAAATTCCCTAAAAATCACTCATGACATCTGGAGGGCTAAATCATTCAGAATATGTTCTTTACATGGTCCCTGATAGTGTACATGGAAATA
This sequence comes from Aphyosemion australe, assembly GCA_006937985.1. Classification (NCBI taxonomy): domain Eukaryota; kingdom Metazoa; phylum Chordata; class Actinopteri; order Cyprinodontiformes; family Nothobranchiidae; genus Aphyosemion; species Aphyosemion australe. Next base: position 1,326,620 of record SSNS01000020.1, on the reverse strand, counting down.
AAGAAGCATGCTGAAACATTTTTAAAAGTTTGTTATTAAGGCTGACAGTTCCAATAATCAAATATATTGAAATTTGACACACATTTTAATTACACCAGCCTATAAAACCTAGAAAATACTGTTCAGTTTTGAGTGTCCTCATAAAAAAAACATTGTGACCATTTTCAGCACAAAGCAACTTTTTTAATTTGACAAAAAATTTAATTTTTGATTATTTTGCGGCTTTCTTCCAGGACTTTCCCACCTAACCGCTGACGCAGAAACCAACAGTGCTGGGTCGTAAAAACAGCCAGAGTCAAACTGTCTTATCTGTCTTAATCCATTTTCTAAATAAATTATACAAACACTGCAAGAAAAACATACAATAAATAAATAAATACTTCCATAAATAAAATAAATATCAATATAAATTAAATAAATAACCCCTTGTGAGCCTGTAGTGAAACAATATGTTAACAGAACGTTGTACTTGGTACAAAACATGGTGGATTTGTTCTTCTTTAGTTCTTGTGTCATCATCACTACCAGACTGAACACAAGCTATTCTTTAACTTCCTGGTAATAAGCTCCAGGAAGCCTTTTCTTGAATGTACATCATCACAAAGCAAACACTCCAAAGAAGGTCTTTCCTGGCTCATCTTCCAATTTCTCCAGCATTTTCTGCTCCATCACTGTCTTCAGCCTGTCCCCGCTCCGTAGGCTGAACACAGCTCCCAAGTACACGGCAGAAAACCAGCTTTCATCTGAATCTTCATTGACTGTCTTCTGGCACACAGTTCGAACCGAATGCAGGATGGTTTGATAGGACGACTCGTCATCACTCCCAAATGAGCTGGACCAGCGCTTCACGGTGTGGCTCAGGTGGACCATGGACTTTGAAGTGACATCCTCAGCACTCCTGATGCTGCAACTGACCCGGAAGGACGCTTGACTGTACACAAAGTAGAGACCCATCCGTGGAATCACAATTTCATTGTTTCTGAGCTGCAGACCTCCTTGGGCATGGGACTGGTCCACCTCAGTTGTCCATTCTATTGTCTTCATGTTGGGGTTGTATTCTCCTGTTTGGCAGAGAGATGAAGGTAAACAGATGTTATGGATCGTTGGGTTTATGTCTGCAATAAAAAGCTCAGAAACAATAAACTGAATGAAATTAAGCCACGTGTCTTTTATTTTGTGGTTCTGTTTCTGTCATGCAACAAAAACTACTTCCTGATTTCTAGGTTTCATCAGGAGCTTCTCATCTATGTAGATTTCTGAAAGCCCCACATGGACACCAAGTTTTAAGGTCATCAGACTGAAGGTCAGAAGGATTATTCATTTATTCATCTTCTTGACCAGTAAGGGTTATGAGGAGCTTGTGTCTATTTCCAGCAGCAAAAGGCGGAGGGACACCCTGGACAGGTCTCCAGTCCATCACAGACGTCAGTAGGTCACATGTCTTTTCTTAGAGTGTAGGTTTGAATAAAACAATTATTTACCTTCTAAATGGATGGCTGCTCGGATGTTTGAAATCTCTCTCAGTTTGAGATGAAGAGCTGTGGAGAAGAGAAAGAAAAGATTCAACTCGTGTGAACGTTCATTTTCAGGATTTTTTTCATCAGAGGAATAAGGCTCAGGGTTTTGTTGAGCTCTGGTTTGACACCACCTGAGCAGAAGCTGGTTCTGTTGGATTATGCTGTTTTAGTGTGTTCAATTTTCAACAATGAATCTGAAGAACAACTCACCATTTTGGTAATCATCTGGTGTTGGACTCTGTGTAAAAACAGATAACAGAAAAGGTTTTAGAGGTTGCGTTCTGGTGATCCAGGGCAGTTTGTGGCAGGAGACATGTGGACTCACCTTTGTGTGTGTGTTGAGGACAAGGAAAGCAGCAGCAGCAGCAGCAAGGCAGAGAGATAACGTCATCAGGGCCATGGTCAGCTTTGACCTGTGAGATGCTCTGGTGTTTGTTGGTGTCTGTTTGGCAGCTTCTGTAGCATTTAGCTCTATCTTACATTCAGGCTCCATGGTTTGAAGTTTGGGTTTCTTCAGGCAAAGTCGAGGTCTGTGCAGTGCTAACACCAGCCTGTTCTAATCTGATCTAGTGACCGACTTGGGTTTGTGGCTTTTAAAAACCAGGTTCCTCCTCCTTTAGGGGAAACTCCCGTGATGTCATTCACATGTACGGAGTGGAAATGAATGATGAAGAAGGACCCGTAGCTTGGGAAGATCTAATGTGCCACACACTCCCACACAAGATGTGACTAAACTACCCCACGAAACACCTGGGTTATGCAATAAAGAAAGCATCTGATTTGAGGAAAACTCCAGAACACACTAAAAATGTGATGTTCTGATCATCCCTTTATGGGAGAGAGGGGACAGCCCTCAGATGCTCAGATGTAAATAAATCATTAACTAAATTAAAACATAAAAAATGTGTCCTTTCCCTTTAGCTTAAAAATGCACTGAAATGTTGAATAATGGTCAAACTAGTTCTCTTTTAAGGACCATGTGAACCTGATATACAGTGATAAATGGAGGCAGCAGAGATGAGAAGTTCTCTCATTACTACAAAAGAAATAAATAAGAAACAAGTGGAACCAGTGCAATCACAATAAAATTAAATGTATCACCAGTCAATAGGTTTTCATCCATCCATTTTTTTTTCTCCGCTAATCTGGGGTAGGGTCGTGGGGGCAGCGGCCCAGCCACTTGGGCCAGCTCCTCCGGAGGAATCCTAATCACTGCAGACACAGCACCAATCCACCTATCTATCTCCACCTATCCCTATCTAGCTCCATCTTTCCCTCAACCAGACCCTGAGATACTTTAACTCCTCCACCTGAGGCAGGACCTCATCCCTGACCTGGAGAAGGCATTCTACCCTTTTCCGACTCAGGACCATGGTCTCAGATTTAGAGGAGCTGATTCTCATCCAAGCTGCTTCACACTTGGCTACTAACCACTCCAGCGAAAGCCGCATGAGCCCCCCACTCCTTTCAAAACAACAAACTAGTAAAAGTCCAAAGTCCAATAAAGTGAGTTCTGCTTTTAAACTTTATTGTGATGAATTTCTTTTGTTACACATTAACACACAGCAGGGAGATTATTAGAACAAATGTGTTAAACAACCCAAAGGGGACATCTGTTGAATAACGGCTGTTTTCTGTAGAGAAGTGACTAACCACATGCCCAAGAGTGGAGACACCGCAGTGGGAGGGGGGTCTACCTGACAGCAACACACAAAGGATGTGAAACAGGATGTTTTCTCACAATAGCCCACTTTCATTCTAAACTTCCTCCTTCTTTGGTGACTTTTGGATTCAAGAAAAACTATCAATAAAAAGTCCCCTCTTCTGCACCCTATCACCCTGCTAGTTACATTTAGCCTGTTTCTAAAAATTGCTCAAGAAGTAAACTCCCTTTTTCTAAAACAGAAACCTGAATTTTTCCCCAGTCACATAGGACGACATAGACATGCTTCTCTACTTCCTCCTCATAAAACTAGGCCATGGTCCTGTGTAATGTGTCCTCAGATGGCCTCTGTTTAAAACCAGCTCAAAATGGCTGAATGAATTTGGACAGAATAACCAAAGGCCAGGGGCCTGTTACCCAAAACTAGGATAAGGGATTAAGCCGGGATATCATGAATATCCTGGCTCAAGTTATCTGTGATCCAGTTGCACAAAAGCGGGATAGGATATAAGTTAACATGGAGATTTATTCTGTGGAGCTCCACGGGGTCCTCTGTGTAGAATAGACAGAGGGCGAGTCTGGCAGGCCAGGCTAAGAGAAGGTAGTCCATAACCAACTTCTACATCACCTCAAGGAACACCGCCTCCTAGATCATTTTCAATCTGGCTTCAGGTCTAAGCACAGCACAGAATCCACCCACATTTGTGAGCTCAATGACATACTGGTGGCCACAGATTCAGGGTCTCATGTCCTTGTCTTACCTATCGACCTTTGACACAGTTGATCACAATATGCTCTCCGAAAGTCTTGAGACGTGGGTCGGGATCAAAGGGGCCCTTTAGATTGGTTCCGGTCCTACCACAGGGATAGAAGCTTTAGAGTGTGCATTGGTGAGCGCTCTTCTCCCCCTCTTCATCCTCCCTGGGGGGTGCCACAAGGCTCGATTCTGGAACCTTTACTTTTCTCATTTTACGTCCTCCCACTGAGTGACATTTGTGCAAAATTTCACACCAACTACCACATCTATGTTGATGACTGTCAAATCTATCTGGCTCTAAACCATCTTAATTCACTTCAGTCATTCCTGGATTTTCCCTCAAAGGTCAAATGGTTTTCCTTCAACTTCATTTAAACGATAAAACCGACACAATCCTTTTTTCCCCTAAGAACCAACACGCCACACCCTCTGATTTCACGTCCTTCCCTTTTAATCTCAAGTCCTGTGTCACTAACCTTGTGGTCAAATTGGACTTTGAGTTAAATATGGCTCCACAAATAAATGCCACAGTAAATTCCTGTTTTTTCCAACTCTGCTGATTAATTCATCTGAAACCTATTGTAAAAAGGCTTCACTTAGTATTGGTCATCCATGCATTCATAACCTCCAGACTGGACTACGCAAACTCGAACCTAATAGGAGTCCACAAATCATCCATGAATCGCCTCCAAAATCGTGTCCAATCGTTTTTGTCTGTTACTGGAATGTGTACCATATTTTTCGTTAGTGACATTAATAGTAATGTTTAACGTTACCTAGAAAGATGTTTAATCACATCATAAGTTTAACATCAACAAGTATAACATTAGGACATCCTTCTGGACAAAATGATTCCCAACTTTCCTTTCTGTCTTTTCTTCCCTATGAGAAATAACTCATTTAACTTGAGCTGCTGTTGTTTTTTCATCTCAAACTCTGTGACTGTGTCCAGGGGCAGACTGGGACAAGACAAATCATTGCTGGCATTTTGGACCAGCCCAGTCTACCACATTCAATAACCCACACCTGTTTTAGTCTCTTGAATGTGTGTAAATACTTGCAAAAGTGTTATTAACACTGTTAACATGTAAACTCCACCTCTACATCACAGTAATGAGTCTTGAAGCAGCTTTCATCCTACTGGGTGTTTCTGTTTCAGGGAGGATGGAAGGAGAAATAACTGAGATGAGAAATTATGGATCTCAATTTGTCGAGTTTATTTGCTGCCACCATGTGGTGAGTGTGAGTAATTGCCGGCCGCCATCTTAGTTGGGTCTCTATTCGCCCCCAGTGCATTCATTTCTACTGAGGAAGGTGCTTACCCAACTAAAAAACACTTTTTCTCGAGCTTTTTCACAAAATCAGACACATGGTATGACATGATAATTAAAAAATAAACATAATTAAACAAAATGAAACAAAACAAGTTAAAATATTAAATCCCATCAGGTAGGCTAGAAAAGTCAATCGTAATCCCACGTGATCTGTTTTCAATAGTACAAAGGTTGTTGCAACTGTAGGCTGCACAAAAACGGGCATAGATGTCCACTCTGCATTGACTTTGGAGAATGAGGAGACCCATCCAATATGGCGGTGACGCTGTTACGCTCTCCAGCGCTCAATGGGGCGTCTACGTATTATGTCATGTTCCGCCTTCCCTGTTACCGTAAAACAGATAATAACTGCGTCATAACACTTTACAAAACGGCCTGTTAAACACAGGAGAATTTTAATAACTATGAGACTGCGATGTATTGTCTAATACATCTTCAGCTTCTTGTCTTTATGTTAAAGTGATTTTGGAGGCACTTTCTAAGAGTCCGGATTTCAGCATCCCTCCGACAGCAGCGTCTTTCTTGCGCACTTTACGGTGAATTACAGTGTCGAGTAGTGAACTGTGTCAAGAAGAGCGACACAATGAGCTAATGGATAAATATTAGCTATCTGTTCTAGCAGCTCCCTTGCGGTTTAACTATCGCATTAACAGTCAGTGCAAAGCTGACATGTTGTAATCTTCAGGTTCCGTTTAGTAACCAGTATCAGTGTGGTAGCGATAACCCGGCCGAGTAGTGACACTGCAGTCGCCGCTAGGCTGCTGGCAAACAACCGCCTTGTTTCTTTGACAACACCGAGCTGGCTGGTCTGCATCATGGACTTTCCTTTTGATATTAATCAATTGTTCTCCGAGAGGATCTCCATCTTGGACCAGAACCTGTCTGCAAGTCGAAGGTCTATGGAAAGGTGAGTTAACGGATACCGGTGTTTTTTCTCCATCACAAACATGCAGGGCTTCACATTTTAATCAGGCACTAACGAAGACCCCACTTTTCCGGGGTTTAGCTTAGTTTCGTTTCTAGTTTCTAGCCGTAACAAAGAGCGTGTTTTATTATTCTGACACTTGGTAGATGACAGTAAAGTAAAATTAAACAGACAAACGTAAAGCTTCTAGTGAAAGTAAACGACATCAGAGCTAAATGTACCATCTGTAAGAAGATTTATGTTGCTAAATATGGAAAAACCAGCAATTTAATAAAGCACAGTAACACTCAGGATTTATAATGTATAAAGTTTTTCACAGTTGCTTCAGTTCTTATTGCTTCTGCATGTTTATTTATTTGGGATCTAAACATTTTTCATTTCAAGTTTTTAGAGTTTCATATTTCTATGGAACAGAGCATGCTTGCACTACCTTTATTATTGTTTACTTTTGCACAAAAATATAATTAATACCTTTATTTTTATGTAAATTTTTTAATTTGTGTCTTATTTTTGCTCAAAAGAAAAATATTGAAATTATAGTTTACTCTTTGCACTGAACACCTGCTGTGTTTTGCATAGATAAAAAAAAAAAACACTTAAGTACTTTTATTCTCCTAAAAATGTAGGTACAGATAAAGTATCATCCAGGTACCGGTACTGAAAATCAGGTATCAATAAAGTACTGGGATTGAGAGTAATCTAAAAAAATCTCAGCCCAAGGTCTCATCCCACTGGTCGTCTGCAGGGCTGTTTGTGGAGAATGTTTCGGGAACAGGAATGTTTGATTATAGACTGTGAGAGATTGATTGAAGATGTTGGTGAAGACTGCTGATGGTTCATGATGACAGGCTCTGAGTTATTACATCAGAGCCTGTTGCCTTCCTGGGGTTAACTGCTGTGAGCGTCTGTCTCACTTCATGTTGTTGGAGGATGATCGGTGGTGTTTCAATACTCAGGGGGAGTGGTTTTATTAGGGTGTTGTCAGTTTTGGTGCTCATGAGATGATTTTGCAGCTTTAATTCCACTTCTCAGATGAGCTCTGGATTTGCTCTGTCCCACTTCATTAGAAGTGTCTTGACTTCTGAGGTCATCCGTAGTTTAATACAGGTTATAATGTAGGACAGTACAGTTTCTGCATACTCATCAAGATTATGTTGTTCAAGTAATAGATTACATTTTTGCATGAAGCCATTGTTCCTGAGGATTGTAGGGATAGATGAACCAACAGGCTAAAGAAAAGGAAACAAACCTGGGGTTCTTGTTCTCATTTATTAAAGATTAATGTTCAGTTTTAACTTTGTTGTATGTTGTAAAGCTGTGTGTGTGTGTGTGTGTGTGTGTGTGTGTGTGGTTTGACATAACTGGATTAAATTCATCCTGTTTGGTTCTGTTTCACTCTGCAGACCGGATCTCCAGGCCCAGATCTCTGCTGTGATTGATGAACTTGGAAGAGCCTCGGCTAAGGTGAATGTGTGTGTGTGTGCGTGCGTGCGTGCGTGTGTGTGCGTGCGTGCGTGTCTAGACTGTAACAAACTTACAGTTTTTACCATAAAGGTGGATTGTTGTCACTTTACTGTGCATTACATTTTGGAGTTACAGATGGCTTGGATTCAACAGTTGATAAAAAAAGATACAGTAACATATTCTAGAATAACAGTGAAACTGATAAGACTTTTTGATAATAAATCCTGTGATGGTGGGTCTGTTACACTGAACGAAAATAGAAATGCAACACTTTTGTTTTTGAACTCAAAGATCTGAAACATTTTCTAAAAACACAAAAGACCCATTACTGTAAAATATTGTTCACAAATCTGTCTAAATCTGTGTTAGTGAGCACTTCTCTTTTGCCGAGATAATCCATCCCACCTCACAGGTGTGGCATATCAAGGTGCTGATTAGACGGCAATAATTCTGCACAGGTGTGTCTTAGACCAGCGGTGATTGAAGATTGAAGGTCGCTGAGAGCACTCTTTTGTTTTGATACATGGACTGCAGTATCCAAATTTTACCACAAGGTGCCATTCTCACTTCATGTAGGCTCCCTTTAAATTCATCATGTCACCATCTCACCAGCTGTTGCCAGTTTCCCCAAAGTCTCCAAAATGTGCTTACACCAGGGTCAGAGTTTGCTTAAAGTTGCCAGTCGAGTTTTTCTTTATAAATCACAAAATTTGGGTAGAAAATGACAAACATAGTTTTCAGACCCTGTTTTGTGTGTAAGCAAGCTTTATAAGTGAGGCCCCAGGACTGTGAGTTCAAATATTTTACATGAGAAGTAAGATGAGAAGTTCATCTAGAGGTTAAGGAGGTTAACCTGAGAGTTGATGTTCTTTCAGTCCTGGAGAGGAGCAGTCTCCAAGATGTTTGATGAGTTGTTGTCCTCTCTGCTTGCAGGCCCAACAACTGGCTGCACCAATAACAAGTGCCTCCAAACTGCAGAGCCAGAACCACCAGCTGTACCTGCTGAAAGACCGAGAGAGTGGCGGGTATGTCTCACACGCTTATCAGCTGTACCTGGAGCTGCTGGGCTCAACAGAAATGAATCTGATCCCACAGCATCTACACGTTCAGCTCGTTGTCCCAACATCATCTCACTTATTGTTCCATCTCTACTGTCTGGGTTAAACTCTTAATCCAGTCCTCATGTCCTTCTAGTTTCCTTCCCAACAGCAGAACTGTTGTAATGTTTGAAATCCTTTTGGATGTTGGTGATTCCAGGACTGAAACACCGACAACTGATTCTGAGTCTTGGTAATAAAATGACTTCAGTTATGTTTCATTACAGAATATTAACCTTGTTTTTACAGGATGAGCAGGTGAAATCAAACTTTGTTTGCAAGTATCTTCAAAAAAATCACAGAACAGTTTGGTTGCATTGAAGGAAAATAAAGAACTTCCTGGTGGTTTGAACTTGTCCAGAGTATTGTCTTTGCTCACACTGAACCTGAAGGGCATGAAAAGCATTCCAATGGTTGTCCCACCCTGAGCCACTTTGTCTCATGTCTCCAACAAACAGAGGACGAGGTGCTGCGGTGGGATTTCTGAAGGTTGGCTACAAAAAGTTGTTTCTGCTGGTGAGTTTTGAACTTGATTTGTGATCTTGTGTCTTCACATGCTGTTCTAGCTGCGTTCTGTCTGAACTTTTGCTCCCTCTGTGGACTCTTCGTCTAGGACCAGAACGGCGTGCACATTGAGGCAGAGCCACTCTGCATTTTGGATTTTTACATTGCAGAAAATTTGCAGCGGCATGGCTATGGACTGGAGCTGTTTAGTTTTATGCTGCAGGTAGTTTTTCATTGTGTGATGTGTTTTTTGTCCCCATGTCTCTGTTTAAGTTTATGAAATGAACCACACCCCCAAGCAGACACGGACAGCTTCGTCCTCAGCTCCTGGTCCTAACTGTAGTGAGCTGATCAACACCCTGTAGGATCAGAATTGGTCTACTCTGTATGAAAGGTTCAGGGGGCATCTATACAGGTGCCACTAAATCTTTCATTAGATATATTCTAACAGACCCTCTGGTTACTAAAATACAGGAAAGATCAGTTTGTATTATGTTTTTATGGGTCATGCAGGACCTTGATCTGATCCATGTTCTGGACACAGCAGTGATGCTTGTGTCAGTCAGACCAAAGGTTTTTAAAGATCTTGATTGTTTTTTGAAGAACACATGGAATATGAGATAATCAAAGATAGACACAGTCAGCAGTAAGGATATCCCTGACCTGTTGTCAAGGCGATTCATCCCATCTTCATCCATAAGTCTGAGACCCTTTATGCTAAGTTTCAAACCGTATCAGTGTTCTAACCGCAGTGGTACTGGTCACTAACGTCACACTTTTCTATCCATCTTTAGCACAAGAACGTAGAACCAGTGCTGATGGCGTATGATCGGCCCTCGAAAAAATTCCTGGCTTTTCTAGCAAAACATTACTGCCTGATGCAAAGCGTTCCTCAGGTAAGACCTGATATCTTTCTTCTGCAGAACCCCAGGAAAGAGCTTCAGGTTCTCTCGCATGACTTTAAGAGTGATAGTTCTAGATTTCAAATAACGAGCTAAAGTCAGCTCAAGTTTTCCAGCAACTTTCTAAAAAGACAATTGTTTATTTTATGCATTTCAGTCTGGGTTTAGGCCAGAACACCTCTCTGATCCAGCATCAGTTTAGTGTCTGGAGCACTGGGGGGACTTTTCAGGTCTAAAGTTTAGTTTTAAGCGTTTTTTTAATGGGTCAACATTCTCCACTGCTGCCCGCTCTTGGTGTTCCACAAGGGTCAGTTACACATTTTTAAATATTTTTTGTTCATGCTGCCTAATAAAAATATTTTTAAAAATAAGGTAAATGGCGTGTATCACCTGTGCCACACAGTCGGCACCACAGGTCCCTCCGACGATCATCAGTAGACGAGGAGGGTGAAGAGGCTTGTCCAAGGTTATATCAACAGACTGAGAGGGGCACAAACCTGCAACCCTCTGGTTACGGGACGGGAACTTATCTCCTCTGCCACTGTCGCTCCTATAGTAACAAACCAGGAACAATTCCAAAACAGACAGGGCAAGCCTTCTGCAGCTCCTTTTCATGAAGTGAGAAGGCCCACTCCTGAGGTCAGAAGACTTCTGCTTCTGCTGCCAAAGCCATAGCAACATGATGGTAGCAACACTAGAGGTCAGAGGTTAGGAACACTAACCAGCAGGCAGTGGGCTGACTCCAACACTAGCAGTTTAGCTAGTGTAGCCCAGGATTTTGGGAAGAGTTGTTCTCAGCAAGGTGAAGTGTGTAACTGGAGCTTGACTGTGGGGGTAGGTGTATTTATATGCAGGCGGGGCCTTCCACCTATGTGACACGTCATGTGGCCTAAAGGTGTGATTAAAGGTGTCAGGCCATTCTGGGGCATGATATCACATACTATATCTGTTTGTGAAACAAGACTTGTTATTGAATAAAACATTGGAGCCACAAACGCCTGCAGTCTTTAGTCCTCAGACCTTGACCTTTTCACGAACCACATCTGCTACTTTGAATTTCTGCTAGATTTTCCCAGAATACACTCAGTCTTTGGTTAGTCAGTTTGCTTTCATACTGTGAGTGACCTGCACCAGAGGTCAAGTGCTGGGAAACTGAGAACAACATTGTCAGAAGAACCAGAGCTGGCTTGTTTTGGCCACACCTGAGTCCAGTGAGTTTTTACACCTGCACAAACAAGATGAACTACCCAAGGAAATTAACTTTGGTTCTGAGTAAACAGTGCTACAGGACGTCCTGTGGATCCGAAGGTAATTCCTCCTGCAGATTTCTCATCAACATGTTCTGTGTTTTATCATTTTGTGCAGGTCAATAACTTTATTGTGTTTGAGGGCTTCTTCCTAAACAAATCAGGTAATAAATTAAGAAATTAAATGTCTTTCTTCTATGATGTTATTAGATTCGTAGTGTGACCAAGTCAGTCAGCGTATGTAGTTGCAGAGGGGGGTGTTGTGTCAGCTGTTAAGTTGGTAATGAAATTAACAACGGGTACACTAAAGGGGGAACGATATATTGCGTGGGTGCGTGCATGCATGTGGGTGTGTGTGTGTGTGAGAGAGAGAGAGAGAATTTCTGATGAATTCTGTCAGTTTTGTATTTTTTCTGAGCAGAGTGACTGTCTAAACCTCATGGTAGAAAATATTTTGCAAAAACACACATCACAGGTGAAACTCCAAAAATTTTAATATCGTGCAAAAGATCATTTATTTCAGATAGACTCATTATATGCAATGCAACATATTTCAAGCCTTTATTTGCTATAATTGAGGTGTTTATGGCTTAGAGCTTAAAGGAGTCATCACCTGAAATCTTCACTTTTCTACTTGAAAAAATGTCTATAATGGCTTCCTAATGATTTTTCACTGGCTGAGAAGCCGATATTTAACATTGACGCGTTTGTTTAATCTTGCCTTCTTCAACCAGCTCACATGCACCCCACGAGCATGCGCACTCCAAAACGAGAACTTGAGTTCTGGCCGTATATGCCGACACAAAGGCCGAATATAAACAAATATGAACCAGCAGCGAACAAACCAGCACAACAAAGCTCATTTCATAACGTGAAACGCATAAATTATGTCTTACCGTTGACGACTCATGTTGTAATCCGTGTTATGGGAGACAAAACTCCGATCGGTTTGTATATTTCATCTTCACAACAGCAATAGAGCCGATGCCTGGCTGTTAGCTTGCTTTGTCCCAACTCAACGACAAGCGAGGACGCCATTACGCACGAGGCGAGGCTCGGGCTCGTAAATACACGTTTGGATCCCGTAGGTCACTGCCAGGTCGGGTTCAGTTATAACTTTTGTTGTTTTGGAGCAAGACGCTGAAGCTACATCCTGCTTCCTTCCACCAATCAACGCGCTCCTCAGTCCCGCGCGCGTCCGAGACAGCCGAAATATCGCGTGTGATCTCGCGAGAAAATATGCCCTTCACAATAAATGATCAAAGAATCACATTTTTTATTTATTTTTCCAATACAATTTACTTTAATGGTCTAAAAGACTATAATAGGATGTAGATATCCACGGTATTATAGGTGATGACCCCTTTAAGAAAAACCCAAATATAAGATCTCAGACAATTAAAATATTGTGAAAATGTTCAATATTCTAGACTCAAAGTGTGACATTAGTGAATTCTACCAAAAAACCTGCAAAGGGTTCCTGAGCCTTTAGATGGTCTCGCGGTCTAAGTTGAATTACTAAAATATCTGGACTTTTGCACCATGTTCTCATTTGTTAAGTCCTGCCTGTAAATTTCTTCCATTGTATAAAGGTTCATAAACCACTGTGACAGTAATTATGTTTAAAGATGACATTAATCCACATAAGTCTTGACTCTGCATCAACTAGCTGTTGGATTGCTAGCTTCCTCAGACTAGCAACAAGCTTGGTAGTTGTTTGCTCAGACTAGCTAATAGCTCAGATTAGTGATTAGCTTGGCCTCATTGTTAGCCTTGTCCAGTTATTACCCAGATGTAGCAATTAGCTTAGGCTAGCCTTCAGTTTTGAATAGTGGGTACCTTGGACTAGCTGTTAGCGCTGATAATCTGTTAGCTCAAACTAGTAGCGAGTAGTTCAGACAAGCTGTTTGCTTGGACTAGATGCTAGCTGACAGTAGCCTAAAACTGGGTCTAGCTGTTATCTCAGAGTAGCTTGAATTAGTCATTGGTTAAGTATAGCAGTTAGCTCAGTTGCATAATTAGCAACACCAGATGACATTTCCATTATGCCAAAAAAAAGATTTGCTCTCTGTCTCTCTCTCTCTCTCTCTCTGTCTGTCTGTCATGTCAGCAGTCCACCTGAGAAGGACTCCTCTCAAGAAGCCAGATGGAGAAATCAAGCCTTACTCTTTGGTGGAGAGAGAAGGTAATTGTTTAATTCTTTCATAAACTACATGAACTGCATTGTGTGCTTTTGGGAGCAAATTCAATTTTATTGTAGACTTTTAACCTGAAGAGGGCAGAATATTTTTAATTTCAATTAAAATGCCAAAATAATGACTACAGATGTCTACAGCACTATTAGAGACACACCACCAAGCTCATTGCGTGAGTTGCATATGCATGCTGAACATAAAATATTTAACTCCTATCGCCTGCATTGGCTACAGTTAGGAAATAAATGGGAAAACATTTGGGTCAGAAAAAGCACGTATCTTCTACATTCCGCCCTGACTTGTGACTGCGGAAGGCTGTAATAATTTTGCGGCCGAGAGAGAGAGCAGAGTGCTTCTTAGCTACTAGGAGCTAACCATTAGCAACTCCACAACATGGTTCAGGTTTGTGTTATTTCTGGAGATAAAACATCAACGTTGCATTTTTTACCCAAGAATGAAGAGCGAACGAAGGCAGCAGAAGAGTTGCTTTGCTGTTAGCCAATTAGAGGCAGGACGTTTGGAATTCATGAATATTAACGAGTAAGACTCAGTCCTGACAAACTATACCCCTTTGAAACACGAGCACCACAGCTTTTTTCCACAGAAAACAACTCACAAGGCATTCATTCATTCTAGAGACCACAGCAGTTATTGAAAAAACGAGTGAATGAGACCTTTAAAAACATCAGACTATTTTCTTTCATAGTGTAACCCTGCAAATACAAAACTAAAAGTCAAATGTGGTTTATATTGGAAAATATGTTTTCATCAGGTGATTTTATATGATTGGTAACCAATACCATGCCCGTTTTAGAGTAATTAAAGGTTTTAGTTTAAAAATATATATTATGATTTTTTTTTTCCCAGTGGTACATCAGGAACAGAGGACTCTTCCTTGGCCATTTGCTGCTCCTCAGTCCCCTCGGCGATCAGTAACTTCACAGTGCTCCCATCCTGTAAGGGTGGGGTCCTCCCCCAGCAGGGTGTCACCTCCAGTGGCCCCATCATCTCCCTTGAGGGGCAGCAGGGACCAGATTGAGCAGCTGCCCCTCGTCGGGCGCTACAGGGAGAGACGCAGCAGGTAGCAGTTGACTCTCTTTACATGTTTTCTTAACAGATGTTCTTAAATTACAAATTTAAACGTCTGCTTAATTATCTACGACACTGACCTTTATATGGTCCGTAGCCACATTTTGTATTAAACAAAAGTCACAAGGAAAAACTAATGAAAGTTGGAATATCTAGGTACACTACAAAAATAAAATGAGGTTAAGCTAGAAGGTCTTTCAGTTGTCAGCTAAATGGAAAAATGTCCCAAGATCACCTACAGACATGGGCCTCAAATATGAAGTATGCATACTCACTAAATCCTGTGCTGCCCTTTTCCACCTGAACTCCAGAGGTATCAGTGATAAACTGAGTGTATCAGCCCTTTGCCAACTTGAAGCTGGCATACGCACATTTCTATTGATCGATCAGTGACAGTTGGTGGACATGCAGGGAAACGGTTAATGATATCAAAATAATTCCAGTTCCCTCCAGAGACACATGATGAACACTTATTTAGTGTTGCAGTTCAATGAGTGGATCTAGAGCTGGGCGATATCTCGATGTTTTTAAAATATTGATATAATTTCAAACAAAAAACAAGATGACTCAGTAACGTTTATATTGATATACAGTGTATTTCTAGAGTTAGCAGACGAAGCTACCACTAGCTTGTGTCATCTCTAACTGGTCTTTCAATGATTTCTCACACATCTGTTCAATCAGGAAACCTCTGGGTCAACGTTCTGCCCTAAACCTTGCATTTGGCTTTGTGGTTTTTAATTATTTGGGGACGTTCGTTTGTGTTTCAGCGAGCCTTCAGCTTTTTCAGCGTGACTCCAGACGCAGTTCTGTTTATCCTGCTTGTGTGAAGACGAGTCAAACCCCTCCGTGCTAAGGTTAATGTTTGACAAGAATCAATACAATTTGATGCATTTATCCTGCAGATGAATTTATTTATACAGTTTCTCAAGGCAGCTTGAAGTGAGTTAACCTCCTTACAGGACGAACAATATCAAGATATATCAAATATCGGAATTTAGCTAAAAGATGTTGAGATATAAGTTTTGGTCCATATCGCCCAGCCCTAAGTGGATCTAAAAGGGACACTAGACGGGGTTGGCTTGTTTTAACAGCTCCTAGGGTCCGTTTTAAATCACTGTCTTAAAAACAAGCTGGATGATCGAGCTTCTCACCCTATCTCTAAGGGAGAGCCCAGACACCCTGCGAAGAAAACTCATTTCGTCCGCTTGTATCCATGATTTGGGTTGGAACGTAGATCGACTGGTAAATCGAGAGCTTCACCTTCCGGCTCAGTTCTCTCTTCACCACGACAGACCGGTACAATGCCTGCATCACTGCAGACGCACCAATCCACCTATTAATCTCCTGTTCCATCTTTCTCTCATTCGTGAACAAGACCCCGAGATGCTTAAACTCCTCCACTTGCTGCAGGATCTTGTCCCTGACCTGGAGAAGGCATTCTACCTCCATAATTACCCCTTCTTAACTTCCTCTCTTATCAGCCAAGCATTATAAAGCATCCAGTGACATGTGCAGCAACACCAACTCTGTTTTGGAGACCAAAATGCCTGCATGCATAACAGTATAGGCAGTCATGGCTGTTCCAGCCATTGGTGTTTGTACCAAGAAGCTTGAACGTTTCTTCTCCTGTTACCCTGAAGTGGTCAGGAAAAAGCTTCTGGCGTGGTTGAACGGGTCTATCAGCTCTGGATTTATAGATGTCTGTTTTAAAGAGAAGATGAAAAAAACATCAATTATTCATAGCTCACCCTGGTTGTCTATGGAAGCGTAGCTTCCGGAAAGCTGAAGATGAGATGTGTCTGCAGTGGTGTCCCAGATAGCACCATTGCAGTGCAGGAATGGTTCCACATAGGGTGAAAAAAGTTATCCTCTTATTAGGGAAAGTTCTCGTCTTGTTGAAATAATCACGTGATCCCACATGAGAATAATAAACGTAGCACATTCTGTTGTCACCCAAAGACTAAACGATAAATTAACGACACTCATCTTTTATCTTTTTTACTAATTTAAAACATAATTCCACGTCTAGTACCTGCTTCCTGCCCACTAGAGGAAACTTCTGTTGGGTTCTGTCGATAAGCGGATCCAATTAGTCGACCAATCACCAAAGTAATTGGTGATTGGTCCTTTATCATTAATGGCAGCCCTACTGCAATAGACGAGTCACCTGCCTGAACACGTGCCTTTAGATGACTGGATTTTCTTTTCTCTATAGTTTTGATGAGGTGTTGTACCAACAACCTTCTGATAGGTTTCTATAGGGTCCTCTCCTTAATCACTTCCTGTTTTCACTCAGGCAGAACAATCAGCTGTTGCTTGTTTTGCTTTATCACTGCTTCTAACATTCTCTTTTTCTCTTTCCCTTCATGTTTTTTCCCTTTTCATCCACCCCTTTTTTATTCTGTTACCGGTGTTCTTCCGGTGATACATTCCCAGTTCCCTTAGTAGATCTCAGCTGGACTTCCATTGACATTCCAGGAGTGGCACCATCTTAGACTCACTGTGTTCCTGCTACTTTGTTAGAATAAAAGTTTGACTCAGACAATGAGCAAATGGTTCTTTTTGTTGTTATTATTGTCCCAGCCCCGGGGAACAGGAATGGCTGTTATCCTCTTGCCTTTTTTAGAGCCCATTAAATGATCTGCCACTAACCTGTTGTGACTTAGCTCTCAGACACATGAAAACACCCAACGTCTGTCCACTAAAACAACTTTTTGGTTATAAGATTCAAAGTTACAGCTCCAGGTTCACTCACTCTTTGTTTATTTGTCTGATTTCATTCATAAACCATGACTACATTTGTAATTTGAAGTTAAGTTGTGTTCTTTTGGCCATTTTCTCTGTTTTCTTGTTTTTCTACCCTTGGCCTGTACATCCATCTCCCCGGTACCCCGTCCTGTTCCCTCTCTGTTTTTTTTTTTTGTCCTCTTTTCTGCTTTGACAGCCAACAAGGTTTAGCTGCCAGGTCCAAACTGTACAGCCGGCACATGGATGGCAAAACCGCTGGACTGCTGGACAGACAGTTTTCAGGTAAGGTTTTACTGGTTCTACAATGGGTTCTATGGGTTGTATGACTATCATGTCTCAGTGTCTCATTCTCCAGATTAACTACACTTTCCTGAAAATGACCTGTACCTAAAGTCTTTTCTTTTATTTAATTTCAGCTTAATTTACTTAAAAAATAACAGACTAAAACAAAATACACGGACAATTATGAAACAGAATATTAAATCCACAGTACACATTGGAATAACTGTCAAAAATTATAACAGTAAGAATAAAAGAGATTGCATGCTGTAATACTGTAGTAACTAATACTATTTGTGATACTTGTAGACACAATATAGTTACTGATGGAATGAAGCTATAACTCAACTCAGACATGGGCATCAGAAATAAATCAATAATTAATATAAAGTACAAAATAGCTTCTTTTAACATCTATTTTACTGATGAATTTAATAACCTGACATAATTTATATGTCTGAGTTTGTTTATGGTTCACTGATCTTGGCGGCTCAGGTGACACTGAATACGTCAAACTGTAGAAACCACGACATGCCAAAGGGCTGTCTTCATTTTAAAAAATGATCCAGTGCTTTTTAAAGGGGTTGAAAATGTTTAATTTGCACTGATTTTATTTCTGTTTGTTTTAAGTAAGTGTTGTTCAGTTTAGCTGTTTTCATGTCACTTTTTTATGACTTTACTTGTTGAGTGTTTCGTCTCAGTGACCCCAGCTGATAATTCTGATCTCTTTGTGCCTCCTCAGGTGTGAGACCAGCAGTACATCCAACAGGTTCACTGGGATTCTTAAATACACACAGGTTGGCCAGTATTATGGAGATCTAATTAAACACTGATAGAGAACTAATTCACCATTAATAGATGTATAATTAACACATGATGGAGATCTATTTTACCACTGATAAAGGTCTGTTACCACTGAGAAAGACTGGCCCATTTACACTTTGGTCAGCTCGGCCTGGGCTGGGTGGAGACAGCCCGCCCCCGCACGGCCAGGTTGTGTTTACACAGCTTTCTCAAGAACGTAGACATGGACAAGGACATGGGCTAGTCCACTAAACAGACACAGAGAAGTCTGTGGTGTCCTTCCTAAGCGCCACAAGTTAGTAAACAAAGGCAGGCTTGAGCAGTGTTGCTTTTGGAGACTCTGAAAGGAACCAAACAGTTTCCTACACTCTCCCTGGTGCTGCCATGGGCTCCTCTCCCATCCAAGAGCGCTCACAGCAGATGGTCAGTCCTTGTGCTCCTGTGGCTGGAGCGGCCGGTCTGAGCTGCAGTCAGAGAAGATGTTTACCCCTCTGCACCCAGATTGTCAGTGAATTGTTCATGCTAGAAGCTGCCGCTGGCTGATTCTACCCGTGCCAACCAGAGGCTCCAACTAGTAGGTAGGCGTGAGAGTGGCATAACTTCAGTCGGCCAATCAGTCCATAGGTGGGTGTGTATGGTCGGCTCAGTACAAACAAGGCACGGACAACGTCTATGTAAATGCAATGACCCTACCAGGGCCAGACCAAGCTGACCTGAGTGTAAATGGGCCAATAGAGATTTAATGATACATTGATAGGGCTCCGCTCCTTTCAGTAAGGGTTTGTGTTCTTTTGTGATGCAATTTAGGCTCATGTAATTGCAATTATTGTTTTGTTGTTGCTGTTGTTGTTTTTTGCATCTGTGTACTTCTGCTTCTGTGATCCTTCCATTTACCTCTACTCTCTTCTTTTTCACCCTTTGCCTTTCACATTTATCTCTCACAGGAAAAGTGTCTACAGCCAGACCTCCTTAGGCAGCACACACAGGTACTTTGATTTTGCTCCTGGGTTCTGTAGAGATCCAAAGGAAATCCAGCAAAGTTCTCTAAATGGTAACCAGGAACCTCTGCTAGAGGTTGGTTTGTGGAACATTGAAGCAAACATCTCTGCTGCCCAACAAATTAAACAGAAGCTTGCATCCAGGAGTACCCGTCCTTGGTAGGAGAAGAAGAAACAATTTTTATACACAAGAACTGAAAAAATTATTAAAAAAATATATCGTAATTTAAAAAATTGGGAAAATGGAAAATTTCAAATGAAAAAATGAAAAAAAAAAAAGAAAATGAATAAGAAAAGACACACCAAAGCCAGCCTGAACAGGTGAGTTTTCAGCTGCTTTTTAAAGGAGACCACTGAGTCCACTGATCTCAGGCTCAGGTGGAGAGAGTTCCAGAGTGTGGGGGCCACAGCAGCAAATGATCTGTCACCTTTGGTCTTTAGCCTGTGGTGACCTGGAGTCACTTCACCTGATCAAATGGAAGACGTCATATCGATCTTTTAACTCGCCCGTCATTCATCAGTGACTATCAATGACATCCCACATCATGAAGTTCCTGGAGAAAGCTCAGCTAAGAGACCTGTCTTCTGCAGAAATACTCAGATGATTCTGCAGTTGTCAGGTATCTCAGAGATGTTCAAGAAACTGAGAACTGGTGGAGCACTTTGTGGCATGGTGGGGACAATCACCTAATCTTTAAAGTGTACAAAAAAAAGGAGATTATTGTAGATTTCAGAAGAAACATGAGTAGGTCAATCTCCATTTGTATCATGAGAGATGAAGTGGAGGTGGTTGAAGAATATAAATACCTCAGTGTCCACCAGGACAACAGACTGGACTGGAGACGCAACAGTGAAGCCATCTACAAGAAGGAACAGAGTAGATCATGCAGGGGTAGACAATCCTGGTCATCAAGTGCAGCTCTCCAGCATGTTTTAGTTGTTTCTCTGCTCCAACACACCTGATTCAGTGGTTGAATCACCTGTTCAGCAGCTCATCAAGCTCTGCAGAAGTCTGTTAATCACCTACTAATGAAAATCAGGTGTATTGGAGCAGGGAAACAACTAAAAAATGCTAGATAGCAGCACTCAGGCCAGGACCTCTGGAGTAGACTGTACGTCTTGACGAAGCTCAGGTCCTTCAAGGTTTGCAGCAAGATTCTGCATATCCTATAAGTCTGTTGTGGAGAGTCACTTGGGCCATCTGCTGTTGGAGTAGCAGCATCAGAGCCAGGGACCTAAAAAGACTCAAAGGCTGGTCCTGTTCTGGGGACTACTGTGGAACCACTGGAGATGGTGGTGCAAAGAACTCTTCATAAAATCAAAATAGTTATGGACAACCCTGAGCATCCTCTTCATGACACCATCATGCAACAACAGACCCCCTTCAGTTGGAGACTTCTTCAGACCTGCTGTAACACAGACAGGAGATCCTTACTGACCAGTCATCAGCATCTTTAGCCACTCTTTGAAGAACCTATTATTGTCTTTAATATAATGATTTATATTTAATTTGTCTCTGGCATCAATAAAGTATTTTGGAAACACCACTGGTGGTGAGACATTCCCTTCCATAACTGTGTTTCACATCTGAGGTGTTTAAATGTTGGTGCTTCAGTCTTGTCTTTTAGTGATGTGTCTGATCACCTACAAATATATCTGGAGTTCATTCTTATGGCTTTAGAAAACCTTCAGAACACCTGACACAGTTCCCTCAAGATTTTTATTCCTACACATGCTTTCTGCATAATGTTGAATTTGAAATAATCTAAACAAGTCTGAATTCCTCAACCCTTTTATTTTCAGATCCTCAAAGTAAATGAATCAAAAATTTAACCAAATCCATTTTCATTCATGTGGGAATGAAATAACATAAGTTTTCCCATTAATGTCCCTATTAAGTCTATTTTGTTAATTCAAGACAAAATAATCAAAATGGTTTATAGAGGCAGATATGACTAATTGGTATAACACCATCTTCAAAAACAAATGTAAGCCTAAGGATTTGAGTAAAAAAGAAAATAGTTTTATTTGGTTTCAGACCTTGAGTCACAAACAGAACAATAACAGAAACTGACCTACACAAAAATTCTCAGTAGTAGAAAAATACAAACAATAAATCATCTGATAAAAATAGGAAGCAAAATTAAAACCGGCACCAGGACCAAATAACTGGTCTGCAACCCACAAAGTCAGAAATCCTGCAGATCAAATAAGAAGCAATGAGCCTTTTTGGACCTGAAAGGTTGTATGTTCTGATTTCAGGAAGATGTTGATGGGCAGGTTGTACAGAACAGTGATGCTGATCATGTTATTTATAGATCCACACAGAAATATAAGAATATTATTCACCTGCAGGTCCAATCTAATCAGAACATTTATAGTTTCATTCATGTGGGAGTGAACGCCTGTTGGTCAGGAAGCACACAGCTCAACGTTAACCAGACCAAGACCAGCAGCAAGGCCCTCCACGTTAAACCGGACTAATGTGTGTCCTGACAGCAGGTTTCCTTCGGACTCACTTCACCTTAGGACAAAGTTTCTATTTCCAGACAGCAGCTGACTCTTAATGAGTTCCAATGGCCCACATATTTGTTCCATGTGCAGCAGTTCTGTGGCTTGACACGTTAAACTTGATTATTTACAGTGTTATTATAAGAAAGTTGGTCCTGCACAGTGCTTAGCCCGTCCGTCCGTCCCTCTGGATCCAGGTCTGTGGCCTCTACTCAGCCTCCTGCAGCAGAGTCTGGTAGATGTTGGACTGGAGGAAGCGAGGGTAACAATCTGTATCCAGCAGGAAAAAGATCCGTTTCTGAGCAGGAAGCAGCGAGGTGTGATTGGGGACCTGCAGTAGCTGGAGGGTCTGGTCTCTGGTCTTACTGTCCAAGTTCACCTGCAACACAAAAAGACAGTGTAGACCAGGTTCTGAGTTTGGAGCTGATATGGAGAGCAGGAAAAATATCTCACGTAGACATGGATTGGCAGAACGGGGTGGTGGTCCCCCTATTAAAAAGGGGGGACCGCAGGGTGTGTTCCAACAGCGAGATCACACTCCTGAGCCTCCCTGGTAAAGTCTATTCAGGGGTTCTGGAGAGGAGGGTCCGTTGGATAATTGAACCTCGAATCCAGGACGAGCAATGTGGTTTTGGTCCTGGCCGTGGAACACTGGACCAGCTCTATACCCTTAGCGGGGTCCTGGAGTCTGCATGGGAGTTCGCCCAACCAATCTACATGTGTTTTGTGGATTTGAAGAAGGCGTTCGACAGTGTTCCTCGAGGGACCCAGTGGGGGGTACTTCGGCAGTATGGGGTACCAGGCCCTTTAATAGGTTAGGTCCCTTTATGACCAGTGTCAGAGCTTGGTCTGCATTACCAGCAGTAAGTCCCCAGTAAGTAACCTCCTGGATGCCTCCCTGAGGTTTTCTGGGCACGTCCAAGCAAGAGGACACCCAAAGGAAGACCCAGGACATGCTGGAGGGACTATGTTTGTAGGCTGGCCAGGGAACGCCTTGGGATTCCCCCAGAGGAGCTGGCCCAAGTGGCTTGGGAGAGGGAAGTCTGGGCCTCTCTGCTTAAGTGGACGATAATGGATGGATGGACAAAAATCTCAGAAATGGAATCTCAGGACCCTGGAGATCCCTGGTAGGCCAAAGATGAGAGTTTGCTTATAGTTCCAGTAAACTGGTAGAAATCAGGCAGAGCTGGGACCCAGCCCAAAGGACCACTGTGAGCTGGACTATAAAACAAAACAGCTGCACAAAAAACATCTTCAATCAATATGTAGGAGGAAGTTCTGTGATCAGAACCTTAGTAAATTCAACACCTCACCATCAGGAACACTACTCTTATAGTCAGACATGATGGTGGCAGCATCATGCGTTGTTCAAGCTTCAACTTATTGTTTATGAAACAATAAAACTTATAAACTGAATTAAAACTCCAATTTGGAACCAACCCCTGCAGACACAGACTTCCTCCTCAGTTTATGGAGCAACAGGTTATCAAGCCGTGATACCTCACGTGGAGCTCCTGGTTGGATGTACATCGTGATGATATCTTTGGCTCTCCTGTGTAGGCTGAAGTTGTTGGATGACTGTTTGTACTCTTCACAGGCCAAGTAGAACTGCAGGTTCTCCTCACTAAACTCAGAGCGTAGAAAAGCTCCAAACACTGAAACTCCAGCTGAGAGAAAGACAAGGAACATTAGTAGGACATGACACCAGTGGCAGCAGCTTCAAAAGTAAACCACCGCCACTTTCAGTGACAGTTTGAAGGACAACCGTGGATTCTACCCCACATCTGGGTTGTTTCAATGGCTCGTGACCAGACTCTATATTTACAAGTATAGGATGGCTTGCCAGGCAACTAAAGAGTAACTTCAGAAGGGAGAAGAACCTACTCTGACTGGCTAACAGGGTGTTCAGAGACACCGCCCACTTCTCCAGCTCATCTCGGCTGATCTTCCTCTTCTTATTGTGGCCCACTGGACTCCACTGGGGCAAGAAGAGCAGACGAGATCTTCTCTCTGGTGGACTACACACAGACAGGCAGCTCTCAACACACAAACAAAAGTAAACGTTCAACTGTAATCAAAGCTGAACATCCTGTTTACATTCAGAATATTGAGTTTGTTTCCTATATTTGGAGGTTTAGAGGCTAAACTCATTAAAACAGGACATGGGAGATCTTACCACTCTTTGTGTTCTGAATTAGAAAGGTTGGGGTCTGATGAATGTGGACTCTGAAACAGAGATAATTGTTACTGAAGCTTTGATCAGGGTTAGAGGATGTCAACAACAGGTGGTTTTCGCTAACAGGTATAAACCTGACTGAACCACCTCCTTATACCTATAACACAAACCACTATATCTGAACCCCACTAAAGCTAATTATCTATAATCCTCTAAATATAAAAACACTCACAGAAAAAGGTCCTTTAGGAACACTGATCCAACAAATCTTTTCAGATTAAATTCTTAAAACACATAACACCTGTTTCGCATCCTTCATTACTAGGGATGTAAAAAAATATTGATGCACTGAAATATCACAATATTTTGTGTTATGATACTGAATCGATATTTAAAAGCAGTGTATCGATTTTTTTATTGAGAATTTACATGTAAAAATTTACATTTTGTGTGGTGCAATTCAAACTCCAGCTGCTAGGTGGCAGCAGTTTTTACTGCCTTCATTCTGACGATAACACTGGAGGTGTCAGAGGGCCAATCCCAATACTCGCAGTGCGCCCTACACCCTTCTGTGAAGTGCGCTTAGAGGAAGTGCGCAGTAAGGCTTTGAGTGCGTAGTACACAAGTGTGCAAATAATTGCCGGATTGGGACAGTGAGCATTGCGTCATCGACGGCAATGCATGCTGGGATGCTGGTCGCTGTTTGTGCTTTTTTAAAAAATCTTTATTAACAACTTTTAAACAAACAAGCAAACAATTATTTGACAAATTTAAATTAATTGCTGTCCACATTTATATCGTAGTCTAAAACATTCAGAGCATGAATAAATATCATTAATCGTCTTAAAATGAACTTTCACTTGAAAATACATATTTTCAGAAAAGTCACTTGAGCCATTGCTCCGCCTTCTTCTCAAAATTCCCACGCAGCAATGGATTGTGGGAAATACCCGTGCCCAAAGTCTGCAACGCTGCGGACTTGGGCGAAGTGCAGATTAAGGGTGCAAAATGGGCATGGTCAACTTCCGCACTTGGGAATCGGGACACCCTACGCACTCGCACCCCTGGCCGGGAACGCGCAATTGAAAGGCGCAAGGGTGCAAGTACGAGTATTGGAATTGGGCCTTAGAAGTGTCAAATTCCAAATATCATCTAGCTTTTAGTATCGTAATGTATGGTATCATCTCCCCAGTATTGTGATATATATCATATCACCAGATTCTTACCAATACAAACCCCTATTCACTACCATATTAGCTACACTTATAAAGCACTTTAAAATTATAAGACCACAGTGCTGTATCAAGAATAATCACGATACAATCATAAATCCCACTACAGTTCTGAACAGGCCCTAAAATTCAACCCGATACCAATGACTCGAAGGACTTGAAGTTCGAAATTGGCTCGTCCGAGAAAATAAGTTGATCCCCTGTGGCTCAGCAGTCTGACTTCCCTGGCTCAAATACAAAACCTTTAATCAGTTAAAGTCAAGCAAATGTCCCAAAGTAATATTATCAATATATTACCAGTGATAGGTAAGCGTCAACATCAGCTTGGTGTGTGTGAATTATCAGACACTCACCTGTCCAAAGAGGCTCTTGATGTGCAGTTTAGCAGCTGAAAGTTTGGCTCTGTGCAGGTTTCTATAGGCTGATGAAGATGTTTGAGGCTTTTGGTCTCGTTCCAGACTCTCAGTTCTGTTCTGGGCGTCTGGACCCAGCTGACTGTCACTGTATGCCCTGCAGTTCTCATTGATTGTGCTCACTGCAAGGTGGTTCTTGTCCAGTTTCCCCAGATCAGTCAGGTTCTCTGCACTAACACTAAGCTTTCTGCTCAGTTGATTTCTTCTGGTTCTACTGGAAGCTGCTTGTGGCTCCTGGATTATGGGAATCCCACCACCCACCCCTTCATCTACTTGTCTTCCAGACTTCTGGCTGTTGCCATGATCTGGGTTTTGCAGCTGTGGCTTCTTCCGCTGTTTGAAATCCAAATCCAAAATGGAGCTCTCAGAACTAAATCTACGCATCGTGGTAAAGGAGAGTGATGACAGATGGACAGGAACAGCTGCAACAGAAGTGAAAAACAGGTCAAAGGTCAGAAATGCTCCAAAAGGGAAGAATAAAGCCTCAACGTCTGCATTCCAAATTATTCTGAGAACAGACTGGTAAAGCATTTCAAGAACCACTCAGTGGACTTTAATCAAAGTCACTGGATGAACAACTACAGCTGATTAACATTTGGTGTTAATCAAATTCAAAAAGGAACCACAGATAGTCAACATTATCAAACACTAAAACATCTCTAAGCTCAGACACTTTGTTAAAGGGACACTAGTTAGTTTTGGCTTGGTTTTAGCACCCCCTAGTGTTCGTTGGCGAAACCGAAAGTAAAAATTATCTCTCATCGCTGCACGTTAGTCTTTTTAACACCTTAATCTAACTGCTGAAATGTCCTCCCAACCTTCATTAGTTTCTACGGAAGTTATTCATCACTAAATCAAACAAATCAGCTGCATTCATGATCTAATTAACATGCAGGAAACGTGCTGGAGCCATACTGCAGATCCAGGTAGGTCCAACCAGGAGGAGACCCAAGGGAAGACCCAGGACACACTGGAGGGACTTTGTTTCTCGGCTGGCCAGGGAACGCCTTGGGATTCCCCTGGAGGAGCTGGCCCGAGTGGCTGGAGAGAGGGAATGAATGGATGAATGAATGAATGGACGGACGGACTACTTCATTAGCAAAAACTCAAAAAGCAATTGGAAGCCCCAAAACCACATAGCTCCTGACCCCTGCCTTTAACTATTGTATTCCAACATTGACCGGTAAAAAGGCTGATGAATAGCAATGCACAAACAACCCACTTCAGTTGTAAGGTCGCATGGCTGTTAGGAGGCTCAAAACCCATAGCTCCAAATTTTAAAAACTTATTAAGACTGACTTGGCAAACTCCTGTGAAGCCTTGATTATCCAGTGTTCCACAACCAGAACAAAAACCAAAATGCTCCTAATCTGAAGTTCAACTATCACTTGGATTCTCCTCTCCAGCACCCAGGCAGACCTGGGAGGTGTGACGCCCCTGTAGCTGTAATACAAGCGATGATCTTCAGGAAGAAGTGAAACGAGTTCAGTCAAATGTGATGCAGAAACCGTTAATCTGAATCTGAAAAGGTGGAGCTCTCCCTTTCAGTTGGGAATAAATCTCTGCCTCAAACAGAGGAGTTCAAGTATCTTGGTGTTGAGTTCATGATTGAAGATAAAATGGAGGCTTTGCTCTGGTCTATCATGATTTTAAAAAAGCTGACCTGGAAAAGATAAGCTCTGGATTTACTGGTTCGTCTACATTCCAACCATCAGCTAACGTTAGAAAATCTAGACCATGACAAAAATAACAAGATCCTAGATCCAAGCAGCTAAAATGATCTTCCTCTGTAGGGTGACTGGCTTCAGCCTTGGAGATGAGAAGAGGAGCTTCATTCCCCGGGAGTGCTTTGTATAGATAGAGCCACTGCTTCTCCTCATCCGCTGGAGTCATCCAAGGTGTTTCTGATTAGGATGCCACCTGATTGCCTCCCTCTGGAGGTTTTCCAGGCACTGGGAGGAGACCCTGGGAAAGACCCAGACCTGCCTGGAATGGTTAACAATCCTCTGTAGTCTGAAAAGAAATCATGGTCCCTCAGAAGGGGCTGAAGATAGTCACTGATCAACATGAATGAGTCAAACATCTGTAGAGCCACTGGTCTGTGAAGAGCAATTCAAGCAATATGGCAGAAAATGCTCCAGAAAAACATCTCACACTTCATTTTAAAGTCATTTGGAGAAACAAATACAAATGTTGTGGTTAAATCTGAGGAAGAAATCAAACTTAAATGTTTTTATTAAAAATGTGCTGTTTAATATTCTACAAAAGACTTTTTTAAGATGTTGGTGAGATTACAGCCCAGCGAAGAGCCCAGCAGTGGGACTGGCCAATGCAAATCTCGTGGGAACAGGCAGTTTTAAGGCTTTTGTGGTGCAAATGACATTGTTAATATTTGTTTATTTTAAATTGGCTCATAATTGTTTATTAGCTGTTACAGTAAAGCTGCAGCTAATGCTTTTATTTTGAAAGACTGAAAGTTATTGGCTGTAAGGGGCAATGTTAACATGATTTATTAATATTGACATACATTATTACATAGATATAGCACTAGAGATAGTCAATGATTAAAAAGTAATTTATAGGTAAAGATAATTCATTAATGATTAATAAATAAGGAAAAAGGTTATACTGTGTATTAGCTCTTATGGGTCATAATACAAGGAATAGATTTGGAACAGAGACCATATTTTAACTGTGGATGCTGCTTTTTATCATATTATGCTTTTATCAGAAAATACACAGCTTTACTAAAACTTTGCACACACACACACACACACACACACACGCACACACACACACACACACACACACACACACACACACACACACACACACGCACACACCACTTTCATCCTCCTGGCTAGTTTTTCACAAGAGCAGATTTTTAAAGTCCAGCCCTGTTTTCTGTTTAAGGAAGTGCTGAATGTTTGCAACAACACAAAGGTCCGGTCATCATATTAATAATTTACTTTAAGAATGGAGACTTCTCTTTTTTTCAGTCGCACCATGTTGTTTGATCGCTTCTTTATTCTCTGTTCAGCTCGAGTTCAACTATTGTTATGAAGTCTGACACTTTCTGGTTGTATTGTTTTATATCTGATTTTTAAACAAATAGTTGATTTAAATAAGAATTTTACTAGTCAGCACCTGCAAATCAAAATGTGTGGACAACTTTAGAATATTTATTCACAAAGATCCGCTGAGGTTTGGACCTGGACTCTCTCAGGTTAAGGGTCGAGGGTAAAGCTGGGTTCCGAGAATCCAGTTCCTGGTTTCAACAGCTCCAGCTGGAGCAGTCAGGTTAAATCAGACTTTGGTTGTAAACCCGCCCTGCTGCTGCTGACATTTGAACCGGGAGCTGTTTACCTCTTAGGACCAGGATCAGGAGGTTCTACCCATCACAGACCATCCGCGTCCTGCTGAAGTCGCGGATCAGAAGAAGTCCAAAACCTCAAGGCTGAAGATCCGGCGTCTGAACCGGACCAGAGGTCAGCGGAACACTCGGTCCTGGTTCCGGTCCTTCTGACGTCTGAACAACATCAGAAGTTTCCGTGACTCAGAACGAGCTCCTCCTCACGCGCTCAGCCGCCACACCTTCAGCCTGCTTCAACTTGTCAGTCTCTCTCACACACGCACGTGCGCTGCTTCCGCCACTTAAAGCTGCAATAGGAAATTTGGAAAACAAATTAACTTAAAACATTTTTTCATGCCTCTTAACAACGTTCTAACATAGTATAGCTATAAATATATTGTGGAGATAAAAAAAATTAATAAAGTGGTTCTCTCACATTTGTCTAAAAACCTTAGCCAACACCACCTTTCCAACTGAAAGCAACTATTGGACCATCCGTCCTTCACGGCTCTGTAATAACAGAGAAGGAGAAACAGCCGGCTGCTACCACTTCAACTTTAGAACAAACTAGAGTCCCAAAAAGACAAACACCACTTGAAGCAGGGGTGTGGCTATGGGTGGGCCTGGGTGTATACTCAAATACACAAGCCTAACCCAGGCTTTCCACCGGCGGCGAAAGCGCCGTGTAACGAAATAGCGGCGTGTTGCCCGCGAGCTTGCATGTCCTGGCCGAGTGGGAGGGGTCAACAGCTCATTTCACTGAAGGCCTGAGTAAGGGGGTTTAGAATGGCCTGTATCAGGGCTCCTGGGACAGATGAAAGCCAAAAAAAAGTTTCTTATGCTTTTTGGAGGCTCAAAGCTCTGTTTTAGATTGTTGATAAATTGCATTCTAGGACACCTTTAAGGAGACTAGGCAGTTTTAGGTAGCTTTTAGCACCCCCTAGCGTCTGTTTTGTAGAACCGAAAGCAAAACTTATCTCCTTGATGTGCGTTAGTCTTTTTAACACCTTAATCTAACTGCTGAAATGTCTTCCCAGCCTTACAGGAGCAGTTCATCACTAAATCAAACAAATCAACTGTGTTCTCCATCTATTTAACCGTTATTTAACCAGGAAAGAAACCCCTTGAGATTAAAAATCTCATTTACAAGAGTGTTCTGGCCAAGACAGGCAGCAGCTCAACCAGCAACAAAGATCAACACACTTACAGATCATAAAAATCATAAAACATCATAAAAACCAAACCAAACAAAAAAAAATACATTAAGATAATCAGCAAAACAACCAGCAGATCTACCAGCAATCTAAAACATGCTGGAACAAGACTGCAGCACCAGGTATGTCAGCTCAATTTTTCCCAACAGACCGGACCGGCAACAATGAAGTTGCAAGTGGAATATTCTGGCCACAGTGGGTGATAGGGGCTGGGTGGCCTTTCTTTAACACTGTAAAGCGTCATTTTAGCACAAACTCACTCAAGAAAATTATTTTAAAATATGAAAAAGTTGCAAAGTATCCCTTTAAATAATTATCTATTAGCCGACTTTTTGTTTCTACTCCTTAAATTCTCACACAATCTTCTGTATTTTCTCCTACTTACATTTTAACAATAGCCTTGTTACTCCTATTTTTTGGCTTGTCATTGTTTAAAAAACACAAAAACAAAAAACCGGATAAATTGCACAATCTGGATGGAGTGAATTTCATTGCAGCTAGATAATTTTAAACATCTACCATTCTAATAACCTTTTGGTTTGTACAACCAACATATCTTTATATAATCTTCAATGAGCATATATGTGGCTGAAACTAGCCTATAGTGCACGCATGCACTCATTTTGCTAGCTAACAGAGTTGAGCTGTGTTCACAGACAATAGCTTCATCACCTAAACGTTTCCCAACAAGAACAGAACCGGACTCTAAACAGAATTTGCAAACAGAATGGAACATTCAGTCCATCACACTAGGAAGCCCAGCTCTGGCTTGACTTCCTTTTCAGCTGCTCCAAGCTGAGAACTCGTGATTTGTGCAGAAAGAGGGGTCTGTGCAGAGTGGGGAGGGACAGGGCGATTTGATGGATGGGTTATGATCCAATTATCAAGAACTGATTAGATGAGTATTTCCAGGACTGTATGTTACAGAGGTGATTAAAATTATTCTTTTTATATATATATATATATATATATATATATATATATATATATATATATATATATATATAAAACTTATAATGTATTGGTTGACATCAGTATGTCAGAGGATTTCAAGTAAAATGGCAAAAATGCTCCAGAAAAACATCACACTGCACCTTTAAGCTTTTGTCCTTATGGCATTTTTTACTTACATTACTTGACTGTAAGTAGTTTTGAAACCAGTACATTTTTACTTTTACTCAAGTAAAAAGCCTGAATTGATACTTCAACTTCTTTTTAAACCCTAGTATCCATATTTCTATCAGCGTGTTGAATGTGAGCACTTTTGACACCTCTGAGAATAGAATTGACCCTTTGACCCAAAACTTTAGTTTATAATGATTAAACAAAGTTTAGTTAGTATAAGCATGCAAAACAACTACATAAACTTTTTTATTAGTACTTCTGTAATGATGTAAATATTGATCAGTTTAAACATTTCAGATATGTCAGTGTATTTTCTTATAAACTTCTTAGCTGAGATTCTTTCTCTAGTCTTTTTTATTTTAACTATGATCAACACACAACTAAACAGACACATGAACTAGTAACATCAAGAGTCCATCATCATTGTACCTGCAGACTGCCAGCCCACTGCCTGTGTAACATGTCAGAGGATTACCCACAGGAGGAGGAGGAGAAACTTTCTGTCAGCTGGAGGCTCAGCAGGAGATTGTTCTTCCAAGTCAGACTGTTCATGAATGAGAGTCTCTGAACAAAAGGGTGAATTTTCCTACGATGCCTCCTGTTGCTCCTGAGCATTTTTCCTACCAGGGTTTCACGGTGCAGGAGCGTGTTTCCTCCCTCTGGTGGATTACATCTGCAGCCTGCAGGCTCCCACCCATGCTGTGTTACCTGAGGATAACACTGGTAGTGGTTTTGCACGTTCGTCTTATTTTGTTGGGGGGTGTTATATGGGGTTATTATGAACAGCACTGGAACATGGCGGTGTGCTGCAGGAATCTTCTGGTCAACACTTGTACAGGAGAAATGTTCAGTCCTGTAACTGGGGTATTTCTCAGGGACAGTAACACTAGATGTGGGTCTGTGCTGGTGTGAATTGCTCTTTTCAGAGCATGCTATACATGACTCCCTCTGCCATTCCATTTGAGGTCGGGGAACCTGGACTGGAGAAGATGAACTTTATCTTCAATTTTGCCACTAATGACTCAAATCTCATAAATTGCAAAAGGGATATGATCACTTGCTAACTCCTTGCTGGTGGTCTGCAGAGCAATTTGCGTGTGATCAAAGGGGAAACCTCTGCCTGCCGAAATTGAAACCAACATGGAAGTGACAAAAATTTCAGTTCCCCCCTCATCCTCTAGGTTCTGGCTCCAAAACAGAGCTAATTCCCATTGACTCCCATGTTAATAAATGCCAACTTCACAGCAGGAATAAACATGTTTACAGCCTGGTTCAATTTTTGATTGACAGCCAGGTAGCATGAACCGTCAGAGCTAGTGCTAGCGGCTAGCTTCGGGGAGGGCCTCAGCCTCACGTCAACCGTGCTCGGCCATTTTGATTCTCCGAACTTGACCATTGGTTGTGCCCTCTGTGTGTTCGTGTTCAGATGTAATAATTGTGCAAATATTGGACAAAGATGGCAGGCTGTGGTATTGATTGCATTAACATCCAAGAAGTCGCAACTCCATTTTTTGGTAAGTAAAACTATTCTGTATTTTAATTTGATGGTTGAATAGGGTTGAATGCTTTGCATTTAACATAATGTTGTTTGGTCAAAAATAGGTTAAAATATGACGTGTTGGTAGGGCTGGGTACCGAGACTCGGTACCATCTCCCTCCCTTTTGCAGCGTCAGCTTCGTAGATCTCTGACCATGGTGGAGCAGCGACTGCTGTGTGCTCTGGCCGCTCGTGGAGCTCTATGAGGGACACCACAGACATTGCAGCTAAGCGAGTTGATCAGTGCCTCACATTATAGCCACTCAACCGCATTTTTCTGGATAAAAGTGCTCGCAAATCTTCGTCAGCTTCGGTTAGCTGGCTCAACGTTCGATGGGTTTCAATCATCTGCCCACATCCTCACAGCTCACTCTCAGCTCCACCTCTTTGCCAATTTTTGTATTGTCCGCGAGTGACGAGACGTGTTATACAGCCAAGATGGTGGTGGTGGGACCCACCCACTAGACTTCAGTTCGGCTCTTCAGAAACCTACGGCTGACATCATGGAGGGTTGATCCATCTTATATGTACTGTCACTGGACATAAAGCACTATTAAGGACACTGATTGGCTGTGTAATATGAACCGCATCATTTTATTGACTGGACAGTTTGTTACACTGTAGTTACAGCTTGTTGTCACCTTAATGGGCTGCATTGAAAAGTGGTTCAGAATAAATGGTTTATTTTAGTCATTTTACAGGTTAGATTTAATTTTATGCTGTGTGGAGAGAATGCGTAGCTTAGTGGGAACATTGGTTAGATGAACAAAAATCTCTCCCATTCATTCCATTTGTCTGGCCTCGTTTAACTATTTTATCGCCTCACCTGAATTTTAATCCGTCAAAATAACCAATGACCTTCAGACTTTTCAGTCACAATTGGTCACAGACAGAAAATATTCGGTTCAAGCTACCCTAGGTTTGAGGTGCTGGTCTGGAACATAGAGTGGGGGATGAAGGGTTTGGACCTTTGGTTCTAAAATGATGACTATTGTGTTGAGTAAGTGGACCTGTTGTTCTGATCGAGATGACTTTTAAATTTCATTTCTAGACCGTTAAAAACATCTGAACTTAAAATCCTGACCCAATCTCAGAACAGAGCCACAGTTTAACCATTAACTTTAATGTGAACATAAAGTGTCTGAAACAGACTGAAATCCACAGGCTGCTTGGCATGGCTTCAGTTTCGGTTCTGACGGCGAGAGAAGAGGAGATAGGGAAGCAGGTTCAGGGCAGGTCGGTGCTCCTGGACTCCCAGAGCCACCAGAGCTCCCGTCAGGAGGGATGGGACACTGGGGAGGACAGGAGGCTGAGCTGGGATCACCTGGAATAAAGAAAAAGGATGGGTTATTGAGTCCATATCCTCATCAGGTCAGCCCACTCGCTTCTATCATTTAGAACAAAAACATGAGGCTGGATCGTTCTGTTGAACAGAACCAACAGAACCTGAGTCCTGCTTACCTTTTCCACCTTATGACAGTGGATGAGTCCATCAGGTCCAACGTAGAATGTAGAGAAGGCATCATAAGACCTGCAGGAAGACATGGTCTGGATGAGATATTAAACTTATACATGGGTCATTATCAGATCCAGAACCAGCCTGGAACAGAACCCTTCGATACAGATAAACCTGCTGCTGACACCCAGAACCACATCATTAGCTTAAATGCTTGCTTGTGGAGGTTGTCACCAAAATCTTCAATCTTTCCCTTTCACAAACCTACATCCCACCCTGCTTAAAATCTACTATAATACCACTCCTCAAAAAAACAGGTCCGTCGAACTCTCACGCCTCCCGTCGGCTATCATCCCCAGGCCACGTCCTGATATGGGAACGCATTTTGCCAGAGTAAAGGAGATGGTGCTAAACACCAGAAGCCGTTTTCTAGGTCCAAACATCTTATGTTCTCCGTGACTTAAAATGGTGTTTTTCCTTTTGGGACTCCACCATTAGTTAAAGCTGTTATAGCGAATCTACAGAACAAGATAAGTTTTGAACACAAACACGATCACGTATCCCTCAAGTATCTTCTCTAAGACACTTCTGCTGGAACCGGAAACCCACATCGCCAGAGGAAACGAGATAGCGCTAAACACCGATTGTCTTTTGTTGTCCGTAACTTCAAATGGTGTTTTTCTTTTTGGGACTCTGGTAGTTTGTCATAAAGTTGAAGTGGTAGCAGCCGGCTGTTTCTCCTTCTCTGATATTATTGAGCGGAGAACCTCTCACACCAGTGGTGTTCTGTTGCTAAATACGTGAGAGTGGAATGAGTGGACGACCCAGGGAAGTCCGGAAGTGCGTTCGGTGAGACAGACAACCAGATGATCCAATAGTTGCATTCGGTCTGAGGCGTGTTATTGGTGGAAGTTTTTAGACAAATGCGAGAGAACCACTTCATTTTTTTCTTGTTTTTTTTTATCTCCACCATAGATTTATAGCTATACTATGTTAGAACGCTCTTAACAGGCATGAAAAAATGTCTTCAGCTAGCTTGTTTTGCATATTTACCATTGTAGCTTTAAATGTCTAGAAGGTACAGGAAAAACCTACTTATTATTGTTCATCATCCTTTAGATGCACTAAGACTGTGGATTCAACATCCTCTTGACAATAGGCAGATTTCCCTTTTGCAAAGTTATAAATCAAGTTTGAAGATGTATTTTTATTAATCACTGTCTGTACTGAAAGGTTACCTTGTTTATTTTTAATACTTGTGATTTTCTCATGTTTATCCATTTTTATTATTGCCTTGACTTTAGTAGTTCTAATCTGTTTGCCTTGACTGGTTGTATAAAGGTGCTTTATAAATACAGTAAATGAGTTAATTATTCAAAGTCAACAAGCCCCACCCACTGGAGCGTTACCTGAATAGGTGAGATCTGTCTTTGCGATAGAAGCGCAGCAGCAGGGAGTGAAAGGGGAGACCTCTGATTCTCCAGCGAGCCTTAATGGACCCATCCTCCATGTGCTTGGTAAGCTTCAGAACATCCAGCCGGGCTTCAGTATAGTAACACAAACACAAGAAGCGCCACAAGGACAGCATGATCTGGTACACCACACGACCTCTGCACCAATAGGAACCATTAAAAGAGTTAGATCTGTTCACCAGAGCACCACAGATCACCACGCTAAACATGCATGCTCACCTGGTCCTGATGTTTAGGAGGCCATTGATGAACTCCACATTGTTGGAATACATTGTGTAGTCATGGCTTGTCATGAAGAAACTCGGGAGCTGCAACACAAAACAGAACCTTCAGAGATCCTGTGGTCCAATCAGAGAACAGAACCTTCAGCTGCAGTGCTGCAAAGTGTCCACTAGAGGGCGTTCTTCCTAAGAAAATCATATGAGCAGTAGTTGTGTGGATGAAAATGTCTTGTTGAGGTAAGAATGGTCTAGTTCTAGAGCAGGGGTTCCCAAATTGGGGGTCGGGACCCCCAAGGGGGTCCCCACAATTTTGTCTTTTCTGAGATTGTGAGGTTAACAAGATTTTATTTGTAAAAATTACATTTATAAAATCCCAATAACACACCTTACAGTATAATCAGACCATATAAAAGTTATAAATATGTATGTCTGTGGAAAGTTTGTAAATCATCACATTTAATTTGTTTATGCATGTAGGAGTTGGGTTTGGGGGTCCTGACTTGTCTCGGACACAGTTAAGGGGGTCCTCAAAGGAAAAATTTTGGGAACCCCTGTTCTAGATGATAGAAATGCAACAACTCTAATAAACCCAAGGTCTGCAGAACAGCTCTGAACCAAAACAGCTGCTCCAGATGGACTCCAGCAGCAGAAGACCACACCAGGTATCACTTCTGTCAGCTAAGAACAGGAAACAGAGACTACAATTCCCACAGGAAATCAGTCAGATTTTCCCCTCCAGGAACCCTGCATAGACGTTCCCAGAGAGGTGAAGAGTATGATCTCTTGTAGTTGGAACACACACCCTCTAATCCCTCTTTTATTGAACAGACTTAGACTACCACCCCATTCTGCAGATCCAACGATAATCTTCACACCCTCCGTGCAAAATGTTTAACAGGTGTGTCAACCAAGACCTCCATAGAACACCCAGGCCCTTTAGGAACTCAGAGCAACTCATCCAGCCCCAGAGACCTGCTCCTGTAGCATTGTTGAACTGGAACTCTTCCAGAACCCCTTTGGTGATGCATGACCAAATGATTTGTTTTGTAGCCTCACCAAACTTCCCATGCAAGAGTTTTTGCCTCTGCAACCACCCAAGCTGGAGAACGCTTGGCCCGTCGATGCAGGTTACCTGCTGTCACAGACCCAAAGGCCAGACAAGCGTTTAAGGACTCCATCTTCAGCCTGACAGCTCAGCTTATCTCAGGTGTCCATCACTGAGTTCAGGGTGTACCAACACAAACAAGCACCAACCACATTACCAGACTCTAAACACACCATGCCTCCTGCAGATTGAGGCCCTCTAGGACCAGTATTGTGCACCCTTGTCCTGTGAATCTGGGATTGAAAGCAAAAATCATCTTCTAGAAGCCATCATCCTTCTCCACTGAAAGTGGGTGCA
The DNA here is from genome assembly GCA_006937985.1 of Aphyosemion australe. Lineage (NCBI taxonomy): Eukaryota > Metazoa > Chordata > Actinopteri > Cyprinodontiformes > Nothobranchiidae > Aphyosemion > Aphyosemion australe. Next base: position 1,288,983 of record SSNS01000020.1, on the reverse strand, counting down.
TGTCTTTGACAGTCATGTTTAATATGTCTGTCAGCTCAGCAGCTCAGATGAACACGGAGCCACACTTCTGACAAAGATGTCCCAACTAGACTGTGGTCTGCTGCTAAAAATATGAAACAAAACAGCTAAATTGTGAGGCTGAAATGTCAGACTCCTATCATAAAAGGCTCAATAATATGTATTAAATGGGTGTTGCCTAGTTCTCTGTTTCCCCATCTGATATTTATAGTTATTTAATATTTTATGGAACAAGTTTCACCTATATTTCAGTAACATGGTGTTAATATCACTCATTCTAGTCAAAAAAAAAAACATCTAATATATAAAGATCAAGAAAACGACACTCTGGGCAAATGTAGGAAAAATCCTAAACCTGTTTTAATGGAAGGTTTTGTAGAGGAAAGGAGATAGTGCTAAACACCAGTTGAGGTTTTCTAGGTCCAAACGTCTCTTGTTGTCTGTGACTTCAAATGGTGTTTTTCTTTTTGGGACTCTGGTAGTTTGTCCTGAAGTTGAAGTGGTAGCAGCCGGCTGTTTCTCCTTCTCTGATATTATTGAGTGGAGAATCTCTAACACCAGTGGTGTTCTGTTGCTAAATACATGAGTGTGTTATGAGTGGAGGATCCAGGGAAGTGCAAAAGTAATAATGAATAGAAAATTACTGAAAATGAATTATATCAGATGCTGATTTTGAATTGTTAAAACAGATTTGAAAAAGAAATGGAATTGGTCTGGTGCACAGGAATGTGTTACAAGGTTACGTGTCCTGTAACCAGCATCACAGGTGAGTCAGTCTGCCTGTTTAAAGGGGACATATTACACAAGTTGTAACAGGGGTCAATGCAAAACATGTTCATGAAGTTCTTTGCTCTAAATCCTTCTCAGTTCTATTCTTGACAGTCTCAGTACCTTCCAGAATGAGCCGTTTCAGGGCTCTGTCACTTTAATGCAAATAAGCTCGAGCAGGCCACGCCCACACACACCCTGATGGGCAGCTATGAGGTGAGGACCTCAAATATCCAGAGGAGCTCGGGGTAGAGCCGCTGCTCCTCAATGTACAGGGAGGAAGCCTCCTTGAGTATTGACAGGTGAGCAGGAGCTCTATGCTCATTTTCCTTATTGTGACATCACAATAAGGGTTATTTTAACGTCTGATAAAAACATATGATTCCTGAAACCCCTTTAAAGGCAGAGAAGTGTTTCAGTGCTGTTTGGTTTCAGGTTAAGGAGAAAAGATGAGACTCAAACTGAAAGGAACCATGGGAGTTCAAACTACAGACCAGTAATCTGTTATGATCCCTTTTCAGGTACTTCTGGGCTCACACCTGGTCCAGCCTTACCTCTAGCCTCAGTCGTTCATACATCAGGGCCAAGTTCTCCTCTAGTTCATGTTCCCCTTCACGGAGCTTCTCTTCGGCTCTGCCCGAGTACAGCAGAGGTTCTGCAGTCCTGTTGGCTTCACCTGTCTGGCTGGACTTTGGCACCCCAAGCGGCATCATGTGTGAGCCTGAACAGTAATGAAGCCAAGAGCCGTACACAAGAGGAGCAGGACTATGCTCTGCTTCCAACAGGCTTCTGAGGTGCCCACGTTGTGTCTGGAGGTCACCCACAATGATGTCTTCTTCCACCGTGATGTCATCCTCCCTGCTGCCATCCACAGTGGCCAGTGGGAAAGAAAATTCCAGCTGAGCTCCAAGAGTGTGCATGTCTCCTGGCTTAATGACCACAGGGAGCTCCAGCAGAGCACGCACATCATTGGATTCGCCCGATGGCACCAGCACACACACACTCAGAGCCTCCTCCCAGTCCTCCTTGTAGCAGGGTTGTCTCTGTTGGCTGCTGGCATGATGCAGTGGATGGGACAGCAGGGGCTGCTGGGTGGTCCGGTACCTCAGGCTGTTAGGAGGAGCCAAGGTCCAGGGAGCACTACTCAGTGGGCGGATCCGACAGCTCCATGTCCAGTTCACCACCTGGAAGGAGCAGCAATGGAACATTTGTGTCACACTTGAAACAGATTTGAGGTGTTAGAGTCCAAAATCTTACCCCGGCTTTCTACTGAATGTGTAAGCGGCGCAAAATGTAATAGATGCAATTTATCTGCAAGCTCCCTCCTCACCTGGAGCATTTCAGATGTGAAGCGGCAGCGAAAGCGTTTCGTGTAGCTGGTAACGCAAAGTCACACAATGATCAGAGAACTGCAAGACCAAGCGTGATTTCGCCAGTTTACGCAATAACAAGCAAGGGGAAAGATGGCAGCATTTGTCCAAAAAGGTCTGTGGTTTATTTTCTGCTCTTAAACCTCAGATACAGAGGTTTCACATGTAATTACGTTTTTTTTTTACTAGTTAAGGAACTGAAAATCTGCAGGAAACTTTTATTTTCAAAGCTTACAGATGTTTTGCACGGCTTTCGTGTTTGACTTCCTGTCTGGCCCGATCTGCACTGCTGAGCTTGATGCACTCTAGAAGGGTAGCACATAAAAAATAGACTTTAAGTGTACATTTAGTGGAGCAACACGTCCCTACGCTTCTGGGACGCATCCAAAACGTGATGCTTTGCAGCCGGTGGAAACGCACCCATCCACAATAATGGCGGCTAATTGCTGCATACTATGCTTTGCAGATGTTACGTAATGCTTTCCATTGGAAAGGTCAGCGGATGCAGCACCTAAAGTTTCAGAACATCAATGTCAGGTTAATACCGTTTCATCTCGTGACTTTTGATTGGCTGCTTGGTGTAACAGTGAACATCTGAGTGAGTTGGCGCTCACAAGCACATCAAAGCTCAGACCAACAACCAATGTTCTGGTTCTGCTGATGAAGACTGGATCTTAGAGGGTTCCAATGAAGGCAACTGGAGTTCTGTATGTTTTGACACCTCCTAGAATCTGTTTTCTGTCTCAGAATGAAAACCAGAGACTCCCTAAGACCCCGTAGTCTTGCTTTGTGACCTTCTTGCTCACCCATACTCTACTACTGAGCTCCACAGGTGATATGTGCCAAATGACAGACCCAATGTCCCAAATACAGCTGATTACCTGATTGAGAATCCAGCTTTGTTTGAGGATGGGCTGTCTTCTGCTGTGGCTGCACACAAAACCCACCCAGAATGCTACGCCTCCTCTCCTCACAGCCATTCATCACACAGATCAGCACCACCTGTCAATGACTGACCATCCCCCAAGGCCCACGGGATAGCAAAGTTCAGTCAGACTCTACACCTGTCCAGAAGTCCTGTACCTGAACACACCTGTAGGAAGAGAGGGTGGAACCAATGATTAGGAGCTCCCAGTATCTATTCAGCTTTAGACATAACACCACATAAGGCACCTTAGGATGTCAGTCGGATCTAATTCAGGTCTAATTATATGAATCCACTTCAGTCGAAAGCGGAAAAAATGAACAATTAAGATTAAAAAATGAGAATAAAAATGAAAACACGGGAGCCAGGACAGAAACAGCAGCATGAAGAGAAGCTAGTGAGGAAGAGGATGAACAGGAGGTCACACCAAAGCCTGAACAAGTGAGTTTTCAGCTGCTTTTTAAAGAAGACCACCGAGTCCACTGATCTCAGGCTCAGGGGGAGAGAGTTCCAGAGTCTGGGGGCCACAGCAGCAAATGATCTGTCACCTTTGGTCTTTAGCCTGGTGCGCTGCACAACCAGTAGGCTTTGATCACTGGACCTCAGGGACCTGCTGGGGGTGGAGGGACTGAGAAGATCACCAATGTACGATGGTGCTTGTGCATGTAAGGCCCTAAAAACCAGAATCTTGAAATGAACCCTGAAGTTAACCGGCAGCCAGTGAAGCTGGAAGAGGTGCGGGGTGATGTGGGTGTGTTTGGAGGATTTGGTCAGAAGCCAAGCACAGGCATTCTGAACCACCTGTAAACGCTTCAGGGAGGTTTTGCTCAGCCAACTGAAAAGCCAGTTGCAGTAGTCTAAGCGTGAGGAGATGAAGGCAAATCTGTATTGTTTGATAATTGGTGGTTCATTTGCTTCTATTAAACAATTTTAATAAATCTAAGGTTTAAGAATTAGACTCTTCTCCTTAATCATGGTTCCAGAGTTCAACTTTAGGGGTGCTTCACCACCAGTGCTGCTGATCATGGCGAAGGGATGACGAGAAGACTCATTCTGCTGGTTCCTTCATGTCAGGTCAAGGTCAGATTCTACTAGATTTTATTTTATTGGTTAGGTTTGAATCTGGGCCATGTCTGAACTGAACTGGACCCGTTTTCTGTACAGTTGTGGTTTTGGGTCTAGATCTGTCAGAACTCTGACCTCTGAGTGAAAGATTTAGACATAATTGAGTTCTAAGGTTAAATCACAAATGATAGAACCTGTAGAGATCATAGAGGCTGTGATAAGCAGCACATATGTAATTGTTTAATTGTAGAAAAAGTAAAGCAATGAGCTGAACCCGTTTGGTGGTAGTAAATCTATGATATGTAGCTCTAGAGCACATCAGTGACAGGTATAAACACACAAGATCTTTAAACGGTCTGCAGTTATCACCTGCAGCTCGATTCGGTTCTGGAAGAGCCCCAAACAGCAGTAGGTTATTTAACCACCATCAAGTCTCTCTAGTTTATTATCAGGAACAAACGGAACCGAACATCAACCCTCTGGGAGCCAGCAAAGGTGATACTCAATGACGGCTGCTAGCTCCTAGCTAACTAACAACCAGCAGGGTGCTCAAAACTACACTTCCGGGTAACGTTCACCTTCAAAAACCTGCTGAATATCGGGTCCAGAATCCGAGTCCTGGCTATGAAGATACCAGCTCCAGGTAGACCATCCAGTTAACAACAGCCGTCACTATCGTTTTATGTGTGTCCTTGCCGAACCGAATACGCCTCACACAGGACTTCGTGCGTGTGACGACGTAATGACGCACTCCCTTGTAGGGGGCGGGCGCTGTCTCAAAAACAGTAGAAGCGTGAATCTGCGGTCTGCAGGTCTCCATAGACATGAATACGTATATGTACCAATGACATGTACGTATATGTATATGATGTTTGTGTTATTTTCCGCTATTTTGTGTGTGTGTGTGTGTGTGTGTGTGTGTGTGTGTGTGTGTGTGTGTGTGTGTGTGTGTGTGTGTGTGTGTGTGTGTGTGTGTGTGTCTGTCTTGCCATCTTAGTGAGGACCATAACGCGTTTTTCACCTGTAAACTGAGGACCATCAGTAGCAAACACACACACACACACACACACACATTGGGGGGGGGGGCAAATTTGGAAAAAGGGTGACACAAAAGTGGCCCATAACCTTACAGGGATACTACCGGTATGCAGTTTTGTCTTGCTTTTAGCACCCCCTAGTGTCCCGTTAGTGAAAGCAAAACTGAATCATATAGATTCTCGCTGTGCGTTCGTCTTTTTAAAGCCATACTATGCAACTTTTTCATATTTTAAGTCATTCTCTTGAGCCAGTAGATTCTAAAATGGCCCTTTACAGGGTTAATGAAATGTCACTCAGACCCCCTCCATGGCCAGAATATCGCACTTGCAACTTCAGAGTGGTGAGCCTCCCCCTGTTGAATTTAGTAAAGTAGAGCTGACATGCTAGTGCTAGAGTCTGCTTCCAGCACTTTTGCTGCATATTTTAGATCGTGAACACAGCTGATTTGTTTGATTTGTTGATGAACCGCTCCTGTAGTCACTAATGAAGGCTGAGGAGACATTTCAGCAGTTAATGTGTTAAAAAGAAAAATGCACAGCAAGGAGATAGGTTTGACTTTTACTTTGACTAACCGAACACTAGAGGGTGCTAAAAACAAGCCAAAACTGCATAGAATCCCTTTTTTTGTCAAAATTTTCACATGCACTTGACATACAAAGGAGTCCAAATTACGCTTCTCACTGTCCCATGTGCAAACAAGACACAGACATGACAGGACAGTACATAACAAAACACAAAGAGTAACAATAAATGAGGTACAAGTGGCATAAAAAATATACTCTTCTTACATGATATGAATATAATAATAAATATGTTCTAGTGTTAAGAATGTTGTAGTGCAGAGACATTCACTAATAATAATAACAGCAGCTGTAATAGCAGTTGCAAGAAGAAATAACAAATAAAATGATTGGAAATAGATCATGATGAAATAGGAAAAAAATGAAAAATTAAGATAAAATTCCTCATCCATGGTGTTTTCGGTGTTTTTAGGCTACAGTAAAAAGGATTCATATGTTAACAAATAAGCTAATATTTTAGTATAATTTTCATAACATCACGTTTAAGTGAAGCGGAATTTTACATTTATCCTAGAGAGGGCAGTATAACACCCCGAGGTGTCCAAAGCTCCCGAAAATGATGGGCGAAGAAGATTAGTGACCCGGTGTCAGTAGTGATACATGTGAGGCTTCCAACTAGCACAGCCTAACCAGGGTTTGGATCTTTTTTATTAATTTATTAGTTTTTTCACTTAGTGAGAAGTCACAGGTAAAGCAATAAAATGCCTAAAAAAACGAAAGAAGAAGCAGAGTGGGTGGACGATGACGCAGCTTTGGTGGCAGGTGAGATAACGTTAGTGAGAAGCTAGTGGGCTAAATTAGCATCACTGCTGACTAATGGGAAGTCGATAAACTAATGTTTTTATTTATAATGGAATGGCTGTAACCTGACATAATAACCTACAGTGGATGCTAAGTATTCATTAAGGTGCTTTTTATTATTAAACTCTTTTGTTAACGTTAATAAAGTCGGTAGTAATTCATAGTTTGTGTTTAGATCTGGTTTTACGTTCTATAATCACGTGACAAAATATCGGCCTCATTAAAAAGTTGTATTTAGAATCGTGACGCAATTAAAGACACTTCAAAGTGCCCAGAGCAATGGAGAGGTCTTGCCTTTATAGTGGGTTCAGTTGTTCTGTTAGGATCATCAGATACACACACACACACACACACACACACCTCATTAAGAAATACTGTTCAACGTGATCAGATCTATCCTAAAAGGAGGTGTATGGTCCTTAACTGCAGTTAAGATGTACTCTTCACCTGTTTGTGCCGATTGGTGGCAAAGCTACAGTGTTTACAGAGCCAGGTCTAACCGATGACTGTAAAAAAAATATGGACAAACCCTCCATGACATCACCCATAAGTTTGTGAGGCTTCAACTTGAAGCCTAGTGGGCAGTTCTGATCACCACCATCTTGGCCGTGTCACACGTCTCGACACTCCTGGACAATACAAAAATGGGCAAAGAGGTGGAGCTGATAGCGGAAATTTGAGGACCTCAGTCCGCCATTGCTCGCAGCTACAAGCTAAGTGAGCTAACCAAAGCTAACGAAAGTTTGCGGGCACTTTTAGCCAGAAAAATGCGGCTGAACAACTCTAATGTGAAGCATGCATCAACTTACCAAGCTGCGGATTTTTTGTGGTCTCCCTCAGAGAGTTCCACAACCTCAGAACACAGTAATCGGAGCCAGGTGCCCGGGCCACATAAGCCCACACTTCGCACCTCCACAGCAGTCAGAGATATGTGGGCCACCGCGGTCTCCCTCAGATAGCTCCACAGGTGACAAACACAACTCAGCCTCAGACCGCAGTGATTGGAGCTGGGTTGTATAAACCCACGCTTCCACTCCTCCGCAGCAGTCAGAGATCTACAGGGCTTTGACTGGGCTCTCTGACCATGGCGGCAGAGCCAGGCAGCAGCGGAGCTCTGCCACGGTCAGAGCTCCTCCACAGTGGCAGCCCCGTGACCCAGGGAGACGGTACCGAGTCTCAGCCCTACCAACACGTCATATTTCAGCCCATTTTGACCAAGCAGCGTTATGCATTTTCCGTAATTCAGTCAGCGAAATAAAGTACAGAAATATAATTTTACTTATTGATAAAAATGAAGCAGAGACTTGGATGGTCTGCTTTTTCAATCAATACCAGAGCTTGCTATCTTTGTCCAATAATTGTATTATTAACACCCAAACACGAACACACAGAGGACTCTAAAGTTCAGAGACTCGAAATGGCCAACATCTTTTAGTGCGAGGCTGAGGCCTTCCCCGGAGCTAGCCACTAGCTCTAGCTCTGACTGCTCATGCTAACTGTCAATCAAATCTAATTATTCATCATTTCAATCATTTAAAGGTGTGGGACACTCGTTTAATCAATGCATTTATAGTGGTTTCTAGTAGGAATATATGCCTTGCCTTGCCTTACACCGCACTACATCTGATCATACCTGGTTATGTTTTCCCAAATCCGCTGGTTTTTATTTGAATATAATACATAGTTTCTTCCAACAGAAAAAGCTGTGAAAAAGGGGAAGAAGGATAAAAAGGCAAAAAAGAGTGTGAGTACTACTTTAATGTTAAAATAAATTCCCTCTGATCTTTTCTCATTGGAATTTGTTGTGTGAATTTTTACTTAGTTCTTTGAGGAGCTTTCAACAGATATTAAACCTGAGAAGGTTGATGAGGTGGCAGCAAGAGAAAGTCAAGGAAAGCAGGTAATCATCGCAGTTTTCACTTGATTCTTTCAGTTTTGTTTGACCCAGAAGCTGCTAATGTTTTCATTCTAAGTTGTGAGACATACCTGTAATGTTCACGATGCGTTCCTGGGATGTATGGTTTGGCAGAACGATGATTGTAGTTATCATCACCCCTTCTTTCCACCAGACATGAAAGCGACACGAAACAGCTGCAAAATGTACTACGCGACAATTAGCCGCTGTTATACTGGACGAGTTCCTTTCCACTGGCAGCAAAGTGTAACTTTTTTGGATGCGTCCCAGAAGCGAAGGGATGCTATCATTACGTTTTGAGTCTATTTTTTACGCACTGCGCTTTCAAAACACGTCAAAGTCCGCCGTTTAGATCGGGCTAGAACGGAAGTCAAACACGAAAGCAATGTAAAATATCTGGAGACTTTCAAAATAAAAGTCACATGCAGATAAACGTACTTCATTTTCTGTGAAACTCCCGTAGCCGATGTAAACAGCACAGAAAATAAACCACAGACCTTTTTGGATACACGCAGCCGTTGTTCTCCTTGCATGTTATTGTGTAGACATCTGAAATCACACGTGATGTTGCAATTCTCCCATGATTTTGTGACTTTGTGGGACCAGCAGCGTGGAACACTTTCGCCCCTGTTTCACATTTGAAACGCTCCCAGTTTGGAGAAAGTGAATTTGTTGTTTTTTAAAGCTTTGGATATTTTTTTATTCTTTATAGAGGGCAACAATCAGATCTTATGTTGACAACTCTTATTGTGAAGTATTGGAGGTAGTTGAGTCCTGCTGTTTTCATGAGGCTGTTGCTTGAATTAAGTCTAGTAGGTTAATGGGCTGTAGATGGCCCAGTATTATTGCACTCTTAGGCCTCGGCTGCAGTTTCATACAGAACAACAGCAAGCAACACTTTTGCAATGTCTGTACATGGCAAAAAGATTCAACATCAACGTAGTTGACCACATAAGCACCAGTAGACACAATACTCAACCAAAACTGATAAATGTGGTTCTGTTACAAGTTACAGCAGGTATCAGATTCATCACTTTTTAATCCACTCTTTTCAGCCCCTTAAAAAGAAGAAAGATCGAAGAGTAAAAAAAGGATCTGATGCAAATGGTGATGATGAGGAAGACGTAATGCTGAGACTGAAAAAGCTCTCAGTCCAAGCAGATGAGGAAGATGAACCAGGTATGGAGTTTCAGTACAGCTGCCCGACAAAAGTTTAGGAAAAAGTGTTTTATGTTGTTTTTCTTTTGGTTTCATAGTTGTTTCCTCAAACAAAGGAAAAAAGGTTTGTCATCTTCTTCATTACTACTTTCCTTCTGATTCTATATACAATGATATTTTGAAAGCATCTCTGGTTTCCTGTAGGCCGGAAATATCTTTGCTGCTCTCAGCCAAGGGCAGAGTGACGAGGATGAGGAACAAGATTCTGATGATGAAGATAAACCAGAGAAATCGGTACGCTTCTTAAAGGGAACATGTTATGAGACCTTATGGGTCTCTACTGCCTCTGTGAACACTCCAAGACATACAAATAAATCCATCTGTTTTCTTTCCCTGTGTGGTTTAGGAATTTTATGCCTAAAATAAGCTGTTTCAAAAGGTCCCCATTTGTGACATCACAAATGGGGGAAATTTGCTTAGAACCCCCTCTCAGCTGTTGAGCCGCCATCCACCAACATTGTTGACATCTGTCACGAGACGTAGAGAGGATCTGCTCCGTGTTTCTTTTGGTTGGCTTAGGATTCCCTAGAGGAGTTGGCTGACGGGGGAGAGAGAAGTGAGAGAGCAGCTTAAGCTGCTACCACTACGACCTAACGTAATGGACTTAGCGGGAGATTCACTAGCAGAAGAGATGGGTGGATGATGACTATAGACACGGACCAGACCAGAGCTCTCAGCAACAATCGGCAAAAATCTTTTGGTGTATGCGAACGACCAGCACTTCGTTTTTGCTGAGTGGTTCGGTCAGAGCAACTCTGTCCGAGTCGGGACTCTATTTAGAACCACAGACATGACACAACAGGATTAACCAGCAAACCTCTTCTGAAAGAGATAGATGGATGAATGGCGCTGATCCCTGGACTGGGTGTAAAATGTGCAGCCTGATGATGTGGAAAAGCTTTTGAAGCAGCATGTCCACTTTTTGAATTTTGCTATTTTGTCATTAAAACAGGAAGTTAAGAAAGCCAGCGATAAGGACAGCTCAGAGTCCAGGAAGATGAAGGTAAGATCTCCTTTATGAACCTGTCCATCTATCATTAGTTAGATTTGTCCTTATATTTTAAACAGTTTACCAATAAAGGGTTGAAAACATAATACTGGCAAGTGTAGCTAAAACAGAAGAAAAAAGTTACTGCTGAGACCAGGGTTGGATCCGGTCTAAGGTCATAGCAACACAGCATGCAAGGCAGGTGTTCTCTCCACTAACCTACCATGTCTGTTACAAACCGCTAGTTGTCCAAGACACATCCTGTGCTGGCCATTATGTGTCTCTTTGTGGACAGGACGCATGGTTTTAACGGCTTGTGTCTGAACTTTCTCCACAGAAAGGAAAAGCAGCTGAGAAATCACACAGCATTGAGGAGGAGGAGGGGGATGAAGAGGAGGAAGATGACGACACAATGGTAGTATATTTGTACTCCACAGTAGAGCAAGTGACCTAGGCCGTTTGTCAATACCCAAGGACGCTAGTACGTTCTTGTGTACTTGACAAGTGTGTTCTTTGCAAGTATAGCAGAAAGTCCATTCTACCGGGTACGGGAGGACAAGCATGATATTTGGACCAGAACCGTACTTTATTGCGTCATGGCAACAAGCGGTTAAGAATCAATCTGACATAAAATAAAAAGTATAGATTGTCCCTTAAATAACAACATAAGAGTAAATACATATTATTTGTATAATATTTGGTCCATTTTTGATCAAAATTGATAAAATACCAGGATTTCCCGCTGTTAAATGAAGAAAAAAGTTTAATTTTCATCAAAACAAAGCTATTTAAGACAACACTGCTTTTATTTTGATAGTGGGTTAGCAAATTAGTATTTTGAGGGATTGTGAAGAGTCTGGAAAAAAATACACACAGCAAATTTTGCAGGTTACACAATTATTTACACTAACAGACAACCTTATATTTCTTTAATTGTATTTCTAATATAAATCAAAGTTATGAGCTTTCTCCTCTGACGTTCGGAGTCTGGTGGTTTTATGACGCAATGCATTATGGGATACTTTGCTGTCCCAAGTCCACAGAAGGATACATAAATGCAAACAAACATATTAGACCACACAACTAACAACAGATACAAGAAAACTATACACCATACCCAAAGTAGTTACTGCAGGGAGAACAAAATATTTCTTTGAGATGTTCTTTGCAGCGAGTGAGGTTTTGAGCCAGTGGTAAAGTTTTAGACTTGGTTTGGCTGTCTAACCAGGAGCCATTTCTGCAGATGGACCACGTGTTTGAAAGGAAATTCAGAATGTTGATAGGGTTCCTTTTTGTTCTACACCTTTTGTTACATCGTCTAGTACAGGGGTTCCCAGTTTTTTTTCTTTGAGGACCCCCTTGCTCGTGTCCAAGACAAGCCAGGACCCCCAACCACAACTCCTACACGCACAAACATGTTAAATGTGATCATTTGCAAACTGTATACAGACATACAGACTGATAACTTTTATATGAAGTTCTGATTATACTGTAGGGTGTGTTATTAGGATTTTATAAGTGTAATTTTTACAATTAAAATCATGCTAACCTCACAACCTCAGCAAAGACAAAATTATGGGGACCCCCTGTAATCTTGTGGGAACCCCATTTGGGGTCCCGACCCCTAATTTGGGAACCCCTGCTCTAGAACCTCAAACAGATGCGAGAACGTAATTCTGGCCCATTCTCATTTCACTGTAAATGCTCCTGATTCAGACGATGGTGAAAAATGTTTTTCTGTGTGAACCTGGAGGAGATTTGATTCTACATTTTCACCTAATTGTGTGTTTGTGCGTGTGTGTGTGTGTGTGTGTGTGTGTGTGTGTGTGTGTGTGTGTGTGTGTGTGTGTTGCACACATCCGCATCTTTTCCCAGCTGAGTGCAGAGGATGTAATTGCTGAGCAGGCCGATCAGTCAGCTGATGACCCGTACGCGAACCTCACCAAAAAGGAGCGAAAGAAGAAGAAGAAGCAGGTAATCGATGAGGTTCTGATTTTAGACTGGTTTTGTTTATCTTGAGGAAAACTAAACCAGGTTTAACTAAACCCGAGTTAGAAAACCTGGCTGTTATTAACAGGTTATTACAAGCCTGAATATTAATCTGGCTTAGAAAATGGATCACCCTCCCTATGAAGGTCTTTGTTCCTATGATGCATGTTTGTTGCTGTCTTATGGTGAGTGTGTGTTGTTGTCTCATGGTGTGTGTGTGATGTTGTCTTATGGTGAGTGTGTGTTGTTGTCTCATGGTGTGTATGTGTGATGTTGTCTCATGGTGTGTGTGTGTGTGTGTGTGTGTGTGTGATGTTGTCTCATGGTGTGTGATGTTGTCTCATGGTGTGTGTGTGTGTGTTGCTGTCTCATGGTGAGTGTGTGTTGTTGTCTCATGGTGTGTGTGTGTGTGTGTGTGTGTTGTTGTCTCATGGTGAGTGTGTGTTGCTGTCTCATGGTGAGTGTGTGTTGTTGTCTCATGGTGAGCGTGTGTTGCTGTCTCATGATGTGTGTGTGTTGTCTCATGGTGAGTGTTTTTCTACAGTTGGACTTTGAGCGTCAGGTTGCCAGTATTCGAGCTCAGAACGCTCTGGAGGAAGATTTCTCTGTTTCTCAGGCTGAGGTGTCATCCAGACAGTTGTTGGAGAACGCCTCAGACATTAAGGTAACAAATTCTATTTAATCATTGACTTCTGACACTATGGGACTATGAACTACATTTTTTTGTGTTTTTATTTAAGGATGTAAAGGAAACAAATTTAAAGTCTTTCAAAGGGGGTGATTCTTTTCTGTACCCACTGTAGTGACACCTTTTATGGCTGATGTTTTGCACCTTTTTTACATGCTAAAATATTTCACTATTAACAGTGAATGCACATTTCTGAACCTAAATCAGTTTTTGAACACTAAATTAATCTTGAATCTTAATTTTCTACTCTGCACAGTTTTAAAATCAAACATTTAACAAAAGTTAATCAAACAAATCAATAAACTGGCAAAGTATTAAATACACAAAACAGATAAATTAAATATCAGTTGACAAATTTGTTTTAGAGCATTTATTAAGCAGATATTTGTCTGGAAGATGAGTATACATTTAAAAAAAAATAAATACAACTTTGAAGTATAAATAAAAAAAATCTAATTTGAAAATTAAGGAAAAAAAAGTAAATAAAAATAGAACTGCAGGTTACAAATTATATATACCAAGTTTCACATTGATTCTGTTTTGCTTTTGTCGCACTATAGCCAAAAATCTAGTTAAAGAGTAAGTCACCCCCCTACCAGAGTGTAACTCCGCCCACACTTCCTGTTTGAAAAATGCACCAACAGGAGAGATTGGCTATCAAGCGGCAGACATGAAGCAAATTAAAAAAAAAAGTTTGGCAGAAGAAGTCAGACGATATGAACATTTATACAGCCTTCATTGAAGAACAAAGATGCACATCAGACTTTATATCTGTGGAAGGAAATTATGGGAAAGGTAGATTTGAAGGTGGCTGACTGCAAGAAGAGGTGGAGGAGAATGAGGGACAAATTTGTCTGTAATAAGAAGTCTGAAATACATGTACAACAATATAAATACAAATACACAATAGTAAATACACTATCGTGGACCAGAGACATAGTGCTGCTCACTGTTTTCTACATTTTTGCTGTTTTTTGTGAATTAACATTAGAATATCAAGATAAATAAGTATTTATAAATGTTTAAAAACACTAAAATGATTGAGAAATAGTTAATCAGACTAACTGAGGAATACTCCTTTTGTTCAACAAGTGTGTGTCTGTGTTTTATGTTTCAGCTGGAGCGGTTTAGTATCTCAGCTCATGGAAAAGAGTTGTTTGTAAATGCTGACCTACTAATCGTTGGAGGGAGGAGATATGGTTTGGTTGGACCAAATGGGTAAGTTTTGTAACATTTTACATACACACATGGACAAAAGTGTTGGTACCCTACGGTCAATGAAAGAAAAACCCACAACTAGAATCTGACGAAAGTAATAATACATAAAAATTCTATGAAATTTAACCAGTGAAAGTCAGACATTGCTTTTCAGCGATGCTTCAGTGGAATTAATAAAAAAATAACTCATGGAACAGGCCTGGACAAAAATGATGGTTCCCCTAGAAAAGACTGAAAATAATGTGACCAAAGGGACATGTTAATTCAAGGTGTGTCCACTAATTAGCATCATATGTGCCTACATTCCTGTTTTCGGTCTCCATCAAACGTATTTAAAAAATGAAAGGTTAGTTGAGTTTACATCCTTGTTAACTATTACCGTTTTATTGTGAAATCAACTAAATAAAAGGCTACAAACTGACTTGTTTTGACAAGCTTCAATAGAGTTTAAACGCGTATAAACAGTCTTTCTGCCATTTGTAATGGCAAAGGGGGCGGTCTCATTAGCAGCATGACGACTCGTGGAAAGGGTCAATAGCTATAAATTGTGGAGATGAAAGAAAATGAAACAAAAAAAATTAATAAAGTGGTTCTCTCGTATTTGTCTAAAAACCTCCGCCAATAACACGGTTCAGGCCAAAAGCAATATTGAACCATCCGGTGTTTGGTCTCGCCAAACCGCTGCACTTCCCTGGGTCCTTCACTCATACGCTCACGTATTTGGCAACAGAACACCACTGGTGTGAGAGGTTCTCTGCTCAATAATATCAGAGCCGGTGAAACAGCCGGCTGCTACCACTTCAACTTTAGGACAAACCACCAGAGTCCCTAAAAGACAAACACCATTTGAAGTCACGGACAACAAAAGATGTTTGGACCTAGAAACTGGCGACTGTTGTTTAGCGCTATCTCGTTTCCTCTGGCGATGCAATGGGCTTCAGGGAAAATACCCGGGGGGAGGGGGGAGTGTTCCGTGACCGTGTTTGTGTTCAAAACTGATGCTCATAGTTCCACAGCCACCACTAGGGGGAGTTATAACCAAGCCAATCATGTGCGTGTTAACCAGAGATGGCAAAAGTACTGACGTTCTTTACTTAACTAGAAGTACAGATACCTAAAAATGCTACTTAAGTATAGTAACAATGTATTTGTCCTTTGTTACTTCCAACCTCTGGCGTAAACATGTCACAGGACTTGGTAGTTGGACTGATTCATGTTTGAACAACCTAAAACAGCTTAAATAGTAGATTTCAGAGAATCAGAATAAATGAGACTAACAAGGTGTCCTATGTTCCCAGTGATGATGTCTAATGTATCGTCTCTTTTTGTGTCCCAGCAAAGGAAAGACAACTTTATTGAAACACATAGCTAACAGAGCGCTCAGTATTCCCACCAACATTGATGTGCTACTGTGTGAACAAGGTGAGTGACTTGTTTCAATGTCTCTTCCATCATTCCTGGTTATGATGTAATCCACACTCTCTTTTGTTTGTCTGTGCTAGAGGTGGTAGCTGATGACACACCAGCGGTGCAGGCTGTCCTCAAGGCTGACACCCGCCGCCTGAAACTCCTGGAGGAGGAAAAGCAGCTCCAGGCTCGTCTGGAGAAAGGAGAGGACAGTGTGTCTGAGAGACTGGAGAAGGTAAAATCTTCCTGAATCCACTGCAAGGTTAACTAGGGTCACTAGGCAGCTCATCAAACAGTACTGTTTCAGCTATTTCAGGTCATAATGGCATGTGTCCCAGAACAGCAGAATGAGCTCAACTACAACTGCTGGCTGACTTTTACAGTTGCATCTCAGAAAAATTTAATTTTGTGTAAAAGTAATGTTTTTTTCTCAGTCACGTCAGACTCTTATGTTTGGTTTTTCCACAGGCTTTAAACTTCTGACTCCAACTACCAATCATATCTTGAAAATGCTTGACACACTCCCATTTTGACTGTTGTGTTTATAATCACCTTGTGAGAGCAGTTTAGATTGTTTTGAAATGATCATGTTGTCATGTTTTTTCCCCCTATCTGTTAGGTCTATGAAGAGCTCAGGGCCATTGGAGCTGCAGCGGCCGAGGCCAAGGCTAGACGAATCCTGGCTGGTTTGTCCTTCACACCTGAGATGCAGAACAGACCCACGAAGAGGTTCTCAGGAGGCTGGAGGATGAGAGTTTCCCTTGCCAGGTAGACCCAGATTCAGCAGAGGCTGAGATCCAGCACCAACCTGTTGTTCAACTCTGTGACTTTTTGTACAGGGCACTGTTCTTGGAGCCCACTCTGCTGATGCTGGATGAACCTACCAACCATCTGGACCTAAATGCTGTTATCTGGCTCAACAAGTACGAAGCACTTTCCAGATGATTCATCTTCCTGAGTTGTTTAACACTGATAGTTGTTAAAACTGATCAAGCTTTAACATGTAATGACAAAACTGCATCTAAATTATCTTAAGAGTCTGAAAACCAACAAGATTTTTTTTTTTGCTTCCAGCTACCTTCAGGGTTGGAAGAAGACACTTCTCATAGTGTCTCACGACCAAAGTTTCCTTGATGATGTGTGTACCGATATCATCCATCTGGACAACCAGAAACTCTACTACTACAGGGGGAACTACTGTAAGCATCTGGTTTATGATCTTCAGCAGGTAGTTTGTAGATCCTTAAGGGATGAAACGGTTTCAAATGTTTGGTTCTGCTGGATTTGATCCAGAAACTGTCTGTTCTAGAGCTCTATGGTTGTTGAGTAACACAGACTGTGCTCTGAACAGGATGCCCCATTAATGTACACTAAACCTTTTCCTGCTTTGCTTTAAGTGACCTTTAAGAAGATGTACGTGCAGAAGCAAAAGGAGCTGCAGAAACAGTATGACAAACAGGAGAAGAAGCTCAAAGACCTAAAGGCTGGAGGGAAGTCCACCAAACAGGCTGTAAGTAGCCCTCAGGATTTAGATCTGTCCCAACATTGCTGAGGATACAGAAAAGCATTTTTATAGTTGAGTGTACTCTTGTTTTCTGGAAATAAAGTTGTATTAGTATACATTTTCCTCCAAAACTACAGGTAGACTTTCTCAAGCTCAATTGACCTTTCGCCGAGCCCCGCCCCCCTTAGTTACTGTTGCCAAGTCCGACAATAAGTGGATCAAATACTGCAGCTCCGCAGATTTGCGCGATGGAAAGAAGTAGACAGATGCGTGTCAGCGACATTTTTTGGAGCAATTCCTCCTCAATATCATCCAGATCGAGGCAAAAGGGTTACAGTATGCAGTGGAGGGATATATTAGTGTTGGCTCCGCTGAGCGAAGCGTAGCAGGGAACAAGGAGTTGGGAGTTTCGGGAGAAGGCGGCGTCCGGGATCACGTGGATCGGTGAGCAGTGGCGGCGATGCGGTGTCCCTGTGAGCTGTCAGATGTCACCTGTCAGATGATCTGAGCTGCAGGCAGCTCTAAAAGCTCCCGGTGCTCTGCATCGCTCCAGTTTATCATCTCAGCTGGTTCTGTTAACAAAAAGCAGTGGTTCTCAATTAGTGGGGCGCAACCCACCCCACCCCGCACATTGGGAGGGGGGCGCGAAAAAATCTATGTATCCTGGGGGGGCTTCACCTAAAGTATTTGAGAACCACTGACAAAAAGAAACTTAAGCCCGTGTTTACTTTCATTTTCAATATAGTTCGGCATTAATTCATCACATGATCTTGACACCACCCGCTGTTGCACCAAGGCTTAATGTGCGTTTATAAGACACACGGTTGAGGTAATATTATGCTGATTTGCCGGCACGGTGTGTCTTATCTAAAAGGGTCTTGGATAGTCTGGGAGGCGGACCTCCGCCCAGCCGCGGGCGGGGGGAGCACTCATGCTTGGCTGTTGCTGGTTGAGCTCAATGAGGAGGTTCTGAAGGGAAACGAAGGGGACACGCCTACTATCGAGGCTAATGCTTAGTAGTATAAATTAGGCTTAGCTTCATTATTTTGTTTGGAGTTGTCGGATAGTAACGGTTGCTATGATGTGTGATTGGACAATAGCCGTTCTGGGGGCGGGGCCGGCGAAAGGCTAATTGCTAATATTAAAAAAATATTTTTAAATGTGTATCAGGGCTGTTAGCTTTTTTTTTAGTTTTATGGTTTGTTTTAGCTTGGGTTAGGTTTTAGGGTCACCAGTTGATGTCACTCAGGTCTTCCTGTCTGTGGGCCACATCTCCTCCATCGTCTGACGCTTTGATTAACGGTTTGTTCTCAGGAGAAGCAGACTAAGGAGGCTCTGACCCGGAAGCAGCAGAAAGGCAAGAAGAAGAGCGGTCAGGAGGAGGAGAGCCAGGAGGCCACGGAGCTGCTGAAGCGACCCAAGGAATACACCGTCAAGTTCACCTTCCCTAACCCACCTCCTCTCTCTCCACCTATACTGGGACTACACAGTAAGGAAACCTGGTTTTGCAGAGAGCTCAGGAGACTCACCATGGTCCAGAATCATCTTAACGTGTTCTGGAGCCGAGCTCAGTTAATCTCACATGCTAATATGCTCAGCTGTGAAATGTGACATCAGCAGGACCAGGGTGTCATCTGAACGTCTGACTCATCAGATGGGAACGCTGAGGCAGACTTCTGTTGAGTTATCTACACAACTCCTGATATGGGTAGAAGACATGATCTAAAGCTGCTCAGATTGTTAACCTAACAGAACATTATACTATTTGGGACCACAGGGGGTAGAAATAAACTCTACTAAGATCAGACCTCTAAGATCCTCCTTCCTGCTTTAAACACTGATCAATAAAAACTTTGATTTTAGGGACGAGGGTTCTGACAACAGCTTATTCAAAGCTTGAGCTAAAGGACATCTCGTCTTGAGAATCTTCCCTCTAAGAGCTTCATCATCAGTTGAGTCAGGTTTTAATTGGCACCAACAATGTTTTGTTTTATAACTGGGAGTCTGAGACATAAAAGGGTTGGTTCTGCTGCTTGTCAGGTTGGTGGGCGGTCAGGTCAGAAGAACAGGACATCACTAGGAGCCATCCTAGGATGTCTCCTAGTGATGGACATGTATCCTGTGATGGAGGCGTGTCTTATGTCTCTAAGGTCTCTTTCTTCTTCAGGTGTGGATTTTGGTTACGAAGGTCAGAAACTGCTCTTCAGAAACGTGGACTTTGGCATCGACATGGATTCCAGGAGTGAGTAGAACCTCAACACATTCCTATTCTGGCTTTAGTCTCAGTGGATCTGCGTTAGGAGCCTGGTTTGTCCTCTAAGCCCCGCCTTTTCCTTCTTCAGTTTGTATTGTGGGACCCAATGGAGTTGGAAAGAGTACTCTGCTGCTGCTGCTGACGGGGAAATTAAATCCTGTACGTGAGTTCTGATATGGTCCACTGAAACCTGCTGGGGCCTGATTTAACTGGACTTTCTTTTCTCAGACTAAAGGTGAGATGAGAAAGAACCATCGCCTGGTGAGTAACATCTGATCACATTTTCACATTCACTTCCAGAACAAGACTGGGGTTATGTGGTTCTGTAGGGCAGCATAAATCCAACATGGCGCGATGGTGGCAGAGGAGTTAAGTGTCCACCCCGTAACTGAAGGGTTGCAGGTTCACGCCCTGCGTAGTCTGTCGCAGGCATTGTATTCTTGGGCAAGACACTTCACCCTCTGTTGGAAGGACTGGACGGCAGCCTCGTCAGTGTGTCCCAGAGCAGCTGTGGCTACAATGTAGCTCATCACCACCAGCGTGCGTGTGTGTGTGTGACTGGTTGTGTTGTAAAGCACTTTGGGGGGTAGTAGAACCCTAGAAAAGGCTATATAGATACATGCTATTTTTAGCATTTACCTTGATGCTGTATGCCATTGGTATGTGATGGGTACCTTCTCAGTGGCCTTACCAGTGTTCGTCCTGAGACTGGGAGGTTGTGGGTTCAAATCCACATTTGGGTCATACCAAAGACTTTAAAAATGGGACCCAATTCCTCCCTATAGACACTCAGCATTACGGGATTGGATTGGGGCGTTAAACCACCAAACAGTTCCCATGTTTCTGATTGTTAGTGTCCCTCTGCTGTGTCCCCTCCTCCTGTCCATTCGTTCTAGTGTCCCAGTTCCAGATTACCGTAATGGACTGGTTCTAACAGTGACTGTGGTTCTGTAGCAGTACCAGACTACTGTTTGGTTCTGGTGGACTGACGACTTCATTTGGTTCTGTTCACAGAAAGTGGGCTTCTTCAATCAGCAGTATGCTGATCAGCTGATCATGGAGGAAACGCCCACAGAGTATCTGATGAGGAACTTCAACCTGCCCTACCAGGACGGCAGGAAGTGTCTGGGACGGTTTGGTCTGGAGAGTCATGCCCACACCATCCAGATCTCCAAACTGTCAGGTAAGGACCAGAACCTCTGACCCATCCAACACTTGCCCTGAAGGAGAATCTAATGTCTGCTCTGTGACAGGGGGTCAGAAGGCCAGAGTCGTGTTTGCTGAGCTGTCCTGTCGTCAGCCAGATGTTCTCATCCTGGTAAGATCTCGGCTACTCATGATGCTTGTAGGTCCACCATGATCCTGTTTCTAATCATTTGTCTTTTGTCTTCTGTTGTAGGACGAACCCACTAACAACCTGGACATTGAGTCCATAGACGCGTTATCAGAGGCCATCAATGAGTACAAAGGAGGTGAGATCAAGTCCTAAAGATTCTGATGTGATGAAGCTCAAGGAGCTTCATGAACTTGTTGATTCAGACAGAGATAAACAATGGCGCCACTTTGCCTTAAAGCAGAGGATCATGGAGCCTTTGGTCATTCATAAGTGGTTAGCCTATGGCGGTTATGTGGCGCGGTCATGTGTTTTTCACAAAAGATTACATGATGGCGTTATAAAGAGGGTGTGGTGGAGGTCTTCATGCTGTCACAGACATCCTTTAGCTTGATGTCGTGATTCATTAATCCCAGCAAACGTAACTAATGATCAAAGAAAACAGGAATGATTTGACTATCAGCAACCCGAGTAGAGTAAGAACCAGAAACACAAAATCCATTTACCACACCTGACATCAGACATTTTTTACCCAAGCAAATTGTCTGTTTGTAGGATTTCTTTCTTCTATGTACATCAACTAACCCCCAATTTACATCTGGTGCATGTGTGGCGCGGTTTTGACGTATGCTCTGCAGCACATAAGAGCTGAGGTGAAGCTGAAACTAAGCAAAATTAGCAGAATATATAAAAGGACTTGAAGATGCAGGGGAATAAGATTTTGATGCAGATTTTGGGATGAAACAGCACCACATAGTGGTTAAATAAAGTCTGTGCCTAGAGGGGTTTATTCAGTGTATGATCTGTGATTTCCACAGCAAGACTTTTGATTTCACTGAGCAAAGAAGTCAAATATGAGATAGCCTTAGTATCAATGTAGGAGTACCCAAAACTAGATTTTACCTGCACCGCCATATAGAAAATAAACTCTAATTAAGCAGCAGTGGGCGTGGCCACTATGAAAGTGACTTAAAATCATCTCAGGATCAAGGAGAGGTAAAGGCTTTTGAGTGTGCAAGTTAGGATTCAGGAGTTTAGCCAAAATGTGTTTTCCTATAACAAAAGTGTCCACTAGGTATTTAGGTGTATGAATTTGGGAATCTGTGTAGCAGATGGGGTTTTCCAACATTTTTAAGTCTTCCTGACAAGTAGTTATTTGTAGTTTTAGCAAGTTCTTCATTTCAATTGGCTGAAAATTTGTAGGAAAGATGTGTATTTAAAAAGTTTTAATGAGGTTTTAATAAGTAATTTTAGTACTGAAAGTTATTCCCAGAAAGAGCAGAATTAAAGAAAACCACTGAGAAAACACTCTGATACCTAACTAACCCTGAAGAAATTATTTAAAAGGTTTTACTTTCTAGCTTTGCTAGTTTGTCTGGACTTTGGGAGGTTTTAACCCTTCTATGATGTCTATGAAGAGACAGTGTTTCTTTCCGAGTCTGTTTTCTTACCAGAACTCCTGTCTGTGGACAGGAAGTCCTAACTAAGCAGAAACTGTGGGTGGGGCATAAAGCTCTGAAATTCAGGTGTGGATTTAGAACCAGACCTGTAGATCCAGATGTTGTGATCAGATTAAACAGATCACATGCTCTCTCCAGTGTGTCCTAGTAGTTCTTAGACCAGGGCCAGGACTGTCTCACTAACAGAGCTTTGTTTTAACAGCGGTGATCATCGTGAGTCACGACGCCCGGCTCATCACGGAGACTCAGTGCCAGCTGTGGGTTGTCGAGGACTGCACCGTCAACCAGATTGATGGAGACTTTGATGACTACAAACGGGAGGTTCTGGAGGCGCTTGGAGAGACGATGGTGAATAGGATCAACCCATGATGGGTCCCTACATGGACTGATACAGGATACAGGACCAACCAGATTATCTGACAAGTCAATAAAAGTTCTTCACCCATCTGTTCATCATTTATTTTACAGTTTTATATTTTACAGAGATGTTATGACCAGTCATTTTAAATAAGCCTTGTAGGTCTTCTTGACTTGAACCACTTTGCTGGGATCGGGTTCTATGTTCCCGTACCACGTGTACCAGGTTTCTCCGGATGTCAGAACTGGTGGAGGTGGAGTGAATCCAACAGCATCATGAGTGTTTGAGTAGGTCTCTCCTGAAAAGTCCACGTGTGGGATCTGAAACTGAAGGAGACCTGAAAAGAGACGGGTCCGGGTCAGAATAGTAGGACCCCAGCCAGGTTCAGCCAATTCCCAGAATGCACTGTACCTTAATCAATCAATCAAAATTTATTTATATAGCACAATTCATACAATAAATGTAACTCAAAGTGCTTTACAAATTAAAATGACCCCAAATTCCCATAATCCCTCTCTCCCCTGAAATGTAGAGGAATTTAGAAAATAAAACCCTCATTAAAATCATTGTCAAACACCCACACGCACACAGAAACACATGCTAAAGGATATATGATAAAAATGTAACACACTGGGCTGAGTTCAGATGAGATAAACCATCTAAGTTAGGAAACGCCATCAAGGGAGCCATCTGCCCCGACAGCAGCAGATCCACATCGGCAGCCGAGGCGCTAACACAAAGCGCCCAGGGGAGGGAGGGCGGAAACCCCCACCTCCACCCAGGCCGCCACAGCAGACCACCACCCCCAGGGCAGAGGGCTCCCACAGAGGAAACACCGGAAGAGGATAAAATAAGGTTAAAATATAAGATAGTAAAATTCTGATAGAACAAATAAAATAAATAAAAGGAATAAATCAGTAATAAAAATAATGAGATAAAAGCTAAGCTAAAAAGGTGAATCTCTAAATGATAGTAAAACTCTGATTGAATAAAACATATAGGATAAAATAAATAAAAATAAATAAATGAACAGTGGATTATAAAAATCATCAGTTAAAAGCTAAGCTAAATAGGTGGGTCTTGAGCCTGTTCTTAAAAACATGAATGTTCTCTGCAGCCCTGAGGTCCTCCGGCAGCCTGTTCCAGAGGCGAGGGCCGTAGTACTGAAAGGACGCCTCGCCGTGGGTGTGTGTCCTGACTTTAGGGATAACAAGGAGACGGCTGCCTTAAACTACATTCACACTTCTAAACAAAATGACCCAAATCGGTACTTTTTCAGTCTGAATTGCATAAATGTGTGTTTGTCATACTTTCACATGTGGTCTGTTTATCAAAGCGACCTCATTCTGAACTGTTGTTTCATTTTATCCAAATTTTATGTCAGATGTGTGATGGACTTAGCACATCTGCACTGGAGGCAGGAACAGGCTAGATCATGAACTTTATAAGTGTAGCATCTATTTACCTCCATAAACAGCATGCTGTGTATCATGCAGGTCACTTAAGAACCAGAGACTGTCACACTGGAGTCTGATGGAGGTCGCATTTAAACTAAAATGTAAACAACCACTCAGAGGAGTCCCACCTGAGCATTAAGACCTGTAGTGTGAACGTAGCCCAAGGTAAAGCTTCTGGTCTGAGGGAAACCTGGGAGATAGAGCCACAGAGGGTTCTAGAGTACTTTACCATGGTTTCTTGCTGTGTTGATGGCCTCATTCAGCTTCTTCTGCTGCTTCATGCACACACCTGAGAGGAGACATCACAGACGCCTCAGATCCAGAACCAACACTTTCTGATCAACAGCTGACTCACCGGTTTGGGTCGAGTCATAGACTATTCCGGTGTGGGGGCTGATGAACTGCTGCAGGAGCTTCACGTTCTGCAAGAGAAGATCCCAGAACATTCCTCAAAACCTGATCCACTTCATAACTACTCTCAGCCCACTGACTGGTATCGATCCACATGGTATCAGTTCCTTTTAGAAGTTATCTGCAGACAAACTAAGCCCTCATTCACACAGAGTGCAGAACAGATGCAGTCTGGGTTCTGTACAGCTTCCACATGAACCAAAAATCATTGAGTCTAATCAGAGCATTCACACCTGCTGTGGTGCAGATCCAGATGTGGAGCACCAGAAAGTTTCCTGTTTTTTCTGGACGCTGCAATCAGATTTTCATGAAGTTAAAAGAAATTGCACGAGCCAGACAGGAAGTGAGATGTGGAACAGCGAGGTGCATCCGGTATATTTAAAAATAAAACCTGTGTTGCGTTTTTCCCCCAGCTTTTTTTAATGACAGGGATATCAGTTCACAGTGTATGAGTTCACGTTACTTTTACAAGAAGATTTGGAAGCCGTACATTCACTGGACCGCATCCATTATGTATTTGGTGTAAATGAGGGGTAATCATTATTCCAGACCAACAGTCCTACAGGCTGGCCCTTAAAGGGTTCACTGACACCTCAAGGATTTTTTGGGGATTTCTGTATCATTTATAAAGCTTTGCAGAGAATCCTTACTAAACTACTTAAGCTCAGCAAAAAAAATTAACTACACAAAGTCTGTTTCCGACGTATATCAAACACTGCGTACGCACAGCTGCACGCAATTCCTGCTTTATAAATCACTGTCCTAGAAATGTGCTCAGGTGTTTCAGGATCACATCCCACCTCCTACACACCCACTTTCTGCCATAAATGGTCAATGCAAATGAACGAGCCAACTAATTTGTGGCATTTCACAGATATGGCAACCAAGACAGAAGCAAGGTGCAAATGTGCAATGCAAGGGGAAAATGTTATTTTGCCTTCAGTGGCACAGTGTTATAGCAGTGAGCTGTCAATCATGGAGCGATCACAGCATATGTAAAAAAGAAAACATAAAAAATAAGTGATCAGATGGAGGCAAAGAGGAAGATGGCAATAATCACTGATACCATCAAAAACTGCCACATTATGGTGCTCAGGGATCGCTGAGATATTCCAGATCTAAGGGGAACATTAAATGAAAACATTTAACCGAATAGGGCTTTAGGCAAGGAATGAAATACATTGTTTATCATATCAGACAATCCCCTTGCAGTCGAAGCCGAGCCATCTTTGATGTGATGATGTGTCTGGTCAGATATTGGTCTGAGTTCCTAGTCCAGAACCGGCTAGTAGAAACAGGTTCCTGGTACAGAACCTTAAACTTGGACAGGTGAGATGGAAACCTACACACCTACCTGGTGGTGGATTATAATGTTCGGATCCCGGCAGACTGGACATGGGTTCCCACATATCTTGCCTCCTCTCTACAGAAACCAGAAACAGGTGTGTGTGAACCACAGCTGGTGAGCAGATCAGACAAAAACAGGACGTGCTGGATAAAGAAAATTTACAATGCAGGTCTTCCGTGTTTTCTGTGGTGGAATTCCGCCCTTGTGGTTCCTTCTGTAGCCGTTCCACACCGGCTGATCTCCGTACCGTTCCACATACTCTGTCAAAGCAGAAATGAACTATAGAACCAGAACCGTACGGATTAGACAGGATTCTGAACTTTACTCTTTTACCTTCGCTGTCCAGGTAGTCCCAAGGGTGGTCTGTGTACGGGGACAAGGTCTCCGTCTTCTGTGATGCTGCCTCACAGAGAAACTGATGTGGATGAGCAAACAGAACTGGTGCCAGACGCGTCTTCAAAAACTGCTTCTGTAGACAAGACTAAAAAAAAACAATACAGTACATTCAGAATCTCCATTAACAAATGAAAGCCTGGGGGGAAACGCTGTAACCGGCAGGTGTTCTGTTGAAATGTGTTCCCCTTCGAAATTGGGTTTCTCACTTGATTAGCTGTTTTCTCCGATAGTCGTGTTGTTTTAATGTGTAGTATTTTAAGAAAATAAACAAAACATCTGAATATTTAGGTTACTTTGTTGTGAGGTGTAAAAAGAAAAAAAACACCCTGAAGTCTGTGTGTTTGTTAAAAATATAACACGTGAAACACAACCGACTCATAACTTCAGCTTCCGATTCATAAATGGTTTGTCATAAACTTCAAATATGAACCAAAATATTTAACTCATAACCATCCATATATTTGGTTTATTCTACAAACATCACACATACACAAGACAATAAAATGTCCTTTTTCGAGTCATAATTGCGTTTTTTTAGTGATTTTTTTGTGGGACAGCCGTTTGATCAGCTATCAAATCAGAAACTACGTCTGCCTTGTTAAGCACTACTTTGACAGGTAGGGACAGGAAACAGATGTCTACATAAAATAGGGGGGGACATATATCGACATAACACCTGCGCTGTTAGCCAACAGTAAAATAGGTTTCGGTAGCTCCGGTTTTGTCGAAACCTCGGAGGGAACCGCGTAACACCCTGGGTATTAACAGTATATTAAATAACTGTACCTGATACTGACGAATCTGGTGTGAAACTGCAGGCAACACACGCCAAAACATCTTAGCGACATGCACAGAAGCAGCCATTTTGAAGGAATGGGGTCGTAGGTGAAAGGTTAAAGATCATATTATTTGCATTTATTTTTATATTAACTGTTTCATTAAACAAAGTCTTTGTTTTTTTTTATTAGATCTTATTTTCAGATATTTTGTGTATTTTGTTTTAGTTTTGGGGTTGATTTATTTGTAACGTGTAAGCGCGTGCTTGTGCGGATGTGGGAGCACGTGACCTAAAACAACAGACGCCATTTTCAAGGATTAGTTTTAAGTAATTTTCTGCGATATATAACTAGTACAACTCGGTCAATATATCAACGTGTTTAGTATTTTTTATTATGTACCCAGTAACGTAAAAATATATAAATTTAAAGGAGAATACTTGAAGCTACAGAGGGAAACAGGCGAAGGACGCCATTACGCCCTTGAGAGGAAGGAGAAGGTCGCTTATCCACCATTTTGTTTGTGCGAAACTACACAAAAAACGCAGTTTGTGACGTCAAAAACGTCATCGGGTATAAATACTAAGTCCCTCCTTTTCGAGCTCATTCCTGGATTTGGTCAAAGGTAAGTCAAGTCACAGAAATGTTGCTATCTCGAACGGATCAGCTTATTTAATGCCAAATTAGTTTTGGACTAATAATAATAATAAAAACACCCTTACTAAGTCAATACAATGACTTAGACATTTAACTCAAGAGTGAATTTCTGTTTTTTGTGTTTTCGCAGGTTTTAATTTGCTTTGCCGAAGACTGAGCCGACGAGGACTTTGAACAGCTTTTCACATTTCAATATTTTTTCATCAAGTAATGGACATTTGATTACTCTTTTTGCCTCCAGTTGATCCTGAAGGGAAGGCTTTAGCATAGCATTTAGCCACTAACGCCCCACCCACAAGAATTTTTTCTGTTGAAAATTAAAACCATGAAGGTTGACGACATAAAAATTATGAAATATGAGCTCTAAGTTCCTGAAAAGTACACCATAATATACCCGAGACGCTGAGGATCTATAGTATCAATAGTAAGTTGACTTTTGAAGTTGAATTGAATCTAAATTCATCAAAATGAAGATTGTTGTTGACAATAGGCTAGCTTAGCGGCTAGCAGGCATCGTAACCTAGCTTCTAGAATGAGCTCACACAGTAAAGCGGATGGGCGCATTCCGTTCCTTTGTGTGTGAGACGGGACGAACAAATTGTTCAAATCAAATTATAAACTGGAAATTCGTCTAATTACAATAAGCAATCTACTCATAAAGATTGCCTTAAGCAGAAAGGGGGGTGGGGTCACATAAAGTCGGGACTTTTTAACTGCCAGATATTTGAAAACCTACAGGACTGAACACCCACCGCAATCTGCACATAAAGATTGCGTCAGTAGGGGTGAATGATGAATAGAACCAAATGCTCAGCAATCTGCGGATAAAGATTGCAGGATGTCGGAGGTCAGAACCTGGACTCAAAACACTGGAATGGTGGTTATTTGCTCCCCGTCCGTGGACGGTCAGCGCTCGGGACTGTTTTTCCTCGGAGCGGTGTTTGGCTTCCTTGCGCGTTTGGTTTCGATAAGATCGCGGCTCTGCTCCCCTGATGCTTTAACACGGGAGTCATTGTGAAAGAAGCGTGTGTCCGTTACCGGAGGGCGGGCTCTGACGGGCCGTCAGACCGCAGCGCCCTCCCATTTGTTGAGTGGGTAGGAACCGGTCCGGGCGGGTTCTGTGGACTGTTTTGGTTCCTGATGTCTCTGGTGAATTACCTGCTGCTTCTGTCTCACCCTGTTGTGTTTAGGAGCGCTGAGCCCGCAGAGGGTTCATTCAGCCACAGGGGACTGCTCACTCAGCCCAGCTTTACAGAACAGAACCAGGACCTTAAGAGTTACTGTACGATAACTGGGTCATTTTGGGATTAGCTGTGGGTTCTGATCAGCACTTATTGGGTTGGAGGTAACTGGTTTCCATTAAACTGTTCCTCCTGAACACATGATGCTGCAGCACAGACTGGGTTTGGGTCTAATTGGACCTGAGCAAACACCAGTCTAACCCATTACACATTCCTTGTGACCCAGTTGGTGATGTTCTGACTGGTTGTGTGAACAGTTCTGGTGTTGATGTTACAGAAACCTACCTGTCAGTGGGTCTGACCCATTTAAGGTGTCAGCGGTTGAACCCGCCTTAGTGGACAGGTGTGTTAGGTTTTATTTTATGTAAATGTAAATAAAACATCTGAATAAAATTGCTTTATAACATTTTTGTTTAGTTGGATCTGCTCCAGAACCTAAATATGAGCATGATGTGTGTGTGATGATGATCATGATGGTGATGATGAGAGGTGGGTTGGGTCCAGATATCTTCGGCTGGCTCTACTTGGTCACCAGACTGGGGTGTTCCCACCAGAGCTGCTCCAGCAACATTGAAGTGATCTGAAGATCCTGTTGAATGTGTTTGTGTTGCAGACAGGTTGGTGTAGTCATCAGGAGACCACGGTTATGTTCTTGTTGGGCTGACCCAGTTAATCTTTGAGCAGAACCGACCCAAGTCCTACAGACTAAGGGTTGTCTTTGTTCTTATTATTTATTAGGGGAATGAGTTGAAAAGCATCAGCTATTCTGAATGTTTCTATTCGAACCTCCTGCTCACAGGAACCATCTCGTGGTTCTGGTGGCTTGTTTTCTCACCTCTTGGATTTTGTGTTTCAGCCATGACGGAGGTACCGGTGGACCCCAGTCACATTCTGAAAGGTCTGGAGGCCCTTCTGGGAAAAGATGGAGAGCTCCGCAGCCTGGAGGGAGTCCCAAAGGTGTTCAGGTAAGGTCCTGAGTGTGACGAGTTTGTGGTTTGGCTCAGAGTCCCGTTAACACCTGGTCTGTTTATCTGCAGCCTTATGAAAGCCTGCTCGAAGATGGTGAGCAGGTGTATGTACCTGAACATCCTGCTGCAGACCAAGTCACACGATGTCCTCAACAGGTCAGTCCTCCACCGGGTCAGGCTTCAGGTTAGGAGCCAAAGCAACCCCACTAATAAAACTCCATTAATAAAGGTTGAAGCAGGTGTGTTGTTGTGTTTATTGGATAGAGGCTCTGGGTATGGAACCAGGTTCCAGGTCAGAACCAGGAGCTCCTGCTAGTTTTCCAGTATTTATCTCTATTTGACTCTGGTTTTGTTTCTTGGTCCAGATTCATCCGAGTCGGAGGCTACAAGCTGCTTAACTCGTGGCTCACCTACTCTAAGGGCACCAACAACACCCCCTTGCTGCAGCTCATCCTGCTCACGCTGCAGAAGCTCCCTCTCAAGGTGGACCACCTGAAACAGGTAAGTCCCTGTCTAGAACGTCCTCACTCATGTGTCCAGAACCTTCTGTAATGGACCTGTTGTCTTTTCCAGAACAACACAGCCAAGCTGGTGAAGCAGCTGAGTAAGAGTGCAGACACTGAAGGTGAGTTTTCTCCTTGTTCAGAGCTGATGGTTGGGTTCAGCCGGGCTGCTTGTGTAACGCTGACTCTCTGTTTCAGACCTGAGGAAGCTGGCCGCCGTTCTTGTTGATGGTTGGATGGCAACGATCCGCTCTCAGAGCGTCTCCAGCAGCTCTCCTGCTGGTACCACCTCACCTTCTGCTTACTTTTAGACTGAGCTGCTGCTCAGCACCGCGCTCATTACTTTGGTTTGTTTTACAGACAAGAAGAAGAAGAAGGAGGAGAGTAAAGTGCTGGTGAGGGATGTGAAGGAGAAAAGTGGAGATGAGGAGAAGAAGAAGGAGAAGCCCAAAGCTCACGCCCCCAGCCACGCAAAGATCCGTTCTATAGGTCTGGTTCACCTGATGAGCTCTGCTGCAGCTGCTCTGGGTATTTTCCCCAGGTTCTAAACTTGTGTTTGTGTGGTTCTGGTTCTGTAGGACTGGAAATGGAGGCTCCCAACCCAACTCCTCCAAAGAAGACCCCTTCTGCCCCTCTGCTGAGTAACAAATACAACATTCCTCCATCCTTCCTCAAGAGGCCCAGGTAAGAACCTGTTTCCCTGTGAGCACAGCGCCACCTGCTGCTGTGAAGGTGCCATCAGCTCATTGCTGCCCCCATGTGGCCAACTGTGATCTGAACAGGTCATCTGTTTTTCTCCAGCAGCTCTGGTCCCTCAGACGCTCCACCTCTGGAGAAAAAGTACAAACCATTAAACATCTCATCAAATGCAACTAAAGAGATCAAAGTCAAGATCATTCCAGCACCACGTAAGTTCTGACCAACCTTAGCAGACGGAGCAACCTGAAGCCTGATAAACTGACAGAGTCTCTGTTCTGTTCTCACCACAGCTATGGAGAGCCCGGGGTTCCTGGATGCCTTGAATTCTGCCCCAGTTCCAGGGATCAAAATCAAGAAGAAGAAGTCAGCCGCTGGTGGTCCTGCTAACACCAAAGCTGTCTCACCAACATCCTCCAAGGTACTGGTTCTGGGGGTTCTCACCAGCGCTCGGCATGTTGTGGTTCTGTTATTTGAACTCCAGAAACATTCATTTATGTTCTTGGTGTTTTTTTCTTAGACGAACCCATTTGACAGCAAACCAGCAGGATATTCTTCATCCTCAGCAAAGCCGTTGTCTCCAGAATCTGCTGCTTCCACCGCTCCTGCAGATGAGAAACTGGACCTGGAGCAGCCTGGAACCCCGGTCCCTCCCGAGGATCCAGATACCTCAAACGGTTGGTCTTCCAGCAGGAAGCTTCAGTGGAATTCTTTAGACCCGGTGTTGGGTTTTAGTTGACTAATGTCATTTATTTTCTTTCCTGATGTAGGTGAGAAGCCCAATGCTCTGGCAGAACCACGGGCAGAGGAGGAAGGCCTGACCAGGAAGGGCAAGAAGAAGAAGACTGTTCACTGGGCAGAGGAGGAGCAGCTGAAGAACTACTACTATTTTGATTTGGATGAAACAGAGAGGGGTAAGTCCTGAGGTCTGGGGGGTTGTCGCTGAATCACAGCCCACATATCACACCCTCCACTCACCCACCCGTTTCATTTATAGTCAATGTCAACAAGATCAAGGACTTTGGTGAGGCGGCTAAACGGGAGCTGTTGATGGACCGGCAGACGTTTGAGATGGCTCGACGCCAGTCACATGATACCATGGAGGAAAAAGTGCCCTGGACTCCGCCCCGACCCCTGACCCTGACGGGCAGTTTGGTGATCCCTGGAGCCAACAGCTCAGAGAAACTTACCCAGCGAGACCGAGAAAAGGGCATCCTTCAGGAAATCTTCCTGAGCAAAGAGAGGTAAGAGCTCGGACAGATGGTTTATTTCTGTTTGAGTTCTAAAATCAACTTTATTCATCCCAGTTGGCTCATTTAGTTTACAGCTTCCAGCCTCACAGGTTGTCAAAGAGAAAATTCAAGAAGGGAGTGGAAAAGAATAATTTTCAATCAACTATTGTCCTATCAGTCAGGGGGGTTACATCCAGTAAGAGAAAACTGAATTATTACTTTAATCCAGCTGAAGTCAAACTGGACTGGACTACTGCTAATCGAGCTAAAGTACACAGACAATGCAGCCTTAGATTATTTCTTTGGACTTTGAATGAGTTTTCACTCATATCCAGTCCAGACTGAGTTTCTGTAAGAAGCTGCTGATAGAGATTAGATATCCAGTTTAGAACAGCTTCTGTCCTTTATAATCATGACTTTGGCTTTGTCTCTTCTGTTTGAATGATTTAGAGGTTGAAGTTGAAATAATAGTCTTCTGAAAAGGTTCAGGTACCGGGAGTGAAACCAAGCAAAGATAAAAATGCTTCAGAAGCTCTGAAGAACTTGATCCAGACCACTTTAACAGATTACTGGAGAATCTGGGGACAGATCAGGATCGGGAGTTTTGGTCTAGATACAAATCAGCTGTTGGTGTAATTTGTACTAAGAGGTTTCCAAATGTTCTCTTCACTAGTGTTCCTGACAGTCCACACGAGCCAGACCCAGAGCCGTATGAGCCGATGCCTCCCCGTCTCATCCCGTTGGACGAGGTCAGTGTGTGTTCATGACTGACTAAAGACTGTAAATGTGTGTGTCTTGTTGCCCACTCATCTGTCAGTCTGGTCTTTACTACAGGACTCCTCCATGATGGATATGGGCTGTGTTGAGCCCATGGACACCTCTTCACAACCAGGCTCTACCATCGCCCAGACTGAAAGTTCCAAGCTGCCTCCGGTCCTTGCCAACCTCATGGGGAACCTTGGTAACAGCTCACGCAGCCCGCAAGCAGTCAGCAATGTCACAAGCACCACTGCCCCCTCTGTCAACGTTCAGGAACTGCTCTCCTCCATCATGGTAAGTGGTTCCTCAGCAGCAGTTAGTTTCAGGCATTCCTGGGTCAAACACACAGGTCACTCTAGTCAGCAGGGGCGGCTCGCCAATGGGGGGCGATGAGGCACCGCCCTCCCTGACTTAAAGGGAGAAAAAAAATCTAAAAAGTTAATAAAACTACAATAAATATTAATCTATTTACTATAAATATGTCAGATTTGCTTAATTGTGTGTGCCTACATGCAATCTGAATGATTTACTCTTTATTTTCACCTGCTGGCTCTCATGAAACAGTGAAATTCCTCCACCAGACTAGTTTCACTCCTGGGGCACTGGTAAAATCACCCCTGAACTCCAACTAAACAGCCAATCACATTTGGTTGCTAGGGAGAACTGGAGAATTTTGGGCCAATCAGCATCTGTGAATTGAATGCCTCTGGGGTGCTGACCAACAGCGTCCCAGCTTACAGAGAACAGCTAGCTAGCATGCTAGAAGGACAAATTTATATGAATATGATGCATTTATAGTAAATATACACACAGACTTTGATTTAGTTCTGTGAAACATCTCCACCCTGCTAAATAAACCTTTGTGAAGCTAACCCGAGCCGTGTTTCTACAGGGAGCGTCTGGAAACCAGTCTGCTGAGGACCTAATAAAGCAGCCCGACTTCTCTGACAAGATCAAACAGCTACTGGGCTCCCTGCAGCAGAACCAGACGGGACCTCAAACAAGTAAACTAGTCTCTCGTTATCCAGTCACTGTCTGGTCCTTTTGTTCTGGCTTTTACTGATTTCAACTGTTTTTGCCCCTCATCTTCAGTAAACCAGGGTCTCATGGGACACGGTCCAGGCATGAACAGCATGAACAACATGCCGATGCAGATGCCCATGAATGTCGGTTACCCACCCAATACTACCCCCGGGGGGCCCCGTTTTAACCACCCCCCGCCTCCTCACAATCACGGGCCACCTTTCAATGCCAGTGGGAGCCCCCGTATGATGGGACCCCCGCCAGGACAGGGTAGAGGAGATAATGTAAACTACTGGGGGGACGATTTTATGAGAGGCGGGGGTCACAGAGGAGGCAATTACCATCGAGGAGGCCGGGGTCGGGGAGGAGAGCCGGGCTTCAGGGGCAGAGGACGTGGGGGCCCCAGAGGAGGACACAACAACATGAACGGTAAGTGGAACTGATGGTCTCAATGTTCAGCAGCAGAATCTGGTTCTCCATTAGGATTCTGCTTCAGTTTATGGGCCTTTTGTCCACTTTGACCTCTGACCCCATCTTCATTGTCCTGTTTTCTCTTCACAGACATGTCCAAGAGGCCCGTCTGTCGCCACTTTATGATGAAGGGAAGCTGCAGGTACGAGAGCAACTGTGCCTTTTACCACCCGGGCATGAATGGACCCCCACTACCCCCAAACCACCCAGCTAACCAACACCAACAGCACAGCCACTAGGTGGCGCTGCAAAAGCCTTGCTCTGGGTCCTGGGACAGCAGTTAAGACAGCAGCTCTTAGTGAGGACAGAATATGGACATGAACAGGGTTTTCTCCTCAGATCAGAATCCTAAAGGCTGGTCCACGGTGAGACTTTTGTGTTTTTTTACTTTGTTCAGTGTTAAAGGTGAGACCGGACCACCTGAACCTGAAGCAGCTACCTGCTGATCTGCTGTTGCTGACCACCCAACTGCATTAGGCGTTATCCTCCTAAGAACAGGACGTCCTGCCTCTGGCTGTTCATTTTGTGCCAAACGTGACGCCGCTTCAGAATTCCCTCCACGTCCTGGTATGATGTGTACAGAAGACTCTGAGGGACAGCCTCTTCCTCCATGCTTATCGGAGGTGAAGCAAAGTTCAAGAAGCACCTTAGAAGATGAGGCCCAGAATGTAGTCATGTTTCTGACCTGCCCTCTCAGCACTGGACCTTGTGGACCTGAGAAGGACAGCTCTTCTCTCCTTTCTGTGTTGAGTATGTTGGGCTCAGAACATCAGCTGGCTTTAACGTGACAATCATGACAGAGAGGGCTCCTCCACTCTTTCAGATCCTGCCTGGATGTTTTGTAGTCAGTGTTGGGGACAACGAGTACCTCTGTGTTTCTTCTACAAGCGGTGTTTTCTGTGAAAACTGTTCTCTTTTGTCTCTTGTGAGACTCAGAATGTAAGTTTATTGTTGCTTCCTCCACCTGCAGTTTTTTATAGTCTGGAACTCCGAACCTCTTGAGAATGTGTTTGGTTTTGTTGATATCAGATGTTTGTATGATCATAGTACACATTCATACTTACTAGTTTTTTTTTTTTTGTACATGTATTGAATAAATGTCTGAATATACATGAGTTTTCTGTACATTAACACTATAGCTCAGACAACTTTGATGCCTAAACCTTTTTGGTTGCCATTACTAAAATATTTATTTACAGTAAATTATATTACAACAATAAGTGCAGACTGTTTTATTTGTACAAGCATCTTTTCAGATTGAGAGGAAACGTAGACCCGAGCCCTGCTGGGCTGTTCCTGCTCTGCACAGCAACACGTTTTCATTCAGCACAGATCAGCTCTCTACTCTCACATACCGATGTGCATTTGTTTCAGTGACCTTTGACCCATCAGCATTTTGATTGGAGGATGGATTTAAAACTTACTGGAGCAGAAAAACACTTTGAGTTCTGAAGTTTTCTGCACTGAGATGTCAAAATAATAAACTGGTTTAAACATAAATAAACTAAAAAAACTCAGAAAACATGAAATCTGTTCGTTTGTATTTTTATTACATCACATAACAGTATTATAAAATGTACGTTACTTTCTAATACTAATGTTAGCCTTCTAATGTAAGCCTTCTGAACCCTGACACCATTGCCACCTTTGGGGGCTGCAACTTCTTCCCACAATTTACATTTGTTTAGTTTCCCTTGTGACTGCTGGGGTTAGGCACCAGCCGCCTGCGACCCTGCTCGGATAAGCGGTTACAGAAAATGGATGGATGGATGGATAGTTTCCCTTGTCTTTAGTTTGTTTTCCAGCTTGAGTTTTCAGTCTCCAGCAGCCTGCGTGTCTCAGTTATTCATCAGCTGTGCGCCTCAGAGCACAATACTCAGCTACCCCAGTAGGTGGCACTATCACGACTTAGTAATTGACGTAAATTCTGTTTTAAACATTATAATCATATAAAATAAGAACAAATAAACACATTTCACTGCAACAGCTACACGTTGATGGCTAGGTCCGGTTTAGATTCACCACCTAACCTGTTGCAAATATTCAGGATGCTGGTGAGGTGAACTGGAGCTCCCAGAGAAAAAACCCGATGCAGCACAAGGACACACAGAAATGACTTGGACGGGTGTTTTCTGTGACATAATCCTTATGTTGCCTTTTTTACAGATGATTTCGGACATGTGGTGATGTGTGTCGTGGAAGGGATGTGAGGAAATAACAGTATTTCCACACAATCCTGTCCTGTCGGACAATTTTTTGATAACTTGATTCAGAGGTTGAATCGCCTGTGCAGCAGCTCGTCAGGCTCTGCAGAAGCCAGTTAATCATCTAAGTCTAAAAATGACTGTAGTTTCTAAAAGGGCACATCAGAGGGCAGCAGAGACAGCTGTCAGAACCTCAAGCACCTTTCTGCAGCAACATTTTATAAGTGAATTATAGATCATTATGTGACCACAAAGATAAGATTTATTGCCAAAACAAAACAGATTACATACATGACTATTTCAGGAGATAAGACTACCGGCTCTTAAGGTAGCTCCAATCTTTTATCTACACTTTATAAAATAAATCATGCACAGCCAGATATATACGGAAGCCCTGAAAGGCAACACATTTTTTTTGTTGCAGCATTTGTCTGAGTTCTTTTATTTCTTTCTCACTTTGCGTATAACAATCAGCAGAAAAGTGAATTATCTCTTGTAAAACTTCTGTGTTTTTTTGTTTTTTTTTGCTCTGCTCTGAAAGACAAACGAGAAGGTTTTTTCTCCTGGAAAGTTTTTCTTCTTTTTACTGCCGCTATAAAAACTCCAAATGTAAATAAAAACATCTGTTGTGTTTGTTTCCAGAAATCATATGTCTAAAACAAGCTGTTTCAAAATGTCCCTAATTGTGATGTCACAATAAAGGTTTTTTTTATGTCCACCATGATCCCTCACTGGCTCCACCACACACAGACCACAGCTGCACCAACACTGTGACACTTGAAGCGAATAAAACATTTTTCCAGCCTCTACATCACTCACAAGCACCTCGATATCAGTCTCAGTGAAACTGCATTTTCTAGACTTCTCTGTTGCCATGGTTACCTGTAAAATGTCAGCTTATGGATATGCAGCATATTAATTTGGATTAACCATTTATGGTGGGAAGTGGGTGTGTAGGAGGCAGAATATGATCCAAAAACACCTGAGCACATTTCTGGGAAAGGTGTGATTTATACGCAGGAGTTTCGTGAAGCTGTGCATATAAAGTGTTTTATGAGTTTAAATATTATTTAGCGTGAGAAATTTTGCTTTGCTGAGCTTAAGAAGGGTTTTAGTAAATATTCTACGAAAAGTTTTATGAATGAGGGCCTTGGTATCTTCAGCTAACATCCCATCTGAATGAGAGGCAGGCGTGTCTGCAGCTCACAGATAAAACTCTCTTTGAGGATTTGATGCTTTGAAGTATCCATTCAGTAGCTCCACCACAGGCCCAGGCCTCAGGATACCCAGCAGAATGGATCTTTGTTAGGCTCTGTTTGCTCTTTTTAGATCAGATGTTTGCAGAAGATGAATTACTTCTCATTTTGATGTGGCACCTCTCTCTTTGATGTAGAGTAAAAACTGAAATGACTCAGGTCAGCGTGGTGATGCAGCTGGTCAAAAGGTTAAAGGTTTGAATCTCAGATGGATCGCTCAGTTTCCTCCCTCAGTCCAAAACATGCAGGCTGGGTTGAACATGTTGTACACGAGCACCAGGGACGATGCTTTGTCCTACGCCTTGGTTCCTTAGTTCAAAAGTAACTCATGAGGTGAAAAAGTAGGAAGCCAGGCAGCAGTTTTTCTGCAGGATTGAGAGGAGCTGCAGGAAGATCAGAGACAGACAGGACAGTCAAATCAACCAAATCCTGCTGTTTGAAGCTCTCCTCTGATGTACGGTAGCTCACTTCTAGTTCCTGAAACTGATGCACTGGAGCTTTTTTTCCCCAGAGTACGACTTACAAGGCATTCATTCCTATTAGAGACCACTGCAAATGTACTGATTAAACATTTTACCTTAGTCAAATGTGGTGTAGGTCGATGGTGTTGAAATAGTCATTTACATAATTAAACCTTTGTCCAATACCTCATAATAGATAACTGTTTAAACATCACACTGACCCCTCGCTTACACCAAGTGCAGAACGGAGGCAGTCTGGTTTTTGTATGGCTTTCCAGATGAAATGCCATTCACTATGGTTTGTGTATCTCCAGATATCTGCTCCCACAAGAGCACCAAATGAGTAGAAATTTGACATTTAAAGATATACCTGCACAGATTCTTATCCGCATCCGTTCTGTACTCGGTGTAAACGAGGCTTAAGTATAGTCAATGTTGCATCCTTCACATCCTCCATGCAAACTGCAGTAGATCCAGCTCATCTATCATAATCACATTCCTGATAAGATTTTCAAAACCTTTCATCATGACTACGGTGAGGGCAACAGGCTTAAAGTCAATCTGAACTTTTGGGTGACTGGAATTAGGGACAGGAAGTCCTTGCTAAAACCAGTAGAACTAAAACGAACATAAAGCACATTCAAAGCATTTGCAAAATCTCTGTCTGAATTGAAACATCTAAGATGATCTGACTGCTGCTCTGGGGATTTTGAAGGCCTGCTGTGGTTGAGGCAGCACCTAGATTAGATGCAGCATATTCGCTTTCAAGAAGGTTTTTGTTACTCTGTACATCTACA
Organism: Aphyosemion australe; assembly: GCA_006937985.1. Taxonomy (NCBI): domain Eukaryota; kingdom Metazoa; phylum Chordata; class Actinopteri; order Cyprinodontiformes; family Nothobranchiidae; genus Aphyosemion; species Aphyosemion australe. Next base: position 1,249,429 of record SSNS01000020.1, on the reverse strand, counting down.
GTGTTAACGTAATTCACTAAAAGTCTATAAACAACAGGATTTAGGTCAAACAGGTGGGGAAGCTCCGCCCCCTTTGGAGTGCTACAGCTCAGGTAGACCTCCCTGTGCATCAAACACCATTCAGAGTTAAAATGGGTCACAGAAAGTTGGACTTTACATGACTGACTGCTGTTTTTATACCTTTGATGGTTTTTACACACGTTTGAGGATTTTTGAGATTTATACACAGAATGTTTACCTGTCAGCTGATGATGTCACCCTCGAACTTTAGAACAGGAACCAAAGATTGTGTTGATCACAAAGGAGTCTGGAGTTACTAACTTGTAGTTGAGACTAGTCACACGTCACTAGATACTCATCCACAGCAGGTGCTTAGTGTGTTTCTGCTGCTGTTCGTGTTCAGATAAAGAAACCATCATCAGGATGTGGTGAAGGAAAATCACACAGTGCAAAGAATTTGAGTTAACATAGTGATTTATTCTCTTGGTTTCTGATACAAGCATGGGAAAAACACAGTGTCAATAAAATCTCTACCTGCCAATCAGCCCTTCAACCTCCTGTAAAGTTCCTTCCCTACAGGATATAAAGGATAAAAGACGGGTCGGTCCTTTTTCCTCTAACACAAGTTAAACATCCTGTTGTCCTCCAGCGCAGGTGATTCTTTTTACCACCTACCCACAGCTGTCAAAGAAAACAAAGAACTGATAGGATCAAATGTTTTAGCATGCTAGTGTGAGTACAATCTGCCTGGAGCTGAAGGGATCTCCTACGTTTACAACAAAACCACGTAGGACACCACCGACCGAGGTCTTTGTGAGGGACTTCCTGTTCACTTTGATGCCAGACACGCCTGCAGCCTCACGGCAGAACATCAGCAGTGTTTACTTAGAACTTGGTGACAAAAGCAACTTCCTGGTGTAAAAATACAATTACATCTAAAATTACGACTTCTATGCATGTCTCTATTCTGGTTAGTTATTTACATGAGTGAGGAGCATCGCCTACATCCTACAGCCACCACAACGGTCCACAGTCAGCTGCTTGTTGAGTTCTTAAGTGAGAAATAACCACACTGACTGGTGTTACTGCACCTAAAGAGCAATCAGACCCATCAGCATCACACCCCCATGAGTCAGTTGAGTTGTAATAAAAGTCTGCATGATGATGGTTTGGTTTTATTTCTTGAGTATCTCCTGTTCTCACGGTTTTTGATGTATGACCAGTCTGGTCAACAGAGTCTGCTCCACCAGTAGTTGCTGGGTAAATGCTGCTCACAGTCACATGATTTAGGTCCAGCAGACAAGTCACTAAGTATTGAGCCTGGTCTCCCTCCTGAAGTCCAGGTTACATGAAAAAGAACCTTCATGATGACTGCAGGAGAACACGAGACCATCTGTGGGTTCTAGTTGTCAGCAAACCCCTCTGGAGGTCCAGACCTGTCCTGGGTCTTCTTGGGTTTCTTGCTCTGGGCTGACGTGTCTTTGTGTCCTGAATTGTTCTGCTGCCTGGTGAAGTGCTTGCACTTGCAGGAGGTCACCACGGTGATCTTATAGGTCCTGAAGCTGCCGTTGTGACACTGTAGCTGGATCCGCTGGGTCCTGGACCGGTCTGTGACACAGCGCCAGTCCTGGGTCTCATGGCGGCTCCAGTACCTTTTCCCACCTGTGATCCAGTTGGGTCCCAGGTGAGCTGGCAGGCACTCCCCAGCACACACCAACTCCTTGATGGGGGTGACGCTGGTGCACTTCCCATCAGAAATTAATTTTGTGGACCTGAGCTCCCTGCATTGCACCTGGCTCTGGTCTAGGTCTGACACACAAAAATCCAGTTTAGTAATCATGAACATTCAGTGAAGGTTCTGGCAATAACACAAGCAGAGCTTGATTCTGTTTGGACTCACCAGTACTCACAGCTTCAGCCGGCCGTCTCCCACCATGACTCGCCTGGTTGATGTTTTCTTCTTCTCTCTGATCCAGGTCGTCCTGGACCAGGAGCAGGCTGCCCGTCTCTGTGGCATTGTTGTGAAAAGCTGAGCTGCTCTCACGCAGCATCAGAAGCATAAGAAGCTGAAGCGCCCTGACCAGACGGAGCATGATCACACCTGGAGGTACCACACCTGGCCAGATCACACCTGATAAACCACTAACTCGCTGCTGTGGTCTTTAACATACTGTTATGTGATGGGGCGGGGCTTACATGGGTGAGTGAGTCTGATGGGAACAAGTGTGTGAGTTATTTATACATTAAAAAGAAGACATTAGCGGCTCTGCAGGCTACAGAAGATCCTTCCTGCCCACTGTTAGAACTCTTCTTTACAATGACTCTTTGAAGAAACCTGAAAAAGATTTACTACTATAACTTCCCTTTAGAATTAATAAAGGAGGTTTGAACTTAGTTTGAAATATCAAATAGAATAATAATTAAATTTAACGGTAGGATATACTTTCTTGGAAAAAGCCATTCAAGCAAGCAACATTTAAAAAAAACAATTCTAAGGTCCAACCCCCTCCTCCAGGCTACAGCCTAGTCACAGAATCTGATGGTCACAGAACAAAGTATCACCAACTGCAACAGGAACAAGGAACCACAAAAACATAATGCCATCTTACCTTTGGGACCCGTAGTTTACATAAATTATTATTGTTTTTGTTTTTATTTTAGTTGTATTTTTTAAAGCAGTTTATACATTCATTGTGAAATATATTACAATACATTAATGCTTTTCCTGTATAAAACAAAAATGTGTACCTTTTTTAATAATAATTCAGTTTCTGTATGAATGTTTGTGTGTTTATTATATGTAGTTGGGTAATTATTGGTCTTTAAACTAATAACTAATAGTTTTATATCCAACATGTTTGATTAAAAATGATAAATGTATGTTGGTAAAATGTTGTAACTAAATATATTTATTTTATATTACCTATTAATAACTCAATTTAATTTATTAATAGAAAAATCCCTCTAAGTGGATTTAGTTTCTCCTCGTGGCCGCCAGAGGGCGTATGATCTGATATATTTGTAATGCAGCTTTAGCTCGTTGATTTAATCTTGTTAAACACAATTCAAATAGATATATTGAGTTTTTATAAGTCAAGATGATCTGGCTTTCCCGCTGTTTAACTATATTGTTAACACTAATTTAAAAACCGTAGTAATTTTTAAGCGGTATGTTTTATTTTGAAAGAATCTACAGGAAATGCTAATGAGTTATGTCTTGTTTAGCTTTATCGCGGTCGCTGTAGTAACAGCTTATGTCCGCAAGAGGGCGGCAAAAATCCTACTCTCGAAAGCGAGTTCTCATGTTTCCATCCAGTTGACCTAAAACATATAAATCCCTTATAGACAGAGCGTGCTGCTACCAATCAAATGAAACAACCGATTACAAGTAATTAAATTAAAAGGTAACTAAAACAACAAACAAAAAAAGTAAAAAAAATTCACCCCAAAATGACTAAAACTGGAATTTCTTTACCAGACTAAGTGTCATTTTTGCCAAACCTCATGGTCTTCGGAATGCCAGGATTGTTACAATTATTATTTTTTAACAAAACGTTTAATTTATTATTGGTCGCTATCAGTATGTAAAGAGCATTTCAAGCATTACTAAAATGCTCTGGAAGTTCAGCACTTTCCTGTTCCGCCACTCCAGTCCACTGGGAGGCGTTTGCAACTAAATCATCAACCACTGAAAAACAACAGAAGAAGAAGCCTCCTTCCTATTGGATGACAGGTACACGTAACATAAGGCTGTGCACATGCGCACTTCTTTCTTCTCTACTGCAGGAACAAAAGACGAAACACGGTAAGAAACGGTCTCCTGTTCTGATGTTGTCATCGTGAATGACTTTCTAATGTATTAATTTGGTAACAACAACCGTACTGAGCGGTTCTGGCTTCATACGAACACAGTGAGTGTTTCTGGGACTCCCAGAGGTGTTTGTGAGCCTCCGTTCCCGGCTCGGTTAGTCCACGTAGGCGTTTAAACCTGCTAACGAGTCCAACAGTCTAAATGAGTCCAGTCAGGACTAAACTTTCACTAATTTAGTCTGGAAAACACGCGGGTTTCTTTGTAAGTGTTGTGGCTGCTAGCTTCCCCGGTCGTTTGAGTCATTTGGGTCACATTTCCAACCCGAACCGCCGCTGTCTGAAGCGTGAAGTTACCAAGATCTAAGTAGTTCGATTATTAGGTGTTTAGTGAAAGTTCGTGTTCTTCTTTAGATGACCCTGCTCTTTCGCGCCTGCGTACTGCTGTCCGTCCTGGTTCTGGGGACCAGAGGAGAGGAGGGAGCCCGGCTGATGGCCTCCAAGTCCCTGCTGAACCGCTACGCTGTGGAGGGCCGAGATCTGACCCTGCAGTACAACATCTACAACGTGGGCTCAAGGTATGTTTACCTCTAATCCTGTACACACACACACACACACACACAAACAAATATGACAGCATGTCAGATAAATGCTGTCTTGTCTCCACAGTGCTGCCCTGGAGGTGGAGCTCTCCGATGATTCCTTCCCTCCAGAAGACTTTGGAATAGTTTCAGGAATGTTGAATGTGAAATGGGACAGAATCGCACCGTATCCTTTAATAGGACCCTGCTCAGTAGGTCTCAAACTAACCCTCCTTAGTTTTCTCCTCCTTGTTTTTATTCAGAACACCAGCCAACATTTAGATTTAGTGTGAGACGGTGAGGTGTGTGTAGATGTTCAGTTCTGTACACGGTAGGATTTACTGACACCATTCCATGTTTTGGAAGATCCTGACTGCTCCCAGTGGGAGCATCTCTGATTGACTGGTTCCACTGGATGTTTACCTGCATCCTCAGAGCCACGCTTGTCCAGAACCTCACTGGGCTGCTGGACAGTTTCATAGTGGGCCTTCCAGAATGTCTCCAGTTCTTCTTGGGCCTTCTCAGGTTCCTTTCCTGAGCCTCGGGGTCTCACTATGGATTTAGGGTTAGTGATTGCTCCTTTCTGGAACTTCTCCTAGAGTAGTTTTAGTCAGGAATGTGAGGGGACTGTGGGATGAGTTAGAGACCAGATGGTGACAGAAATGAGACAACTGCTGTAGTTTTTGTTCTGGTAAGATCAGGTTCAGGCTAAATTCATTCAGCTAGTCTTGGGGTTTGTGTTTTGGGTTGTTTCCATGTTGTGAGTTTAACTGATACCTCAGAGCGAGTAATGTGTCCCATACTGTGGTGCTGCGCCCCCTGAAGGCCGGGTACTTCAACTTCACCTCAGCATCTGTCAGCTACGTGGCTCAGGAGGGCGGACCGGTCGTGGTAAGATCAGCTGTGTGTGTGTGTGTGTGTGTCTGGTTGAGAGAAAGAGAGATGTGACTAAGCGCTTATTTTTGTCTTTGTAGGTGGGCTACACTAGCGCTCCTGGGCAGGGAGGCATCCTGGCTCAGAGGGAGTTCGACCGACGCTTCTCCCCCCACTATGTGAGTCACCTACTTGTTAACACATCTTTCAGACACACACACACCTGTTCAGGTGTCTCTAAGAAAGTTCCTTTTCAATCTGAGTCAAACTGACTCGATGAGAACGGTACTACTTCTAAAGGGACTAGATGGTGCCTACTTTTTTTGCAGTTGTCTCATTTTCACCCATATTTTCAAAATCTGGAGTAAATGCTACGGCCATGTTTCATTTTTTTCATTTGTTTTCTATTTTATTATTTTAATAGTTCTTTTTTCCATGTTTTTCTTGTTGAAACTATTCTGGTCGGGTTCTCTTGCTGAATGAGAAAAGGTCCAATCTAACCTAAAGGGGTTGATTTGTTAGATTGAAGTGTGTGTAAGTGTGTGTGTGTGTGTGTGTGTGTCTGTCTCTTTCCTTTTGTGACAAACTGGAAATTACCACTCCACTTTTCTGTTATCTAACTGTGTTTTCCTTGTTTTGACCTTTGACCCCATGGTCCTAACCCCTCCAGTTGGACTGGGCTGCGTTTGGTGTGATGACTCTGCCCTCCATCGGAATCCCGCTCCTCCTCTGGTATTCCAGCAAGAGGAAATATGACTCTCCTAAAGCCAAGAAGAACTAAGGAGCCACTCGGGGGTTGAGACTTGGGAATGGCAGGAAGTGGATTCAGGAAACCCTGGGGGGGGGCTGACCCGTGTTCGGAGTAAAGGAGCCCAGAGAAACTAGTCTGGAACAAACCATTTACCTCCTGGAGACTGGGGGAGGAACTGCTGTGGAAAAATCATCATTCCTTCCACCTGGTTCTGCTGGTCCATCATGGAACCAGACCCAGGTGGACCATTAAAACCAGTTTCATTAATAAAACTATTTTTTAAAAACTGTTGAAATCATTGTTAAATTATTCCCCGATGTAATAAATGGTTCTGCTCTAACGTGGTGTCGGCTCCAGGTGAGACGGGTTCTGCTGGTTCTGTGGGTCCAAACTGAGAGCAGCTTTAATGTCACCAAACCAAAAGATCCACATCTGAGGCCGTAGAACCCTGGAGTCCCCGTCATGAGCAACGGTCCAGTTCCCAGAATGGGAACAGGCTGTGGGTGGAGGTGTGAACAGGAACCAGCTGGTGTCTTTAAGGCAGCATAAGTTCTGACCGACCCAGAAACGAGTAAGGAGGTTATAAAACTGATTTAGACATAACAGCCTAGAGGACCAGTGGGAGTCTAAGCCCCTCAGAACAACACACACAACCTGAACTGGGATTGATTCTAGCAGGAGTTCTAAAGATCTACCGGTTCTATCAGAACCCGAAGCACAGATTAAATAAACTTTGTCTTGTCCTTGATTCTGTTCTGACCCTGTCCTTGACCCGCTGCTGGTTCTGGTCCCTGTAGACTCAGATTTTCTGGTACCAGACCTGCTGGAACAGGCCCCTGTAGACCCAGACCTGCTCATGCTAGACCCGCTGTATCTGGTCCCTGTAGACCCAGACCTGTTGGTACCAGCCCCTGTAGACCCAGACCTGCTGGTACTAGACCCGCTGATTCTGGTACCTGTAGATCCAGATCTGCTGATACTAGACCCGCTGATTCTGGTACCTGTAGATCCAGATCTGCTGGTACTAGACCCGCTGCTACAGGCCCCTGTAGACTCACCCCTGCTCGTACCTGACTCGGGGGGTACCAGCCCCTGTAGACCCACACCTGCTGATACTAGACCCGCTGTATCTGGTCCTGTAGACCCAGACCCGCTGGTACCGGCCCCTGTAGACCCAGACCTGCTGGTTCTGGTCCCTGACTGTAGACCCAGACCCGCTGGTACCAGCCCCTGTAGACCCAGACCTGCTGGTTCTGGTCCCTGTAGACCCAGACCCGCTGGTTCCGGCCCCCGTACACCCAGACCTGCTGGTTCTGGTCCCTGTAGAACCAGACCCGCTGGTTCCGGCCCCTGTAGACCCAGACCTGCTGGTTCTGGTCCCTGTAGACCCAGACCCGCTGGTACCGGTCCCTGTAGACCCAGACCTGCTGGTTCTGGTCCCTGTAGACCCAGACCCGCTGGTTCCGGCCCCCGTACACCCAGACCTGCTGGTTCTGGTCCCTGTAGAACCAGACCCGCTGGTTCCGGCCCCTGACGCACCAGGACGCAGCTCATAAAACAAAAGCGTTTTCCGCATTCTTGCTTCTCCCTTCTGCTTCACGCGCACACCGTCACACGCGCTCACGGACGGAAAACTGACGGAACCGAAGAACCTCCGGACACAGAGTCTCACCGGAGGATCTCACCGATCACGGTGAGTGGTCCGACACCGTTTGGGTCCAGCGAGAGGGGGTTCGGTTTCCTAACGGGGGGGGGGGGAACGGGTCCAGGTCTCGGTGCGAGGAGGCGAGCTAGACCAATACCATCCCAGACCCGTTCAGCCCCGGATAAACCCGTTCACTAGATAACCGGGCCGGTTTGTCGGTGTTCGTGCCAACGAAACATCAGTAACGGAGTCGGGAGCGCGCACGGACAAAAAGAGGATCTGGAGAGGTTGGAAGTTCCCACCTGAGCGGAGACCTAGTTGGTTCAGTTAGTAACTAATGGTCACCTGGAGAAATAAACACAACAGGTTTACTGTCCGTTCATAAAACCTTTATTAACACAAGTTCAGTGTTGTTCTGACCTCGTTCACTCGAACCGTTTAGGTCCGGTTCTTCACATCCAGGTTAGTCTCACCTGAGAAGGGCAGCGTACCTGCAACACGGAATTGGTCTCGTGTTTCAGAGGTTTCCTGAACGCAGCATCCTCTTGACTAAAGCTATAAACTTGACACATTAGACGCCTCGTTGTTATTTCATATGTTAGTAAAACTCTGAGAAGGTAAATAAAGTTAAAAACTACAACAAATCACCTGTACTCATAAGTCCCTACCTTCATTTGCCTCTGAAAAAACTCTTAAAACAAGGTTAGTTTTTATTAGAATGACGTGTTTGATTTTTTATTTTTTTATTTTGTAAATGTAATTTTCATCTTGTTTTCATTAATTCGTTAATTGCTGGGGCTTGATTTGACTAAACAAACCTGCGTGAATACAGAGTGGCTATTTAAATAACTGCTGCTGTTGTTGTTACCATGAATGAACCAGTTTCCTCCATTTTGTCCACTATTAGCATCATAAATATCTGGACTAGTTCATGGTTCTGTTTTCAGTAGAACACCAGCCAGTCCCTGAAGAGACTAGCTGGGTTCATCTGGTCTTGTTTGGTTCTGTTTCCTGGTTCCACCTGCTGCATCAAATGGGGCCTCATTTATAAAATTTGCATAGACGCTTTACTAAAACTCTACTTAAGCTGAGCAAAAATAAATTACTCGATTAGATCCTGCCTTCTATACATCCACTTTCTGCCATAGTCAATGCAAACGACCTTATGCTGCAAATTCAGACTGAAATCAAGGTGTTTGTAGGTGAGGTAGAGGCTCACAGACCTTGTTGCAGCAGAGCTGTGGAGCCGTGGAGTTATGGCACGGACATAAAGAAATAAAAAACACAAATCAAGTGGTCAGATGGAGCCAAAGATGGCAACAGTCCCTTTAATGGTGCCATTCAAAAGACGGCATAATGTTGTTGATTGCTGAGATATTCCAGATCTCAGGGTAACAGAATTTAATGAAAATATTTCATGTAACCCTAAGGGGCTTTAGGCCGGAAATGACTTGTGTTGTTCATCAAATCAAAGACATTAACACCAGATGTGTTGTAGTGCATCAGACAGCTGATGCACCAATAAGTAGTTAGAAGATGTGTATATGAATGTTTGCGTGATATCTTAAATGCATCATATTTTTTAATTTTGGCTCATTTTTATTCTCAGTTCAGAAATGGGTTGGTGGGGCTTGTGTGTGTGTGTGCGTGTGCGTGCGTGCCTGTGTTCTTGTACTTACTACATACTGAGGACAACAAGTTTTTAACCAACAGAGTGAGGTCATTTTTCAAAGTGACGCCGTTTTGTGTGTCAGCAAGCTTTATAAATGAGGCCCCCATCCTAGTTCAAGCTGAAAGGCTGCAGCCAGAATTTGAACCTTTGAGGAAGAAATGTGGCCGTGATTGGCGATCACTTAAACGTTTGGTGAAATCAAATCAAAGAAAAACAACAGTAGAACTCAGGGCTATGTTTAATGGTGAAAGTAAGCACATTTCCACACATACACTATGTGAAGGGAACTCAGGGGATTGGGACTGAACAGCTGTGTAACCATAAGAAAACCAATCAGGGAGGAAAACCAGAAAAAGTTAAAGTCCCAAGTCATCATCACACACTGGTGAAATTACATCTCCGCATTTGACCCATCCCCGTGTTGGGGAGCAGTGAGCTGCAGCTGTGTCTGCGCTCGGGAACTATTTGGTGGTTTAACCCCCCAATCCAACCCCTTAATGCTGAGTGTCAAGCGAGGAGACATCGGGTCCCATTTTTTCAAGGTCTTTGGTATGACCCGACTGGGATTTGACCCCCAATCTCCCAGTCCCGGGTGCGTGATTTTGAATCGTAGGATGGCCAAGGAAGATCCCGGTTAGCGGAGTACATAGGCTATGTGTGCCTTACCTGGGTATGAAATATAATAAAACTGCCCTATTTTGCCCAGCTGTGTGCAGCAGGTCTGTTTCTCTTCTAGAATAATGAAAACGGGTGAAAATAGGTCTAAATCATAATCAGCTTTGAATTAAATTTCAATTAAATGACACACATTTAAACAGATGATGAGAGATGTGTCCTAACTTGCAAACAGCCTTAACCTATGAAAGTGAAGATATAAATCTAACAGTCTAACATATGCAATTAGGCTACAAGTTCACATTTGACGTTTTTCAGGTTCTTTTATAAAATAAACTGAAATGAGTATGTTGTAAAACTGGACAGAATGGTTATTATAGAGCTAAGTTAAAAAAAACTCCTCAAGATCTGGCTGCAGACATAAAAACCCTGCAGCGAGGAAAGACGGCTTGCTGTTACATGAAACAGCCAATCGTAGGAGAGCCCTTACAGCCAATCAGAGGCGGGAAAGGCGGGACCTTCCTTGGCCATCCTACGAGTCCAAATCACACTTCTGGGCCGGACACTCATACCACTAGGCCACCGGAGCTGGTAAAAAAAAAAAAGGCTTTAATTTACTAAGGAGCATAAAGATTGGAGGTCATGTGGTGTAATGAGTCCAGATGGACCCTGTTCCAGAGTGATGGGTGCATCAGGGTAAGAAGAGAGGCAGATGAAGTGATGCACCCATCATGCCTAGTGCCTACTGCACAAGCCTGTGGGGGCAGTGCTATGATCTGGGGTTGCTGTAGTTGGTCAGGTCTAGGTTCAGCAACAGGATGTGCTCCAAGAATGAGGTCAGCTGACTACCTGAATATACTGAATGACCAGGTTATTCCATCAATGGATTTGTTCTTCCCTGATGGCACGGCCATATTCCAAGATGACAATGCCAGGATTCATCGGGCTCAAATAGTGAAAGAGTGGTTCAGGGAGCATGAGACATCATTTTCACACATGGATTGGCCACCACAGAGTCCAGACCTGAACCCCATTGAGAATCTTTGGGATGTGCTGGAGAAGGCTTTGTGCAGTGGTCAGACTCTACCATCATCAATGCAAGAACTTGGTGAAACATTAATGCAACATTGGATGGAAATTGACATTACAGAAGCTTATCGAAACAATGCCACAGCAAATGTGTGCTGTGATCAAAGCTAAAGGCGGTCCAACAAAATATTAGAATGTGACCAGTTTTTTTTAATATCTCTTGAATTATAGGAATCCAGGCGTGTTGTGATCAGTCATATGGAATTTCAACCGAAGGTTGATCAACTGAACCTCATGTAGCACCAACTTGATGCAGCAGTCTCATTATTCAAGTATGTTATGTTTGCCTGTTTTTAGGTCCAGCTCTGCTGGTTGTGGTGGGACAGTCCTTCAGAACAGGCTGCTAAACAACTAGCAGAGGAACCAAAGAGACCCGAGTGAAAAACCATGGCTGTCTTCAAGCCTGAAAATGTGGAGGACTTCTATGAGATCGAAGATGTTCTGGGAAGGTATTCCTGCTCTAACTGTTCAAATTCACAGATTACAAATATACAGAAAGTTCGGAAACTTTACTGATCCAGTTTTATAACAATGAACTTAACACACAGAAAAGCCCTGACTCTGCTAGTCTAATCTTATGGTTTGTGACCGGGCTTTTGTAGAACTTGGTGACAGCTTTTGAGGTCAGATTTTATTCATTACAGAAGATTAACTCATTGTAAAATGTTCAAGTTTTCCATCAAAATAGTCCTTTTGGAGAAGCCTGGTAAAATGGAGACACTTCCATGCCGCATAGATATGGTGAAATGACCTGGAAGTTCTGAAAGTGGAAACGGGTCTATTGTCAGTATTTACTGCTGCCGCTTCTCTTATGCTGGGCAAATTAAGCATTCAACAGAAGGCTCTGTGTAAAATTGATACAGCAGCAGGCAAATCAGAACAAGCTTTGCAAACATTTGCATGTAAAGAGCACACACGTTTAAGGAAGTTCAGGTGTAGGAAAAAGAATCTGGACTTCTTATTTTTCAGTAAAGATGTTTGGCTTTTCGTTGGAGAAACGGTAATGGAACCAGGCATGAAGAACTGGGACCGTACCTTTTTGCAAACTCATATTGAAGATCCTCTGGAGGCAGCCTTAATCCTGATTTATACGTCTCTGCCAGCTATGTTGCAGAATTGCACACACCCTTTGACAAAGACGTTTTCCTTTCCATTGACTGGAGAGCAATTCCCCGCCAGGACAACAGGGGGCGTAGCACTTTTCTGAAGGTCTCTGGTCCACGACGTTTATATTGTTGGAACTTTTTCCACAACAAGCTGGACTGGTCAGCCAATACAAATGCTTAATGTTGGAAGAGGCACTCTCAATCTACTGGACACTTGAATATTTTGCAAAGGAAGCGGCTTCCTGACCAATTACAGGCTTGTGGTCTCCATTGCTTTCAATGGATAGTTAAAAAATTGGGCATGTCTCCGTCACCCTCAGAGCCATTGCATCGATGCATCATGGTGCTGCATGTCTCTAAACTCACGCAGATGGAGAAGTATAAATCAGGCTTTAGACACACCATCCAGACCTACAGGTTTCCCAGGGCTCCACTTCCAACTCCTCCTTTGTAAAGTCAAGGAGATTGGGGTGAGGGTGTCATTACATCTCCTGTGAGGGAGCAGGATGGTGCCTAGGCTGCAGTGGTGTCAGGGATGCAGTAATATGGAAGCAGAGAGAATGAAGATGCAACAATAGCTGTGGCATGCCTTATGGGAGGGGAGACTGGTAAAGTACTGGTTACTGCTGTTGGTTGACCTTGTTTACATAACCTGCTGCTGTCTAACTCCTCCTCTTGGTGTAGCCTGTGATGGTCCTCATCCCTAACCACACCTCTCTGATGTTGCTGTTCTCTGTTGTTCACAAAGAACTGCAGGATCAGAGACACTGTAAAAACAGAAATATCCTCTGGATGGAGAAGTTCCAGGAGTTGAGAGAGAGAAATGATTTAATCTATCTTTGTCAGATGAGAAAAAACAAGATTTAAAAATGAAACATTTATAGCAGCTTCCATTAAGTTAAAACAGGAAACGTCATGGATCTAAACAAAGTCATGTTCTGAAGTGTGTCCTTGTTCTGTCCAGTGGGCACTTTGGTCAGGTCCGGAGGGTGCGCGAGAGGATAACCGGGACCTGTTGGGCAGGAAAATTCCTAAAGATCCGTAAAAATGCCTGCAGCCGCCTGGGACTGGACCGGGTCAGTGTGGAGCGAGAGGTGGAGATCCTCCAGGCAGTACAACATCCAAACATCGTGGCCCTCAAAGACGTGTTCGAGAGCCGATCAGAGGTGGTCCTCATCATAGAGCTGTAGGTCTCTGGGTCGGGTTCTTCTGATCAGTTTTACTAAAATGTGAATATATGAGTATAAAGGTGTGGCTAGCTTAGCCTCTGTGCTTTAATGTGACTAGTTATACGTTATAATAAGTCTGAACTAGATATAAGAACTCTAAACCAGTTTATAGTTTATTATAGGTTATAATGAAGTATGTTAAGTCTGATCTATTAAAGGTCTGTATAATTTAGTACTCTGAGCTAGATCATTAGGTATTAATTTGAATGAACTATATAAAAAATGTGTCAACTAGTAATCTGGGCCTTGACTGATTCTATGAAAGACATTCCTGTTTTTAGCTGCTAACTAACTGTTAGCTTCTTGATATGGGGTAGACCAGGCGTTTCTAAATCTCCTCTGTTGGACATCTTAGAGTCAGTGGAGGGGAGTTGTTCGACTTCATAGCTGCAAAGGAGAACCTGTTGGAGATCGAAGCCATTGAGTTCCTAAAGCAGATCCTGGAGGGACTGAAGTTCATCCACAGCAGGAACATCGCTCACTTTGACCTGAAGGTAACCCAAAGCCCACTTCCTGCCTGTCAAAACACAACTTTTATTGACGTTCTTTTAAATTCAGCCAGAAAACATCATGCTGTCAGACAACGCGTCGCCACACCCCAACATCAAACTTATCGACTTTGGCTTGGCCCACCACTTCTCTCCTGGGGAGGAGTACACGAGCACCAGTGGAACCCCCCAGTACATTGGTGAGGTTCGGTAAAGTCTTACTTGACAAAATGGTTTTATCTTTTTATCAAACCAGTTTAACAGAAATGCAGCAAGCCTAATGGAAAGTTGAAACAGTCGTCTCCTCTGCTGGCGTCTAAATTAAAAACAAGAATCAAGTGAATTCATTAAGTTTTAATAAGTATAAATGATTTTGCATCTGGCTCAGATTAGACTGAACCACTGCAGGACAATGTTACAGAAAACAAACTGAAAACCACGTCCCTGTGAAGTTCCCTCGCACCTCAGCTGCTGTCAAACACAAGTAGGAACTTGCAGGGAAACATCCAGAATGTTCCCCTGCGGCAGTTCTGATTAAACCTAAAGGAAGGGAGACTGGGTCAAACGTTTAATGTTGTTGTTCTGTTTGACGTTAAAATTTCCTTCACTGATATAAACATCCTGGTTCTGTAGAAAGCTGCTAGAACAATCCGTTACTGCCATTCAGGAATCCATACAAGGCATTTCAGTATTTATTTAATTACATTTTTGTATGTTTTCATGAGTCCACATCCCCCATGATGTCTCTGTTGTTGTCTCTTTTAGCACCTGAGGTGATCAACTCTGAACCGCTCAGCGCAGCAGCAGACATGTGGTGAGCTTTCTGCACCAACTGTCTTTTAACTCAGTGGTTCCCAGGGGTCCATGCCAGGGTCTGTGTTATTGGGATTTACTTTGTATAAATATAATCTTGGTGACCTCACAACCTCAACACAATCTTGTGGGGACCCCAGGTTGGGAACCACTGCTTTAACTTACTATGTTCCTTTAAAACGAACAAAAACAATGAAGACTGGTTTAAACCTAACCATCATCATCATTATTATTGTTAATCACATTTTTATTTATTTTTTCTAAACTATCTTGCTTTCTTTGTTCTTTCAGGAGCATCGGCGTCATTACCTACATACTGTGAGTTGAAGTCTTTATGTGTTCATGAGATTGCAAACACAAATGAGAGCTGATCAGCTACAGTGAGTGAGTGAGTGAGTGAGTGAGTGAGTGAGTGAGTGAGTGAGTGAGTGAGTGAGTGAGTGAGTGGTGTGCAGAGGAGCTGTTTTTCAGATTCTCGCTAGGCCTTCTAGCTGGCTCACGATGATTTCAGGGGTTTTCTGTCCTCCAACGCTTGTAACCAGCTATGCTGGTTTTTCCAGCAGGCTAATAGTGCCGTAGACATTATTTTGGCATTTTAGTGTATCTTATTTAAAATTTAAATATTCAGCCTAAAACCATCTGTGTTGCGCCTTCTTCATATTAAAAGTCTGAACATTGAATTTAAATCAACCACCGCTATTGGCTAAGAGTGATGTTAGCCGGTACAGTGTGATGTCAGCTGTGCTGCCGCGTGGTATTGTTTGCACCTACGTCACCTAATCACGTGGGTCCGCCACATTGGTTGGCAAAAGCATAGATATCATATGATATCTATGGGCAAAAGCATGTCAGCGACACGAGTACTAAATTAAGGGGAAAGTAGCGCCTGAAATAGTTTTTTTGTTGTTGTCATGGTTGTTTTTTGCGATATTTAGCCTGGCTCAACTAGTTCAAGCCCAGTCCACTTGTGGGAAGATTTAGCGCAACTAGGTGGGGCTTATTGAGAGCAGTATTTACTAAAGTTACGTGTTAGCTAGCTTATGAACGCTAGCTTACGTTCTCCCTGCTGCTGTTCACTGATCGCTGCAGTTCCTCTCCGTCCTCAGTCTCCATCAAAGTTGTTTAAAAAAAAAATGAGTTGAGTTTACATCCTTGTCTGTAAGTGCAGCCAACTATTACCATTTTACTGTAAAATCAACTAAATAAAACTGATAAAAGGCTACAAACTGGTTTGTTTTGACTAACTTCACCGCAGATTCAATGTGTGTAAACGGTCTTTTTGCCAACCATCATGGCAAAGGGGGCGGTCTCATGAGCGTCGTGACGACACGTGCAAATGGTCAATAAATGCAGGCAAGTCTCATGCTTGGCCACTCCCCCATAGCGTGTTGGAATAGCAAGCGTTTCCGGCTTGGCACCGGTGGCCTCAGGCAACTCACGGTGGCCCGTAAATGGAGGGTTGCAGGTTCGAGCCCTACCTGCTTGGGCAAGATACCGTTTACGAGTCATCAGTCCGAAACAATTATGGCTTGGGGCCACTCGCCTCCTCCAAAAAACCTTCCTCCCTTCCCTTCTGTCCTCCAGTGAAGGAAGTGGAGGAAATTCCTCCACCTCAGGACTGCTCTGAGGCAAAGAAGCCATCGTCGCCATCAGAAGGAAGTGCTGCCTTTCTTTTTCTTTCCAGGCTGCAATACAAGCATTCATCTCTCTTGGGTGTCATTAAAATATTTAGTGTTTTCTTTTTATTTTCAGAGATTGAAGTTTGATCCTGAAGACAAACAACTGGACTTTAAGATATGGACTGATGGAAGTCTGTCTCATTTCTGTGTTTTCTCTCCTTAGACTCAGCGGTTTGTCTCCATTTCAAGGTGATACTGATGAAGAGACTCTGAAGAACATCCTGGCCCTAAGTTATGAGTTTAATAGACAGTACTTTGACTCAACTAGTGCCATGGCCAAAGACTTTGTCACAAAGCTTTTGGTGAAAAATCCCAGGTAGGTTCTAGTAGTCTTAATGTTGTGCAGCTTATGCAGTAATGTGTTTTGTTAGAGCTTTTTGACAGTAAGAAGGGATCCATGTTGCACTGTTTGTCGGTTGACATTATAAAACTAGGACAGTCAAAATGTCTCTGCTTCAATTCCCACTTATGGTTTATCTCACGAGTGTGGTTGCATGTTTCACTTCAAGCTCAGGGGCCTACTTAAGCTGAGCTAAAAAAAGTTTACTTACACAAACTAATTTTTGGACCTGTAAAACACTGCATACACACAGCTGCACGCAGTTCCTGCCTTATAAATCACACTCTACCTAGAAATGTGCTCAGGTGTTTTTTGATCACATCCTACGTCCTACACACACACACTTTCTGCCATAAACAGTAACTGCAAAGGTCATTAAGAAGATTCTGCATATAGACATGACATCACACGCCCAAGCCCCCGCCCCCGACACAGCAGATTCAGCATGCTCAAATTAACACTGTCAGATTTGATTTCAACACTTTAAAAGTGTCTATATGGGTCCACACCAGTAGGAGTTAATTTAACTCTTTTTGGAGAGTTGGTACTTTAACTCTGATTTAGTGTCAAAAACCAACTCTTCTGGAGTTGACAATTTAACACTGGTGTTAGAGTTAATATAGTAACTCTTAACACTGGAGTTGACTTTGAGACAGCAGGGAGCATTGCCATAGATACATTGGTGAGCGAGAAGACAGATTTCAAAGTGTATTCTGGGAGTGATGGGAAGCCAGTGACGTTGGCGCAGCACAGGTATAATGTGGTCATAGTTTTTGAGTATAATCTACTTCCTATGTTCTGAACATACTGAAGTTTCTGTAGATTTTTGATTGAAATAGTGAGTTGGGCTAATCTAGCCTTGAATGTATGGACCAGTGGATATCGGCCATTTCTTCTATCTACCTGTGGTACAAGCCATGCAGGGCCTTATCCCTACTTGATGGTTCCTCCTATTCCTCCTCTTCAACATTGGGTTTCTGTTGTCAGTCATTCACTCTGGAGGCTTTATTATGGATGTACTTCAGGATCTTAGTTGTTTCACCCTGTATAGTAGTTCTGACACTCACTAGTCCTCAGCCTTCCTCCGTGCTCTTACTGTACACTCAGGGTGAAGGACAGGCTGTTCTGGACGGGTACTTCTTGAATCAGAGGGTGCATGTTTTAACAGTACAGTGGTTTTTGGACCTTTGCTGGTCTGTAGAGAGACGTAATCACAGTTCAAGTTGGTGATTTCTGGTATGACTTTCTTCTGTTTATGTGTGTTACAGTGAGAGAATGACTGCTGAGGAGTGTCTGCTTCATCCATGGATAAAGGTTACTCAACAGCCTCCCTCAGACAGATCTTCTGATTTGTTTGGTTCTGCTTACTTCATGGTTTTGGTATGGTTCCTACAATGGGTCCAAATGTTTTCATGTATTTCAGCCCATCACTCGCATACAAGCAGTCCACAGGCATCGATCCTCAATCAACATAAAGAACTTCAAGAGATTTAATGCCAGAAGGAAATGGAAGGTATGTCTGCAGATCTATCGTGAACCAGTAGGCTACATTGAAAGCATTTTTGTAAAATAAAGAAACTGAAATAAATAGTTGTAGGTAACCATAAAAGAAACTAGTCAGGAAGACTCTTGGTTCAATTCATCCTCCTGAAACTGTCTATATACACTTCCTCCATCCTGAGCAGCATGGGGTGACTGCAGGGGCGGACTGGGACGATAATTCAGCCCAGGAATATCTATGTTTATTTTCAGTCATATACATTATAGATCATTATAGATTCAGCTATAAGGGCCTGCCTGATATTAAAACTTTATTAAAAATGCTTTCGGTTGTTTTAAATCCCAATGGACACGGAGACAGAAATTAAATAAAAGGGGGGAGAAGGTTTACAAAATGAACAATAAAGGATGCACAAGAATTCGCTTCTAGACCTGCAGAAAGAGAGAGAAAAAAAGGGACACACAAAAATACAACAGAACCTATAGACATCACTGCGCAAAACAACATAATAACATAATAATAACATAACAGTAACATTTTTTGCTGAAAAGCACACGTTAATAATTAATTGATGGTGCATTTAGTGCCAACCACAGCCCAAAGTAATGTGTCAAAACCTCCATACTTGTGAGAGCACCATGTGAAAACCTGTGTGCGTACACGCGCTTGTGTATGAAAGGTTTCTCTACAAGAGTTTTCAATAGTGAGTGTGAGGGGGCCACAGACCCGCCCCCCAAGACCCACAGAAGATGGAGGAGAGCAAACCCCAGACTCCGGACCGTGGAGACTCCAGGGAGACCACCGCAGGAGCACCTGTGCTCATTGGGACCTTCAAAGCAGCAGAACATTTTCTGTAACCTTCCCCACATTTGTGCCTCGAGACAATCCTGTCTCTGAGGTTTAAAGATGCTAGATTTATGTGTTGCACTACTGTTGCACTACTGCCAACTTCTGGGCTATTGTGTCACAGCATTACTACTACCTTCAATCCTCTCAAGGAGTCCTGTATTCCTCAAAAAATGAAATATCTTCCTTCTCCCTTCAACATGACTCAACTGAGCAACCATATTTTCAATCCTGGAGTCCCCATCACAACCCATGCCTGATCAACATACTTCCTGTAGGAAACACACCAGTCACACAAACCAGCCAGATGTTTCCTCATCCTACAAAGAGCACCATTCACAAACTAATGACCCGCACTTGTTCTATTTATGATTACCTCCTCCCGCCTACTCAGCCTTTATCTCGTTACTGTAATTTGCATTCTAAACAAATGTCTCCCTCTGACCTCTTTACCCCACACCATTTTCCATAATTTACTTTTTTCTAACCCAACCACCATCTAGATAACGGTACCTGCCTATCAATATTTATGCTTTTAATAGCTTCCTTAGCCAACCTATGTGCTGTTTCTTTATCCAAAACACCTACATGAGCTGGAGTCCACATTAGTCGTACAGTTTGGTTTTGTTCACACCATCTATGACGGGCAAAAAGAGTCATACTGATTGTTCTGGTGATTACTTGTACTTCCTCTTTCAATGTTCAACAATGCAGACAATGAATTACTACATATTGTTTATGTCAAAAAGCTATCAACACCCATCTAAAGCCAGTTATTTGGCACACAATTCCACCACACAAACTAAAAAATGTTTGAATTCTTGACATGCAATGCAGGACTTATTGCATGACCCAATATGGGGTTGTGCTTTGAGCAAGAAAAATAATGAAATCCATTTGGAATAAGGCGGTAACATAATGAAATGTGGAAATAGGGATGTGCTGTAAATACTTTCCAGATGCATTGTAAATCTTAGACTGCAGCTAGCCACTTATTTGAAAATCCTAATTTGAACTGATCATGATTGTTTATGGCTTGCTGCGGATCCTTGCAGTTTGTTTTTTGGAAAATTGTAAATTTTTGTGTAAAAAGAAAAACCTCTTTGCTGGTCTTTGATCACCAAGCACCTCTGGACTCTGAACTTGCAACATACCAAAGGCCACAAGTTCTCCTCTCCACTGCTGCCACAGTGTTTCAGCAGATTGTTACTCGACCATCCTGTCATATTCAGCTATTCACACAGTGAGTCAGGCATTGATTTGTTGGAGCTTCTTCATACCAAAGCTTCTCCGTGTGTATGTTAAAGAGCAGGTTTAAGCAGCAACATGTTACAACACAGTGCGTTTACATGCTGTGTCAGAAAACCTAATTATTGCCTTGGTCTGGCTCAAGTTGAACCAAACTGATCTACTCCTAATCAAGCTAAGATATACAAATAATGCTGTAGAAAACCGCATGTTAACAACAATCCCAGCTTAGCCTAGCTATGACACTCCCCCTCCTGGAAGCGATGAGACTGCAGTTTTCTGATAATATCATCCCCACAAGACTCTGCGTACATCTGATGTGTGACACCATCAAACAGTACAGCGTGCTGCAGCGTTGTCATCCATTCCTTCAGCCATTGTGCATATCCTGCTTTTACTCTGTCTGCCTCACTCCCATCAGTATTTGCAAAGAATGCCAACATGAACGGGCGTATGTCACCACCTACCATCGCTGAGTGGAACCCACTTCATTCAATAATTCAGACAGTAAAGCCTAGTTTATACTTATCAGTCTTCAGAAGTGCAGAGACACGCAACACCATTATCAGTTGTCGCAAGGGCTCTCCAACAGGCTCGCAAGGATGGATGGAGTAGAGCCAAATTTTCTAACTATCCATTGAAAACAGCGGATACCACAAACCTGGGATTGGTCAGGATGCTGCTTCCTTTAACTTCGTCAAAAGCACCCCCATTCCCACTTAAGAAAATAAAACAAAAGCTAGGCGGAAGGCTCTCTCTGGTTAAGGTTTTAGCACGGTTATTGCTGTAACTGCACCTAGATGCTCATGTTACCTAACGCAGCGATTGTTTTAGCATATCTCTTAATTTATTGTGCTTGTAAAGAACCTTGGGGTTCTTATCTTGAAAGGTAACATACAAAAAGAAATTTCTTCTTCTCCCTCTCAGATGTCTTACAACATGGTGTGGATGTGTAACCGGCTTGTCAACCTGAAGCTCGTTTGTAAAGGCAGCTCTGATCCAGATCCCTTACAGGTGAGAACTCTGTCAGAAACACTGAAACAAACTGAAGAAAACAATAATGTGACTTTATACTTTTAAATGAAGATACCAGGTCACAGATCTTGTCTTGTCACATGACGTGTGACCTCAGATTTCCCTAAGAAAATTATATTTATTGATTTATCAGACACTTTTATCTAAAACGCCTTTAAACTACCTGACATGCCTGTTTTGTTTGGAGGGAGGAAAACGAAGTACCCAGGAAAAATACCATGCATGCATAAGGAGAGCACGCTAACTCCACACAGAAAGGCTGCAGTTGGGATTAGAGAGTAACGTCTCTGGAGGCAAAACCAGAGTGAACATTGGCACAGCCTACACTTTTTTGAGGGAGCTTTACTTTACTTCGTGGCTCGTGTTAGCTCTTTGTTAGCTATAGCAGGCTGCAGTAAGGTTGTTTACGACAGTTGCTATTCCTCTTACAACCAGTAGGACGGAGAAGCAGGAAACTCTTTAGTGTTGCTGTAAATCCCATAAAACACCCCAAACAGCACCCTGGGCAGAGGTTTGGTTCCTGAGTAACCTGGTTCTGGTGTCAATGATGATGTTTTTCTGCAGAGAGACTGTGAAAGTGATGTAGAGGATTTGGACAGCAAACCTGCTTCTCTGCTGCGCCGAAGACTCAGCAGCTCATGAAGGAGGATGAAGAAGTGGAGAATAGTCTGATGTTCATCTGCATACTGGAGAGCTACTCTGTTACAGCGTTCCACACAAGCAGTGTTGGTCTCTCTCTGAGACTCACCTGGTGAAGACTTTGGGACACTTTACACACGTCTCAGTTCACATGGTCTCATTAACGCAAAATGACCTATAAACATTAAAATCTATTTTTAAATGACATTTTTTGTATGCATGAATTTTAGGTTATTATTTTTATCACAAAGTGCGATACCCGACTTCTTGCTTCAATGTCACATGACAAATAAATGATGCCAGACTTATTACTCATCACCAGATCAGAGTCCAACAGGACGATCAGCTGATAATCTGTTGATCTGCTTCAGACTTTAGGTTAACTGGAGGATGTTAGTGTGTAAGAGAGAACACTATCCGTGACACTAAGTTTACCTTTACATCATGTTTGTTTCAGCAGACACTGAACCATCTTTGGTTTTCACATTTTTATGTTCTCAAAACCTACGTGAAAGAGCAGAGTTATAGATTTTGGTTCCGGTTATTTGAACAGACACATTTCACAAGAATCATCTGTTTTGTATCAAGAACCTCTGGGCAGAACCTGTGGGACTGCCTTTAGGTCTGATCTAAATAGGTCCTCAGATGTGGCCTAGACTTTTTGGAAGCTTTATGTAATACAGTGAATTTCTTTTACTTTGTTTGCCATTGAAGCTTATGCTGTGAGTTATTTCATTCTGAACATAAATATCTGTACTCATACGTCTTTTATTAAAAAGTCCTAACTGCTTCAACTAGATGGTGATTAGTGCTTTGATTTCTGTCTCAGATCTTCTTTCTCTTTGGGCTTGTCCCTTCAGGTGTCTCCACAGCCAATCACCTGTCTCTATTTAGTCCCATCTTCTGCATCCTCTACCCTCACACCTACTAACTTCATGTCCTCTTTCACCACATCCATAAATGTCCTGGTGGCTTTTCCTCTACCTGCTCTCACTACAGATCACGATGTCATCTGCAAACATCACAGTCCATGGAGACTCCTGCCTAACATCATCTGTCCTTGAACTCCTCTGTCACTCCTGCAGCACACCTCCCTGCTGTCTCAGCTCTCATGCATGTCCTGCACCACTCTAATATACTTCTATGCCACTCCAGCACTACTTGTGCAACATACCACTGTCTCAGATGGTCCCCGTTGTAACAAAGCATTACCATCTGGTATTAAACATCCGTGGTATGTCAAAATTTGGCTGCCTTTAAACATCTGGGGAAAAAAACACAAAGAGTTTGAGATCTGAATTACCAGTAAATTGAGGGGGAAAAAAGATCCCGTCATTTTCTTCTTCCTTAGCAGAAGCTCAGGCTATCCTGGGTCACTACAGGGTCTCCTCCCAAAAGGGGATTCCCAAAACACTATTCAATGGCATCCTATCAGTTTGATTATACTAAGACCACATAAAAAGCAGAGAAAAGATCCTCCTGCAACCAAACTCATCCTCTGCTGCACAGCTGCACCTACAAACTCTGTCCATAAATGTTCTGAACAGAACCTGTGACAAAGGACAGTCCTGGCTGATTCCAACCGTCAGAAAACAGGCTCTACTTACCGCCCACTCACATTCCTTTGATACAAGGTCTATATTGCCTTCCAGCCCACACTCCCTAACCACCCTCTGCAGGTTGCCTCTGTAGGAGGTTCCTTGGCTCCTCCTGATGTGTGATAATGCCTGTCCTCATATGGCAAGGAAGGAAGTTCCTGGATGAAAGAATGGATACCACTGACTGGCCTCCACACTCACCTCAAATAAATTCAATAGAGCAACCCTGGGACATTATGTTTAGATATTAGAGTTTCTCAGCTTAGGGAGCTTAAGTCTCCTACCCTTCCATTCGGCTCATGGGTCCCCTGACTGAAAAAAATTATGAATGGAAGTGAACAGGGCTATAAAAGTTATTTTCTAATCCACTTTGTCCTGAATCACACATGTTGTACTTCAATTTAAATGATATGGTGGTGCTGTTGACGAAGTTAAAGGAAGCAACATCCAGACCAATTACATGCTTGCTGTCTCCGTCTCTTTTGTTAGATAGTTAGAAAAGTGGGCTCTACTCTGTCCTTGCGACGACGGTTAATGGTAAATGGCAAATGGCCTGTATTTGATATAGCGCCTTCCAGAGTCCTAGAACCCCCCCAAGGGGTCATTCACCCATTCATGCACACATTCACACCCTGGTGATGATGACCTACAATGTAGCTACAGATGCCCTGGGGCGCACTGACGGAGGCAAGGCTGTTGTACACTGGCGCCACCAGTCCTTCCAACCACCACCAGCAGGCAATGTGGGTTGTGTCTTGCCCAAGGACACAACAGCGACAGACGGAGTGGGGCACAAACCTGCAACCTTCTGATTGTGGGGTGGGCAAGTAACTTCTCTGCCACCATCGCCCATAAGAGCATTGCGTTCTCAGTAGTACACAAAGTTAAGATGTAACAGTTAGCTAAATTTAGAGCTCAAAAACTGATTCAGCTTCAGACGTTTTGTGCATCAGCTGATGTTATTAATGACGTTTTAGCATGAAAATAAGGTGGAACATGTCTAGATATCGACCGTGAGAATCGGCAGTACATATTGGCCATTGGCTGACCATGTCTCCTACATATCGGCATCAGCAATAGAAAAACTAATATCGGTTGACCTCTAAAGCTAACCCTCTTCAGAAAAAAGTTTAGGATGATTTTTTTTCTTACCTTTGTTCATCTTTGAGGACAAAATTAAGAAATTTGGGAAAATATTTGAACATAAGGTCAAATTGTTTTTAGACAATGTTTTTCAGATTTAATTTGATTTTGTAAATTTAGCTTAAAAGTTGGTTTCACATTTTACACACCTGACAAATCTAATGTCAACATTTATATGCTGATGCAGTTC
The DNA here is from genome assembly GCA_006937985.1 of Aphyosemion australe. NCBI lineage: Eukaryota > Metazoa > Chordata > Actinopteri > Cyprinodontiformes > Nothobranchiidae > Aphyosemion > Aphyosemion australe. The sequence goes on along the minus strand of SSNS01000020.1, from coordinate 1,224,541 downwards.
TAGCATGAAAGATCCACGACCCTATTAGAGTTGTTCATACTAACCAATCAAGTCCCAGTAGGATAGAAAAAACAGACAACTAAGACATGAAAAATGTTCATTCATTCAATCCAAATTGCATAAATACAAAATTCCACAAGTATGAAAACCTTCTTGGGCCGTCAACAGCAACAGGCACATCCACATGAGTCCACAGTGACATAACAGCAGTGTTTTGGTCCAACTATGTGTGAGACCGCTGTCGTTTCCAGAACCTCTTGACTTCGCTGTGTCCCTCTGGAGTCACCACCATCACCCTGTGGGCCACATCCTGCCACACCAAACAGCCCAAACCCTGCACCAGAGCCACAACACAAGATCAGCTGCTTTATTAGAGACATACAAAGTTTTACAACAAAACATCCTTTATTCCCTCTGATGGTATGGTAACCTGTCCAGGGTGTGTCCCCCACCTCCTGCCCGCTGACTGCTGGAGATAGACACCAGCTCCCCGCCACCCTACTTAAAATCATTTCTTCTTCTTCTACTACTACTACTCAGGACTAAACAGTAGAGAAATGTAATGAATGAACCAAACAAGTGACTAAAACAGAAAGTATCATAAAGAAGATTCTATCATCAATTAGGAAATAAATTCCAACCTGAGCTCGGTCACGAAGAACCTCGAAGTCCACCTGGGACAGGAACTGGTTATAGAGGACTCCTTAAAGAAAGACAAGAAACATTCAGACATGAAATCAGTCTCAAGGTGAACAAAGAATTTACAGAGGAACAAGAACAGCAAGTTCTTTGGGTTCAAAGCTACAATCCGAAGTATTTTGCAAAAAAAAAAATAATAATAAAGACTTAACCTAAATTATATCACAGTCTAGGGTAAGAAAATCACTTTAGCCAATTAAAAAAATATATATACATGATTCCTGAAAGGGGGAAAACTCCTGATTGTAGCTTTAAGTGGAGATATTCACCTTCTGTGAACTGTAACCGGTCTCTTTCCAGCTCCCACAGTCGGATCTGATCTGTTATAGTTGGAGGCAGCACCGGGGTCTGAAACAGGGACAGAGGACCAAGACTCTTAAAAAAAGACCATCAGGGTAATTATGGATCAAATCAATAGGAAGTGTGCGTACCTGTTTGAGGATGACAGGGTGAGCTCTGGTCTTGAGGAAGTGGATTATCTAAAGATCACAGAACAAAAACAAAAAGTCACATTTCATGGATTATCCTGGAAATTCACTCCGTTTTACAGTAGGTAACTGTTCTTTGAGCCTCTATAAAACTTGTGAACAGGATCAGAAGTGTTATTGAAAATGTGCGCAGACTGGGAACGTAAATCAAGAAGTGAATTTTAAAAACACAGATGTATTTATAAGAATAGAGCTGCCTGGTATTTCTTTAAAATGTAGAAACATCATTATATTAGGTCACGTGTACAAAGCAAGTCTGAGTCAAACATCCAAACAATGTGGCCAAGTTTGTGTTGCACTCTGGCATGCAGGAGGAAACAAACATGAGTAGCTACTAGCTAGCTGTAAAAATAAGCAAGGGCTCACGTGGCTGATCAACAAGACCCCTTACCTGACTGATATTTGGGCAGACGTCTAGATGTATTAAATCAGATTGACTCAATAATGCACTAAATACTTCAAATAATGGCAGTTAGTGTCCCTGTGTGCGTGCATGCGTACCTGCTGAGCTGTGATGCCGTTGGCAATGGCCTGCTGCACAGACTCCCGTGTGAGCTGAGCCACCACCACATTAGGGAACCGATACAACATCTCACAGAACAGAGCCACGAGAGCAATCTGAAGTTCTGAGTCTGAGAGGGAAGAAGTCAGCCAGTCAGCCCAGGCTGCACCAGGGTCAAAGTTTTTCTTCTATTTACGTCTTTATTTAACCAGGGAGAAGTCATTAGAAACATGCAGCAAATGAACACACCGTTACAGTTTAACAACACAAAATCATGTAAACAACAGACTCAAAAACAAGAAACAAACCTAGGCTGAGATGGGGTCAATAAGACAGGAAACCTAGAGCGAGCACCTGCAGACAGGTGCAACTGCTTCTGAAATGTAGGCACCATACTTAAAGTGGTCTATGGAGACTAAGGGTAGAACCTGACAAGGCCTCAAAGGAACTATTACATTACACTTATATCTGATCAAGTTTCAACAGCCAGAAAGCTAAAATCTTCTGTATCACTCAGGGTCTCTGAGCACAGAAGGAGTTTGTACGTACTGGTGTAGGCGTAGATACGATAGTTGGTTTCCACAACGATGAAGCCTGTGTCTGCAGCTTCAGGAGACGAAGCAGATGAAGAGGAGACTCCAGCAGCCAGAGTGATGGCCAGTCTGGTGGGGTAGTACCGTCGGGACTTCCTCTGCAGAAACACCAGGAATTAAACTCCCAACAGGGGACTTCAACTTTTAACTGCTGGCCTTCTACTCCTTCTACCACCTTGTGCCTTGCTTCCACCGAGTGGTATGGCGCGGGTCGGTTTGCTATTTTGTCATTTTCCAATGTAAAAGCGGTCCATACAACCAACCCGTACCACGCCCTTCCTGGGACCCCCTTCACTTGTAGGTCCATTGGATAATGGAATGGTACAGTTAGGGCAGAGCTACTGGCATCACGTGGCACTAAATCCCTCTCACATAAAGTGATTTCAGCAGCTTTATTCTTTAATTTTGTGTTAGGAGTGTTGATAGAAGCAGTAGAGACCCATATGGCAGCACAAAAGGATGCAAAATGAGAGCTGAAGGGTACATATCTACTCCTGCCTACTGCCCACTTGGAGCAGTAGACATATCAGTATGGTTCAAATGTAACAGAATAAAAATAATGACATTTTCCCCCTGCCTCACCTTCCTCTGGAACACCAGACCAAACTCACGAAGGTGCTGCAGGAATGTAAGCAGGGACTCACTCATTCCCTCCACAGAGTAGTCCTAAGACACACAGCAGAGGACAGAATCATGAGACATGGCAGGAGTTTGTTCTCTGATGCTGTGGCATCCAGTCCTGGGGCCCCATTTATACACCTTTGTGTAGAATCTGCACTAAAATTCTACTTAAGCTCAGCCAAAAAAGTACTTATGCAAACTAACTCTTGGATGTAAAAAACACTGCGGACGCACAGCTTTATGAGTCTTCCTAGAAATGTGCTCAGGTGATTTTGGATCCTATCCTAACTCATTCTCACCCACTTTCTGCCATAAATGGACAATGCAAAGAACCTTATGAATACTCTGCATAGAAATAAGCCAGCTGATCTGTGGCATTTCACGGTTACCCGTGGCAACAGAGAGGTCTAGACAACGCTATTTCATGGAGACTGAAATCGAGGTGCTTGTAGGTGAGGTAGAGGCACAGAAACCCCTTTTATTGCCTTCAAGTGGAACATCGTTATTGCAGCGGTGATCTGTGAGAGGCGAGCAACCGAGAGATCTGTGGTGTATATGAAAAAGTAGTGGTCAGATCCTTTTAATGATGCATCCAAAACAGCTGAATCATCAGGGATGACTGAGATATTCCAGCTCTAATGGGAACATTTAATTTAACCCAAAGGGGTTTTAGGCAGGAAATGTCATATTTTGGTCATCAAATCAAAGAAATATCTGCCTGTGGGCTAATTCCCACTGGAACGAGCCGGCTGGACAAAACCTGAGGAAGCAGCAGTTGCAGGTGTGTGTGTACATAGTTGCACATAGTTGTCAAATGTTCCTGTTAATTTTTTCTTCTTAAATCACAAAGTTGCATAGAGACTTGTGCAATTTTCAGACCGTTTTGTGCATCAACAAGCTTTAGAAACGAGGCCCCTGGTCTTGGAGGTCCACTATCCTGCAGATTTCAGATGTTTCACTGCTCCATCACACCTGAATCAGTGGTTGAACCATCTCCTCAGATGTTCTGCAGACTCCTGTTAATGACTCACTGATTCACATTAGTTCTGCTGAAACAGGAAAACATCTAAAACCTAAAGCACTGCGGACCTGAGAACCAGCATATGATTGGGTTTCCTGTTAAAAACCAGATCTAGAGAACCAAAACAGTGACACTCACTCTGCCCAGAGTAGAGAAACTGAGTTGGAACAAGAAGGATAAGATCTCCACCAGGTCCATCCCTCTGGACTGCAAAAGAGATTAGAAACGTGTCAGCAATCTTCTCACATCACACAAAAAAATAAAATATAATCTGGTTGTTGTAGGTAGACTCGACCACTTCTGTGTGGAAAAACCAAAGGGCAGCTTACAGCCAGACCATGGAACCAGAGTGGAAGACGTGAACAATTCTGATCAGAACTTTTAAAGAACAGAAGATCTAAAAACAGCCTGGGGACTGAAGGTTTCCTGTTGTGTATTTGACTACAGTCTCTAGTGATGTGGTCCTATTGGCCTTGCTGAGCAGGGATCTCCAGCAGGAAGTCAAGGGTTCGCAGCAGAGCCTGAAGAACAAGAGTAAAACTAGTTCTGATAACAGAATTAATCCAAGCCTGGCTGTCGCTGTATTCTGTACTAAAGTCTGGTTGTCCTGAAGTCCAGCAGCACCATAGAGTCTGGGAGTCTGAAGCACCAAGTGAACCCACAGAAGATTAAAAACATATGATCCAACAGCCAGAAGCAGCTGAACCTCTTACCTGTGCAGTTCTGAGGTACTGCAGGGTGAAGTACCACAACTGGGAGGCTGTGTCCAGGAGGAGGAACTGGAAACCAGCAGATGTGATGTATGGAGCCTCTCCTGCCTCACTGGTAATCAGAGAGGACATCATCAGCTTCATGATAAACACGGGACAGAACAGTTCAGCCCAGAACTGAAACTGGTCAGTCCTCTGTAGGCCAGTTTCTGTTTCTATTCTTGAGTTCCTGTGAGGTCACATAAGGTCACAGACTGTTCTGGAACATATTATCAGATCTTTCAGAGCTATATTTCAGCGCAAAACTGTAATTATATCTCCATCTTCAGGTTAAAACTCTGCTCCACATTGATTTAGAATCAGCCACAGCTGATGGCTGTAGATGTGCAGGGTGATGTTGTCTGTACCGTACTACGTGGCTGCGATGCACTGGACTCCAGCTGAGTCTCAGCCACACCTCCACCTGGCCACTCACCAGCCGATATAACACATTAGGGCTCGGAGCCGTTCGCCTCCTTAAAAAAATGTCCCTCCCCCCTTTCTTCTAGTGATCAAGGTGAACAGGAAATCTTCCCGCCTGCTGCAGATTCTGTTTGCCCTTTCTCCTGAGCGGTGAGTCTGCTGGTGTGTGTGCGCTCATGTGCACGCGCTCATGTGCTCGCACTTGTTAACGACTCGTTTTTCTGACTGAGAAACTCTAAGAGCGTGGGGGGTGCTGTCAATCACTGCTGCCGTCTCGGTCCGCCAGGCGACGCCTCCTTTAGGCACATTTTTCTAACAGGAAGTGTGGGTGAATTAAGTCTCATGGTGTGACCCTTTAAGCTTTGGTGCAAGTTTCATGGTAAAAACAATGGTAATGTTATTGGAATATTATTAATTATAATATGAATTATTATTATCCAACAAAGAACCACTTTGTAAACAAGCTGCTGAGTTTTTGTTTTCTCTAAATGGGCTAATCTCAGACTCACGTACATTAAAAAGATGTGAATGAGTGTGAATATTAAAGCAGATCCTTCCTAATCTTTTTAAAATATTACCTAGACCTTAATAATAACCTTAATCTAACCTACCTCTTCATTAGGCCTGCTTGAACCAGCAGCTGAGAGAGGTCCTGGCTGACTGCACATGGTGACCCCACCATGAACTGCAAAATGACCTCCCAGCGCTCCATGGCGTAGCGGTCCAGGCTTTCGATGTCCCGTGCATGGCGATCTGGACCCAGGGCACTCTGCTCTTCAGCCCATGCGGTGCCACTGCTGTATCAAAACAAGTGGTTCACACAAACAGATCGGACATTTCTGGAAAAGCAGCTTCAGCTCTGCTGAAGCGGGAAGTCCTCAAGCCACTCACCCCCCCAGCAAAGCAGTCCTCAGGTTGTCTTTGAAGACTGGATTTAAAGTGTAACCCTGCAGGCCACCCTGCAGCTGCTGACTGTGCCAGAGACGGAGACCAGTCAGGACAGAGACACACTCATCATGGTCCCTACAGGAGACACAGAGCTGGAGGAGATCAGAACCTGTTTGGGACTAGCTCCCTGTTCATGCCTACTACAGATCTGTAAAATGAGGAGACATCAGATGAGTGACTGACCTTTGACCCTCCTTTCTCATCCACAGAGCTACAGCTGCCTGGGGAAGTGGCTGATCCAGGAACAGCATGCGTATCACGTAGTTTTGGGCCAGCTTAGGAAGTTCCCTGTAGAAGACCAGACAGCTGATGGGACACTGTGGTGAGGAAGAGAAGAGGAGACAAACCCAAACCTGATCAGGCTCACCTGTAGACTGCCAAGCAGGTTGCTGGGTGGTTGTAGAGTCGGTCCAGGACATCAGGACTTAGCTCCTTCAAGTACTCATGCAGGTTCTTACACTGGAGTTGGACCCGGAGCTTCATATCTGCAACAGAAACCCACTTGAGTAAGCACTGAACTAGCGAATGGACCAGAACTCCACCTGACTCAGTACCAAGGTACTACTCCATGTCAGAATGTCTTGGGAGCATCCCAGAATCCAAAACAATGGGAGGAGTGATCCAGGATCAGGTGAAGTATTTAGTGTTCAGGAGGAAAACACATTCCAGCAGATATGAGCTCCGGTCTGATTATTACGAACAGACCTTGTATCTGGCCTGGTAGCTGAAGGTGTCTGAGGTGGAATGTAAACAAACACCAGGATCTGTTTATAACGGTGTGTTTGTCTCTGAGTCCTTGACACGTGACTGTGCAGCGGGGGGACAAATGCAATAACGGCGTTTTCACACAAACTTTTAGCTTTTTACAAGTTCAGAACATCAGACTCTAACAGAGTCCACGAAGAGATGTCCTGTTTGACGTCTCCGGCGAGGGATTAGCACCAGTGCAATGACGTTACACCGGTCCAGAGAACCGAACCTGAACGGAACTCCGGAAACTAAATCAGCTGTGAGCTTCCTGTACGGGAAAGACGTTTACCTTCAGGTATCTGCGGAACGCCGACAGGCCAGAATCAGAACAAACTCCAAACAGCACCTCGAACGAGACCGGGCTGTGCTGGCGTGAAGTGGGCAGCTTCTGAGATCACGTGACATAAAAACGAGCGTCCCTATTGGTCCAGCTTTTCTTCTACGCTTTAATTTTGGTAGCTAGCAGAGTTACGCTAGCCGAGCTGTGGAGTCCAAATATAAACAACTTACAATAAAACACCGAGCATTCACTGAAAAACTGACAAAATACATTCAATAAAAGTTCTTGTTTGTGGATCAAACTTTACAAAATGATGAGAATGAGATCCAAGCTAAACAAATAATAAATTAACATAAAATAACTTAATGGATGTAAAGAGAAGGAAAATTTGGAACTCAGGATATTCAAAACTTAATACTTTGACAATGATATTGACTTGAAACAGGAAATGAACATAATTATTGATCAATTCTGGGTACATGCGTGTGAATCTGGTAGTTATGGACTATGCTGGAAATGAATGAAATGGAAAAGGTTACATGATCAGATGGTGAAGGTGAGACGTGAGATGCAGGTGCGGGTCAGTGAAACACTGGATACAGTATAGAAGAACAACACTGGGGCTCATACTCATTTTATTAATTTAAATTCTGACTGAAAATCCACAGGATTTATGTAGTTCTCGTCCAATTTGTCCTTTCTGTCTGAATGTTATTCCATTCATCTTCCATTCAACCAAGCTCCATCTACTTCTACTTCCCAGAGATTAAGCTTCATTTGAAATTTCTGTTCAGATGGAGCAGATGCTTTGCCGTAGCGTTCCTTTACGTCCCATCCACCACCTCCGGAATAATGGAGGCTCAGATTTATTTTAGCAAGATTTGAGCTGAATGTGGCAGCAGCCAATGAGTCAAATGAACAAATCCAAAGTTGATCCTGATAGGCATCATTAGAAGAGAGAGAGCTGACTGAGATGTTCTGAGAGACCCAATGGGGACCAGTAGGATGTCAGGAGTCCTCCTTTTCTTGATACCTAAAACAGAAGAAAAGCCATAAGCACCATCATCACCAGGAGTACCAAGAGACACAGCAGAGCCATAGACCACCTGCAGTGGATACAAGTGAAGAAAACTGTCTGTCCTTCATCTGCTGATCTCATCTGCCTGGTGTGGTAAATCATCCCATCTTTACTGCACCGTGAGCAACGTCTGTCCACCTGCCAGAAGAAGATGACATCATCAACAGTGCCAAGCTGTTAGTATCACACAACAGCTAATGAGCTGGTCTTACCACAGGCCCTTTTAGCTCAGAGTCCCGGTCATCCTTCAGAACCAACAACGGAGTCAGCTGGTTAAATACCACTGAGGACTGGACTGTCTGACCAGAGAACTCTAGAGAAAAAAATATAGATGCAAGGCAATGAACAGTCAACTAAACTCTCCCAGAGTTTCCACAAAGACTAATGTGGTGTGCCGCCCTAGAATTTTCACATTTTTGTGTGCAGTGTATGCTGATTTCTGGGTAAAAAAGATTAACTGTAGTGTGCATAAGATTATGCACCCTCAAGGCCTCTGTCTTCTTTATGGTTCTGCCCTGTGTAATAAGCTTTGTGTATGACTTGATTTGTAGATGTTTAAGAAACTTGACTCTGACCTGTTAATAATTTCATAAATCCTTGAAGGATGATGTTATTGTGAGTAGTTCAGCAGCTCAATGGGTGGATCCTAAATTATCACTTTAAATACATTTACTTTGAAGTGATCCTTTTAACGAAACTTTATAGACTTTATAGTCTGTTTGAAGACCACCATCACCACTTCGACCCGGGTTCCCAAACAGCATCTTGAACCAGGCCCTCACAAAACTAGAAACGGCTCTGGATTACGGTACCTGAAACGGGAATGCAGAAGGAGCACCGAGGGCACCGGACCGTGTCGGAGGTTAGTGGTACCGGAAGAACGTTCCCGCATTCAGGACAGAAGTTCGGGTCACCACTAAAAGAAGACATCTCGCCGAACCGAGCTGCTGGCTCTTTAGAAACACAGACACGTTGAAAACAACAATCAGAACCACGATCCACTGGCTTCCGGTTCGGTTCACAGTGATTATGAACAGTCAGTACTTTATAAATTAACACATTAAAAGACTTCCTGACTTTGTGTGATGAAATCAAACGAGTAAATGTTATTAGTAGTAGTAGTAGTAGCACGTGGATCGACTCGGAAACCTTTTACATGTTTATATTAGTATTCGGCTAACCTTTACACATTTAGTTAAAACAGCGTAATTATCATTATTTGATAAGTCAGTATAAAACGTTACAAACCTGATTTCTACTGTCTCACTAGTTTGTTACCTCTCTGTGCAGTAGAGGTCCTATCACGTTATTGTCGCAGTTCTGGTGACGTACTAGTGGTGCCGCACTAACAAAAGTGCATTATGTGAATAAACTACAAGCATTATTACAGAGATCTGTGAGGTGTTTTGTTCTTGTGAAGCGCCTCGTGTTTTTCATCCTGAGAAGCGCTATATTTAAAAAAAATCGTTTCTTTCTACAGGGAACGGATCAGACATCTGTGGGTAACGAAGTGACTCTAAACACCACGGACCAGGAAGTAGGTCTGGCCCTCTGACCTGTGATTGGTGGTTGTGATGAAATGGGTGGGATGCTGCATTGTGATTGGTTGAGCTGTTGAAGTACCGTCCTGGGATTGGTTGTTAGGGTGTGTTGGTCTGTGTGATTTTAGCTAATACATTATAGCGTCAACCTAACGGAGGACGAGTCATCTACGCCCATGTATTCATTTCAACAGATTAGTAAGCATTTGTTTCACATTACAGCGAACGGCTTTGTTTTAATGTAAAATGTAGCCTTTATTTTCATCGATCACGCTCTGCGTATCAAGTTTACGAGCAGTTTTCACTGTAAAAGACGCAAGTAGACAAGTTCGCGACCGTTAGCTTAAAACGAAGCTTTAGCTTATCCGTTCTACAAACACATCGCTAGCTGAGATAAATAGATAAATACGGTCTTTTGTTTACGTGTTCTGTTCCCTTCGATTTTTTTTGTTATTGATTAATTAATGGGGTTTATTTAAAGTATTTTCGCCTAATTTAACCAGCAGGCTGATCTGTTTGCTAACTCGGCTTTCGGACATTTGTTTACATTTACATTTGGTTTAACTGCTTAGTGGTAATAAACGAGTGATAATCTAAATTGATGGGACCTTTGAGCTCATTATGGGAATAATCTAATGCCATTTTTACGCGTGGCGGAGTCAAGAAGTGAACCGAGTTGAAATCTTTAGGCCCATCATGGCTTACTTACTTAAACTATTATGTCGTTAAGCCACAGTTGTATAAATAATGTAATATTTATTCTATTTTTTTTATTTTTATTTTTTGCAGTTCCAGTTTAACGTTTCAGGAAGCTCCCAACAGTCGCAAACATGTACGGAAAAGCGGAGTTCCGCCCGGTTCAGATGGACTTCAACTCTCTCATCCAGTCCTGCAGCTCAAACATCCAGAAGATCACACAGAACAGTAAGGGGGTTCTCCTGTTTCTCACTCTTCAGGCTGGTGGGAAATCACATGTCACACGGTCATGTGATGACCATGTGACTGAACTTTGTCAGCATGTGTATTATCCAGTGATCATCTCTCCAGGGTCTCACTCACACACACGTTTCAGGGTTTTTTGGCTTCTTTAATGCTATTTCTTCAGAGGTGTGAACAGCAGGTCTCTTAATGAATGAATCAGTTTCTCATTTTACAACAAAATTATTCTACAGGGCCCTTTTCATAAATTATAAAAAGCTCCCAAATCCAATGAAACAAAAGTTTTCTTTTAACTTTGATTGTCTAATGCAAAGTAATAAAGAAAGCAATGTTACGGGATGGTCATTTACCCTCTCTGTCGCCATCATCCCCCATATAAAAACTATTGGAAGTGAATTAATACTCTTTCATTGAACAGATGTTATATTTTTGCTTGTAGATATTAGTCAGTGATTCTGATGATGTTTAGACAGGAGAGAATGCCTTGCTGTCTCTGACGGCACACCACTGCCTGGTTCAGATTCTAACGGGGTCAGAACTGGTCCTGGTTCCATCTCATGGTGTGTAGTGGGATCAGAATCTGCAGTAGAACCCTAACAGTTCTCTTGTGCTCCCATGACAGCTGCTCAGATCAAGACCATGGTGAACCAGCTGGGGACCAGACAAGACTCCAGCGAGCTCCAGGACCAGCTGTAAGTGGGATTTCCCTTCTCTGATGTTCCTTCTATTTTCTAGAACCACAATCTCACCAAGCCGGTTCTGTTGGACCTCAGTCTGTGTCCTGATGCTGGTCTTTGACCTGATTAATAGTTTTTAATGTAGATGGAGTTTCTGTAAACACAATGGAAAGCCATACTGGTTCAGTGTTGGACCAGCTAACCTTTTAATGGTTTGGATCTAGTCATTTGTACTGTGCAGGTTCCTGCTTAGTCTCCAGACTTTTCATTCTAACTGTTGGTTTTCTAGGCAGCAGATTCAGCACTACACCAATCAGCTTGCAAAAGAAACCAACAAGCACCTTAAGGACCTTGGCTCCATCCCTCTGCCCTCATCGCCCTCTGAGCAGGTGTGTGTGCGTTTGCTTGTGTGTGCGCGTGTTCATACATCTATGTTGAGCAAAATTAAAGGTTCAGGCTGAGTTTCACTTCATTATTTCATGTAATAGCCATAGAAAGAAAATAGATATGATAATGATCAAGTCAGAAAAAGCCAGTCTCTATGTCACAGGCCCCGCCCACCTTGGCTTGGGACTGCCCATGGGAAGGAGAGAGCAGAGCGTATCCCGGCTGATAGAAGCTAACCATTAGCATGGTTGAACATGTTTTCAATAAAAAAATGGAAAGAATGAACGATACAATTCTGTTGAGGAATCAAAATCTGTGTAAATATTTGAAGTCATCAACACACACACACACACACACCCCTAATGGAGGCTTAACACTAGAACGAGAACACAAGGATTACAGGAGCAGTTATATCAACGCCCCCCTTGTGTTTACGTCTACCTGAATTAGCTCTGTTGACATGCCTGTGAGGGGTTAATGGATGAGGGACGCTGCAGGTGGCCCAGCTATCACAGAGTATCTTTGTGTGGCTTTACAGTTTTTATGACTGTTTACAGTGTGAAACAAGACAACACTCCACTCCCTAGGAGTGCTTCTCCTTCTGCTGGTTTGTACAACATTACACAGAATGTCTGCTTTACACTTTGTGCAAAACTCTACACACACTTTCACAGATCAGGATTGTGAGGTTACTTTCTTGTCCAAAAAGCCCTGGCCTGCCAGTGATCACACTCATGAACAAATAGGATAATCCCTTCAGCCAGATGTGAAAACACACATCTGTTTAACTGAAAACACAGCACTTAGGTGCGACGGAAGACATGATGGGATATGGACAAAATCTTACGTCTGATCTAGCCAGACAGAAATAATTATTAGTTACAGTACATCTGTTACTGTGATGTTACTTTAGTTTATCTTCAGAGTCACTAAGTTTACTTCATACAGTCATTTCTTATTTGTCTCCACTTACAGAAGTTAGAGAACTACTGTGTTGTTCTGATGTTGACATATTTACTGTAACTGAATAAATGATAAGAAAAGCATATTTCCAGTCCTTGGTATGTTTATAGTAAGCTATCTATTTATACCTCTAAGCAATCATAAAACCCAGCACTCGACTTCTGGAAAAGATGTTTTTAAAGTAACGCTAAACAGTTTCCAGCTTCTCCGCCCTACTGGTTGAAAGTGGAATTACAACTGTCGTAAACAACCCTGCAGCAGCCTGCTGTAGCTAGTGCTAACGACGAGCTAACACTAACATGAGCCAACTGATACTAAATAAGTCCAGTAGCAACAAAGCCAGGTCACCATCAGTCCATGATTCCGTAGCCTCCTTCAGCTCCCTCAAACAAGTGTAGGCCACGGCGAGGTGCTCTCTGGTTTTAGCTCTTTGCTTCACCTCCAAAGACATTACTCTCTGACTTTTACTTCCAGGCTCCACCAAGATGCCAACAAAAAAGAAAACTTTTTTTTTTTCTTCTTCTTGTTTTTTTTTTTATTGATGGTCGGCAAATTGATAAAGCTAATTGCTAGCCTTTTATTAGCCGTTACGCAAATAGAGCGCGCCCCCTAGGACACCTACCTGCTCCGCTGAAATTTGTGTGCTACACCTATTTTCTAGTGCTGTATGCCCAGTTCTCGCCGCTGGGTTTCAGATCTCTGTCCCAGTGGTTTTTCTCTCCTAAACCGTCAGTGGGAACAGAGTCCGGAAAACTCCTGACTGGCACCGGACTATGAGGAGTCCATCAGAAACCTGGAGGCTAACATATAGGAAACATACATGTGTACAAAAAAGCATTCAGAGTTAACTGACTGAGCAGCAGTGAGCTGCTGTAGCTCACTATTTAACCCTTTTAAGGATGAATGTTGGTTGGTTGTTTCTCTGCTGTAACATTCTTCCTGTAATAAATTTAATATCATTAGTAAGTTTGACTGTTTCCTTGAATGGAGCCACTTTTGTAGAGCAAATCTTCTCTACCAATCAGCAGATTGTGCTGTTGACTCTTGTTTGGGTTTGTTTGTTGGATTGGATGATTGATGTCTGGTTCTGTGGTGTCCAGAGGCAGCAGAAGATCCAGAGGGACCGGCTCATGAATGACTTCTCGGCCGCTCTCAACAACTTCCAGGTCGTCCAGCGGCGTGCAGCAGAGAAAGAGAGGGAGTCGATAGCCAGAGCGAGGGCTGGATCTCGACTATCGGTAAAGATTAAATATTTGTTATTGACAAGAAAACGATAATATGTACTGTACTGATCCCAGAATTGGGATTATTATTTGTTGGTGATTGTGATTAATAAAAGGGCATAAAACAGGAGTTGTTGTCAACTGGAACCTGTGCTAAAACAGAAACTGTGGTATTACCTGAAGGACTCCAAAGACAACATACAGCCTTAAAAAACACACACACCACCAAAATAAGAGAATAATAATTATAATAATAACTTTTATATAGAGAGCACTTTACACATCACAAGGAGACCAAAGTGCTGTAGCGGTCAGTCTACAAGAACATTCAATAAGAAAAAATGTTGATAAAAGACAAAGTAACAAACCAGATAATAAAAACTTAACAAAAGCTAAAATAGCTAAGACAAGGTGGCTTGGCTGTTTCTGATCAGCTGGAGTAAACAGCTGATTTAAAATAATGGGCCTTAAAAGAGGTTTAAAATCATCCAACGTGCTGGCCGTCCTTATACCAAGAGGAAGTGGTGAAGAAACGACTCTGTCACTGTTGCCCCGGGTTACGAGATGAGATCTGGGATAAACCAGGAGGTAAGAGGATGCAAGGCCGTTCAAACATTTAAAAACAAGAAAACTTTACAGGATTTTTTGAATGCAGCCACATTGGTAAGTTTTCCAGCATAAGCGGCCTGTTTAAGGTCAAAGGTCAAACATTCTGCTAGAGAGCAGAAATCATTTGTTAATGTACTGAGGATGGATCAGCTAATGTGAGCCTTCATCTTCTCTTTCAGACAGAAGACAATTTTCGGGATGAGAAACTTGTCTCTTTTGATAAGTAAGTGATTTCCATCTTGTCTCACAAGGAACTTTGTTACCAAAGTAAAATAAATCTGTTCCATTATACATGTTCAGTTTGGAGTCCCTACTGACAGCTGCGATGGTTATGCTTCTCATCACTTAGGGGTTGATTACAAAACTTTCTTTCATTCTTTGTTTGTGTGAAGCCAAGAGGACTTTGATCAGCTGACTCAGACAGAGGAGCTCGGTGTCACAGAGGAGGATCTGGAGCTGATCAAGGAGAGAGAGACCAACATCAGACAGCTGGAGGTGAGCCATCACTTCCTGTTACTCCTGTGACATCACTACCAACTGAAGGACCAGCAACAGCTGATTTCTTTTGGTTAATTTCAGTCTGACATCATGGATGTGAACCAGATCTTTAAGGACCTGGCTGTGATGATCCACGACCAAGGGGAGATGATTGGTGAGTGGATCATGTGACTGGTTCTGTACCGGTCGCAGTATTCTGGATACTGGGTCAGATGGGCGTGTCTGTACTTGTAAAAATTAGTCTTAAACAAGCTTTGTGATTGGCTCCTGGATTTTCCACCTGTATTGCATTCTGTGGTATTTAGTTTATCCACTTCTGTAGTCATCTAGAACCTCATGCTCCTGATTTATTCCATTTACACCTTTCTCTCTGAAAGGATGGACTGAAGAAATAAGTTCTTCTATCTCAACTTTTTCTTGTTCCTGATCTTGTGTGTTCTGCTGCAGATAGCATCGAGGCAAATGTGGAGAATGCTGAAGTTCACGTGGAACGAGGAACAGAGCAGCTGCAGAGGGCAGCGATGTATCAGGTGAGTCTTCGTCCTTCTCTACCATCTTCTGTTGTTAAAGAACCTCTGTGGTGGAGAAAATGCTCTTACCAAGAGCCGTGGGATTGATCAGAAAATGGTTTAACCTTTGGTGAAGACAGAAACGAAGGAGTAAAGTCTGTTTCTGACTTAAAGACCAAGTTCACTCGTTTTTTTCAACACATTTGCAGTGTAATCCGAGGGTTTCCTCGTGTGTTTTCTATCAGCAGCTAATGCTGGAAATAGGGGTAGAAGACTATTTTCACATTTCTCAGTGAACTTGGCCTTTAACAGAAAACTATTGCACTCTTTATTGGAGAGAGAATCCTCTCAGAGCTGAACCACTGTTAGATACCAACAGTAAAAATAAAACTGGACAAGCTGCCATTTGGAAGAGTCTCAGGAAACATGCAGGAAGCTCTAACAATGGCCGCTGAATAACAGCATCATCTTTGTAACTTACTCAGTGAATAAAACTGCTTAAACCTGCCTTTTCTGTTTCTGCCTTCTCACAGCAAAAGTCCAGGAAGAAGATGTGCATTCTGGCCATTGTTGTTTCTATAGTAGTCCTCATCCTGGCTCTAATCATCTATTTGACTAGCAAATGAGTGTTTATCACCAAACAGTGTTTTATTCTGCCCCGACCCACCTGCAAGCAGAACCGAAGAAAAGGAGCACCACTGGGACCAGGCAGTCTTCACAAAAGATGTTTTGGTCCTAGACCATCTGAGGTCACGTGGGATCATCTGAGCCCATCGATGCCTCTGATTGTAATTAAAGCTTGAGTTGGGGGGGTGGTGGGGGCAGGTGGTGTAAAGGAGCATTTCCTGTTTTCTTCATTTCTTCTTCTGTGCACTAACACTAGCCGTCACCACATTTCTAATGTAAATATGTTGTTGGACTTTAACAGAACAGCTTGTAACGTGGAGGTGATGATGAGTGGAGTCCGAGTGATGATGATGATGATGATGTATATGTTGAATATAAACAAAAGTTAAAATAAACATTTCTAGTCTGAATATTCTCTTAAGAGCTGGAAGTTTAGCGTAAAACGTTTTCAGACGATTCTTCAGACGTTCTAGCAGAACCACAATAAATGTCTGGAGCAGTTGTTTATCCTGTCTGGTGACCTGTTCTGAACTCAGACATATATTCTGGAGAGCATCTTCTGGTTCAGGTAGACTGAAATTCCATGTAGGAAATCTTTAAAATGTCAAAGTTTATAATGAATTTACTCGTAATCGAAACCAAATTCAACATTAATAACGCTCATTTTGATTAAAAACGACTGAAGTCTCACATTAAAACAGACTTCTGTTTTCATTTTTAGACTTTTATTTTAAAAAAATGACAAAAATCTTTAAAGTTGTACAGATTTTTTACACCCCCAACAGAACCATTAATCACAAATGAGCCTAAGTCCGTTACCTAGTGTTCATTTATGATCAGTCTGCTGTGGTGTTTTCCTTTTTCTTGCCTTGTATTTTTACTGTAAATGGTGTCCTTTTATTTTAAAATAACACATTTACATTTGTTTTGTAAAATCTGTTTAAATGAATAAAGCTTCAGATGAGGCGGCTGTACCGTAAAAAATCAGCATGGATTTATTCTGTTGTTATAAATCAGTGAATTAAATCATATTTATTGCTATTGTACACGCAACAAAATATAAAGTGTGATCCTTTCTAGCTGAAGCAGAAGAAATCAAAATACAATAGTCATAATAAAAGAGTGGTTCAGAAAGTGAAGGAAGGAAAACCCATAACCCTAGAAGAAACTTGGCCCTAAAACACACACACACACACACTACCTCCTTTTCCATTTTACAGCACAGAGTTGAACTCAATAATGGCTCAGCCATAAGAACTTATATCAAAAAGTGGAACTCATATCGACGGTGGCAGAGGAGTAATTGTGCCTGTCTCATAAGCAGGCCTTGCCTGCTGGTGGTGATCGGAGGGACCGATGGCGCCTGTGTCAGTGCACCCCAGCACAGCTGTGGCCACATTGTAGCTCATCACCAGTGTGTGAATGGGTGAATACGTCTTATGAAGCACCTCAGGGCGGGGGGTTGTAGGCCCCTAGAAGGCACTATATACAAATACAAACCATTTACCAACTGATTCATTGCACACAGTGAATTATTAAGGAACATTTTTTCTTTAATTGTGATGATTATGGGATCTTCTCTTCCGAGTGTGAAACAGCTGGGATGAGAATCAGCTCCTCTAAATTCGAGACGTCTTGAATTAGAAACGGGTAGAATGTTTTCTCCAGGTCAGGTACGAGGGCTGCCTCAAGTGGAGGAGTTTAAGTATCTTCGGGTCTTGTTCACGAGTGAGGGAACGATGGAGCATGAGATTGTTAGGTGATTGGTGCTGCGTCGGCAGTGATGTGGGCGTTGTACCGGTCTGTCGTGGTGAAGAGAGAGCTGAGCCGGAAGGTGAAGCTCTCAATTTACCGGTTGATCTACGTTCCTACCCTCACCTACGGTCACAGTCTTTAGGTAGTGACCGGAAGAACAAGATTGCAGATACAGGTGGCTGAAAGGAGTTTTCGCCACAGGGTGGCTGGACTGTCCCTTAGAGATAGGGTGAGAAGCTCGGTCATCCGGGAGGGGCTCAGAGTAGATCTGTTGCTCCTCCACATCGAGAGTTGAGGTGGCTCGAGCTTCTGGTTAGGATGCCTCCTGGACGCCTCCCTGGTGAGGTTTTCCAGGCACGTCCAACTGGGAAGAGACCCAGGACACGCTGGAGGGACTGTCTCTCGTCTGCCCAAAGAACGCCTTGGGATTCCCCTGGAAGAGCTGGTCAAAGTGGCTGGGGAGAGGGAAGTCTGGGCCTCTCTCCTTCAGGCTCTTCAGAATGCTTTTAGTATTTCCTTATAACCTCTGCGTCCTCCTCCGTTGTCTTCCACTTTGAGCCAGATGGATGGTGTGAACCTTGACCTTGGAGATGACCTCCAAATGGCACATTTCAGCCTTCTAACAGGCAGATTAAAGACACCTGTGATGCTGATGACAGGACACACCTGAGCAACGTGTTCCAGAGGACACTTTAGTGACATTTGTGGGTTTAATCTTTAATCTGTTACAGTTGAACAGGAGTCTGGCGTGTTCGGTCACTAAGAGAGGAAAAACAGCGCAGAGCCAAAAGTACGGTTTATTTGGTCCATAAATGGCCGTTTTTTATTTGAGGGGTGTGTGTGTGTGTGTGTGGGGGGGGGGGGGGGGGGGGGGGGGGGTCATCAAAGGAAGAGTCTGTTAAACATTATTACTCACAGATAAAAAAAAAACACAGAAGTAAACAACAAAACTTGTGAGATCTTTGCCTCTCCATCTACAACAAGCCCTGGCGCTTCAGATCCTCGTAGGTCTTCTTGTTCACCACGTTCCCGATAGAGTCCTCGTACTCCTCCTGAGAAGAACAGAATTAACGTGATGAGGACTAATGGGATCTGGAAGTGATCAGTCCTAAACCTGTTAGGATGTTCCTGTACCTCTGTGTCTGGCTGCCATCGCTCCAACGCCTTCTGGGACTTCAGCTTTGCCCACACTGGAGTTAAAACACAAACACGTCACAGAACCGTCTCCAGAACCGCAGAAATACACGTGAAGGTTCATTTGAACCTGGACTTACGAGCGACGGCGTCCTCAATCTGTGTGACGTTAGCAAAATGAGCCGTGTTGGGGATTCCAAGACAGCGCATCCCGTGTGCGTGCCTCCACTCCTACAAACACAACCAGAGTTTTGACTCCTCGCTGAAACATTTAGAACATGTGACACCTGTGATCCACGAGGGAGACGGCCCGTACCGCAAAGTGTCTCTGGAAGGCCTTGGGCCCTCTGTAGGTGTAGTTTCCACAGATCTCACAGTTGTAGTTGATGTTCAGACCGTGGAGTTTGTAGAGCCAGTACGGGATAGGCTGGAAGAGAAAACCCACAAAGGGTCACGGATCAGGAAAAAGAAAGGGGGTGTGGTCTAAGCTACTTCACTGATCCTGGAGCTGACAGGATCATGTAGCTTTCATAAACACAGCTGGTAGCAGAAAATCACAGGTGTGAGCTCACCTTTCCGTCCCAGCCCAGCGGCAGGTTCTTGGGGTTGTAAATGATCTCGTTGTCTTCGTCTTCGCTCTCGCTCTCACTCAGCTGCTCCTCCTCCTCCTCCTCTCGCTCCTCGCCCGTCCTAGCCTGCTTCCTCTGTACGTTCTCGTGGGTCAGCTGCCTCTGCTCCTGATTCCAAACAGGAAAACCAAAGTTGCCATAAAGACCAACAGAGTCTAAACAAAACCCAACTCCCATGAAGCGGACTCACCCCCAGAATCTCCACATACTCGTAGACCTGAGCTTCCAGGAAGCCGATTTCCTTGTTCCGCTCCGTGTCTCTGCAGGAGAAGGGAATGATGTTAAAGTGATAAAAGCACACGGCAGAGCAAAGCCTGGCGCCACCTACTTCTTAGGACCTTTGGCTTTGGGATTCTTGGCAAACAAAGACGGGTCGAGGGATTCCAGGGATTTTCCTTTAGTGCTGAACAGTCTCTGAGCTCTCTCCTCCAGAGTCCTGGGAAAACAGAAGCACCACCTCAGCGTCTGAACCACCCACCAGATCACAAGTGTGTTACCTGCTTCACTCTCTAAAATAAACCCAGCTGTTTTTGTGTAAATCCTATAAATAACTCTGATGTAAGAACAGCCTCTGATCAGAAAAATAGAGTTAGCATCCTTCAGGACTGATGGGCTAACAGCTAGTCTGAGTTCAGGCGATGTTTTATAAACCTTCACACATTCTGTGCTCCTTTACAAGTGTTAATGTCACCATCTTACCCTCCACACTTCAGTCCCAGAGCCATGAGAGCAGATTTGAGTCGGTCCAGACCCAGAGAGGCCAGCTCCTGCATGACACAAACAGGAGTGTGAGGGAACAACTTTCAGTTTGAACTCAAACCAGGAGATTCTGGTTATTTACCTCCCAAGAAGAAAAAGCAGAGAGGTCCAGATGAGCACCAGCGTGAGTCAGAGCACTACTCGTCTCTTTCTAGAGCAAAAAACACAAACATGTCAGGAGGAATCAGCGAGCCCCATCAGAACCAGACAGGACTGGTTCTGGTTTGTGTCTCTGATCTGAACCAGCACAGTTCTGTCTCCTAACTGGACTTACGGGCCACCCAGGAAAGGTACCATTGTCCCATTTCTTCTCAAAGTCTACGAGCACTTTGCCGTAGAGCTCATTCTGGTCCGACAGAGGTTTGACCCGGTCTGTGTAGTCCTGCAGGTACTCCAGCAGCATCTCCAGGTACCTGAACAGAGTCGTGTCATACCAGGTAAACGTGATTTTCTGACCCATCGAATTAGACGTGACACCACAGAGAAAGACCTACTTTTTATATTCAGCATTTTTCCTGTCCTTAGGGATGTCAAACAGCTGGTCAAACGAAGTCAGGTAACTGATATAATCCACCTTCTGTAAGACATAAGCACCAGTAAGAAAACATGGATCCAGTTCACACATGTGGATGATGTGAGGATCCCAACCTCGGCTCCCTTCAGGTTGATGTACTTCAGGTAGCAGTCATGGAGATCCAGGTAGCGGCCGTATCCTTCCTCATCAGTGAAATCCACCATGTCTGAGAGAGATACACAAACATCAGAACCAGGCTTCAGCTGAAGCTGTCGTCTAAACACCGGAACCCAAGAACACCAATCAGAAACAGGTCAGGATCACAGGAGGAGAGAAGAGGACCTCCACTGATGGGAGTGGGAGGAGAAGACCTTTCCAGTTCTGATCTGGTAAAAACAACCCTTGTATGATACGTCATGTCACAACACTGATGAATGGATGGATGGATGAATGTGGTACTACGGAGCTAAAAGCATCCAGATGTTCCATCCTGTTTGAGACGGAAACTGGGCTCAACATAAAAACGGACCAAATCTCAGTGCAGCTAAACCTACGATAAGATTCTAATGTGCTTACTCTGAGCCTCCTCGCTGAGGTTTTCTTTGGCCTTCATCAACTCTTCAAACTCTGCAGACATGGGGATGGATATCTACAGGAAATATGAGACCAACAACAGTGAGACTGTTTCAGGTACACCATACAATCTAATCTGACCGCTCACAATGTCTCTTACTTCATTTGGGTGCTTTCGGTGGAACTCCTTTATCTGCTTCAGTCTGTTGTAGAACTCTGCAAACTCATTTGGTCCTGAGATGGCAGCAAGCTCGTCTCTTCTCATGCTGGATGGGAGAAATTTCCATTTTTTTAATCCAGGTACTAAAGCTTCTGATAGACCAGGATAAATGTCTTATTTATTAATATATATTTTAGATGTTTTTTACTGTCAGGAAAACAGACATGAGTAAAAATAGGTCCTGAAAGACAGACCTCAAATTATGTCAAATCAAATGCTTTGCTGTAATCTGGACAAAGAAATCTGAAACTGTGGATGCTAATGTAGACAGCTCAATTCTAACAAGCCAAAAAAAATTACATTAGATGTATTTAAAAAAAATGTAAAACGTACCCGTCTTTGTCTTCATAAGAGTCCCTGAGATTTGCACTCACTTCCATATACCTCTGTGAGGAGACACAGAACGTGAATACAAATGACGTTAAACATGCCAACACTCCCTGTTAGATCATCACTTAGCTCTAGAATACCATGTAACAAAAGAGTTGGCTCCATGGTAACAGATCAAGATCTAAGACTTTGGGTTAAGCTGTGTGTGAGATCAGTTGACAAATTCTGCTCCTAAGAATCTCCAGGTAGGAAAATCAGACTGAATCCACATTCAGATTATGTCATAGTTCCGTCAGATCCTGGAAGATCTAAATAAACATCAGATTGTTAAATAAAGCACAAACTTCGTCATTATCTTTAGAACCAGTCAGCACACGGCACTGAGCTGATCAGATATTTTGTTTAACCATGACATTCAGAAACACGTTTAAATGTAATTATTAAAATAATTTAACAACATAATCATAGTCTCTAGCCTTGTGACTCCACCCCCTCCTATTTCCTTCACTCTCCATCAACCTATGGAGGACTGATCCTGCCAAAATTGACAAATAATTGGACATAAAATTGAAAATACATAATGCAGTTATTTTATCTCATCACCATATACCATGGGAAAAGTGTGTGGAAAAGAAAAAAAATGAATGTATTAATAAATAGATGTGAAAATCAATAATTACAACATGTATTTAATTTCAAATGTTATTCAACTGTATTTCCTCATTTATGTAATTACTTATTTGCTCATTTGTTTTGCTGTTTTTTCTTAATTTGTTGTCAATGTTGGCAGGATCAGTCCCCCATATGTACAACCTGCTGGGTTTTGTGTATAAAGCATTAGGATGTGTCAGTAAAACCCTCCTGCTGTCACTGTTCCACACTGAAGAGAACCTCAGATTAGAAGAGCAGCAGATGAAGTGATCACCCTGATGTTTTAGTTTACATCTCTAAACGTTTGGATCCTATTAGTGAAAATTCACTAAAGTAACACTTAAGAAGGAATGATGACCAACCTAGATCAAACAACAAAGCACTATGGGTAAATTAATAAAAATAAAAGCAGCTTTGTCCAACAAGTAGATGTTATTTTCTGATTTCATCTGTATATTCCAATAAGAAAATCAGAACAACATCGATTGCAATGATTCAAGTGTTCATAAAAATCCAGATTAAAACTTATTATTGAACCTCAGATCAATAAATCCAACACGACGGTAAAAACTGCAACACCAAACAACATTTAGCTCACTAGTGGAGGAGCAGCACTTTATACTTACATCTAACATGGCTCTTATTCGATGATCACAATTAATCTGTTCCCGCAGCTGAAACAAGAGTCAAAAACAAATCGGTGATTTCGAATGTTGCGTTGGTGTTAGCTACATGCTAATGCTAAAGCTGCGCTGCTCACCGTGGTCTTCTTGTGTAACATTTCTTTAGTCTTAGCGTCCATCAGCCTCTCTTTCTCTTCGTGATAGCGACGCTGTTGTTCCAAAATCGACTCCATCGGTTACAAAATTCTCAAGAGTTTATTGACGACTGTTTATGGTTGCTCCTGAAGCGTTCGCCCCGCCGTAGATGGTACGTTGATCAATGGAACGTGTTCAGGAGTTACCGTCCGCTTGAGTACAGAAAACATTTCCCAATTAATGGTTCCGCTGTGGTGACACGAATGTCGATAACAGTGACAGTACGGGTTTCCTATGAGTGGACAAATTAGCATATTTTTTATTTTATTTTTATATTGTTATTAGAATGTTATTAGAAAGTTTTAGAGGGAATCCAGATGTGAGAGTTTGTGAAGAATTCTACACGACAGTGCCATGGATCAAAATAGTCATTCCAGTTCACATGAGGTTTTTTTAATTGTGAGTTATTTGTAATCACATCACATCTCATCTCATCAAAGGCTGTAACATCAAAGGACACGCGCACACGGGTGCTCCTTTCTCCCAAACCGGAAGTGTTGATTTTATTTACGCCAAGAACTGGCGCTGATTACTTGATTTTACGCACAAATAATAAATCATTAGCAAATTTATTGCAATAATTTATTATGCATTCCACAGTCAGAGCTGTGTGTAGTAATGTGACAGGAAGTGATAAAACCAGTGTAAAAATGATATCCAACATTTATTTTATTAATATTTTTATGTTTTATTTACCATGTTTCTTGTTTTCTGAAGTTAGACATTTCTCACTCCTTATCTGAAGTCGAATTACCAGGGATTACCAGGGATTGTTTGATTTCATTCCGTGAGTTTTTTTTTAAATAAAAACAAATATTGTCATTATTGGGTTTGATACTCTTAGGACCAGATCTGTGTTTGGTTTGCATTTTAAAAATTACCTTGCTAAAACACACGTTGTTTTTGAACATTTATTTGTTCAATACTCCAAACAAATATGTAAATTAAGGTATTTGAATAGAAATTACATATAAAAATACATTTGAAAGAAATATCCCTGAAAAGGGCAGCAAGTTGATTAAAAATTTAAACCAATGAGTTCAGAAAATAATGCAGTATTTCCCGATAAATACAGTTTGGGTATGTAGAGCAAACGCGGCAGGTCTGTGATCTGTTTGAACTCAAATAAAGAAACCAAGAATTAATTTCCCATCTAAAGATGTGTTTAGCTTGCCGCCTGAGCTTTTATTTTGACAGGAAACACCGGAAACGCCATAGTAACAGTCGCTGCTATGACAGTGGCGTTCTGGCTTTGGTACATTCTCCAGCAGCAGCCAGTCAAAGCACCGGGCAGCCAGTGTTTGGGTTTTGTGGACTACAGGGGCTTTGGGAACCGTTTTCTCCGCCGCGGTGCGTCCAGCCTGTTTAGGAAGGTGAGCAGCCAGTTTTCCACTGTGACAACAGTCGCTTGTTGTAAAGGATTTGAGGTGCTGAGGCGTTATCTGCGGAAGGGGGGCGGCGGTTGTCGTTGTGGAGAGGAGAGGGAGGAGGGCGGGAGGCGGGGGGAGACATCCATTCTGCCTTTGTGCTGCTGGGGCAGACCTGGCAGAGGTCAGCGGCAGACCCGCTACCAGAGGGCTGCTCCTGGTTAGCTACATCATCTTCTGACATCTAAATTCAGGATGCTAACTCTTCATTTATCCAACAAAGCAGCGGAGCGGACCGGGTCGGACCGAGCCCGTGGGCTCCCAGAGAGCTGTTTTTTCCGAACTCTCCGAACATTTAAACCCACTTCTCCTCCGAGGTGGTGAGAGGATTTTTAATAACATCAGAAAGTTTCCCCAGCTCTGAGTAGCTCACCGTGCTACAGTAGTTATTTCACAACCCAGGAGCAGCAGACTGGTGTGATTAGAAATGAAACATCACACATTAGAAGCTGAGATCCACATCAGTGGTTCCGAGACCTGTTTTAGCTTCTGACCCATAAAATAACAGGCAGACACTTGGATCAGACCATCAGTAGTTAAAGTCTGAACACATTGTTGAAAGGACAGTTAAGCACACAGGCCAGCTGTTGTATTTGGGACTGTAAAGTGTGGGTCTGTCAGTCACCTAAGCTTTAAATGTAAGTTAGAGTCTGAAGTTCATCTCTGGCTCAAAGGCATCTTCATTTATTTATTCTCTTGAAGACGGTTTGCGTCTAATCTGCAAACCACTGATCCAGAGCTGTGGGAACCAAAGTTTAGGTTAGGACTAGAGGTCAACCGATATTGGTTTATCTATTGCTGATACGATGCTGATATCTAGAGGTCATGGTCATCCGATGGCCGATATGTGCTGCCGATTTTTTTGGGTCGATTTTCATGGCTGATATCTAAATGTTTTTGCCCTTATTTGCATGCTAAAATGTCACTAATAACATCAGTTGATCAACAACGTTTCTGAATCTCAATCATTTTTTGAGGTGAATCATGTTCATCTCAAAAGATCTCAGCCGCCTTAGCAGGTGAAGATGACTGATGGCACAATTCCACCGCCGGTTCTGGTGCGGAGCGGGTCACTGTCGGCGGTGTGGACCGGTATGGTTCTGCAATTTTCAGGAGAGCATTTCTATCGCAGTTTGGGCTCTCATGTCGGCAGGTGGGGTTAAACGAACTGTCGTGCAATTTTATAAATAAGTTGTGCAACTATTCAGTATTTTTGTGCTGCAGTGAAAGGTCTGCAGAGCTAAAGACAAAAACTAAATGCTTACCACAGGCTCCACATGTGACTCCAGAGTGCGGTAGCTGAGTCCAGGCCTGCCTCGGTTTATCGGTGTTTGGCTATAAATAGCATCCAGCGCATCGTAGCACCTCTGTGTATTTCTCCTACTTCCGAAAAAAAAAAAAAATCTGCTCTGGCTGTTTCTGTCCTTAACTTTTCTATATTGGGCTTTATTCTTTAGCTTGGCCCGACACCGTTCCGATGTCCACTCGGATCCTTAAAAACTTCCTTACCGATCCGTTTAGCTCCTCCTGAGTGTGGACTCTCACAATGACCGTAAGGAATGTTTGGAGCTCTGAAGGTTACCAAAACTTGCTGCTATACTTGCTGGCATTTTTT
Source organism: Aphyosemion australe (assembly GCA_006937985.1). Classification (NCBI taxonomy): domain Eukaryota; kingdom Metazoa; phylum Chordata; class Actinopteri; order Cyprinodontiformes; family Nothobranchiidae; genus Aphyosemion; species Aphyosemion australe. The sequence continues at coordinate 1,197,991 of SSNS01000020.1, read as the reverse complement.
CACATTCATGTACAACTAATGAAAATACAAACGACGGAACTCTGTTGAATTCTGGCTGTTTTAATTGTTGCAAGTAGTGACGTATTTCTGTCCCCCAATCAGTGGACTGCGTTGTTGCTCCGCCCTAGCCGTACCGCTCCAGAAATTCCTGGACCTACAACAGAAGGGGGCCAAAAAAGTCCGGTGACTGGCGCGGTCCAGGTAGGTTGTGTGGACCGGTTTTACAATGGGGACAGAAAAATTAGCGAGCCGACCCTCCCCGTTCCATAACAAAACCGGCGGTGGAATCGAGCCGTTAGACCCTTTTTGTAAACCTGAACAGGCCATTTTACAGGCCATCCATCCATCCACCCATCCATCCATCCATCCATCCATCCATCCATCCATCCATCCATCCATCCATCCATTCATTCATCCATTCATTCATCCAGCCCTCCATCCACTCATCCATCCATCCACCCATCCACCATCCGTCCACCCATCCATCCATCCACCCATCCATCCATCCACCCATCCATCCACCCATCCACCATCCGTCCACCCATCTATCCATCCATTCATCCATCCATCCATCCATCCACTCATCCATCCCTCCACCCATCCACTCATCCACCCATCCATCCATCCATCCATCCACCCACTCATCCATCCATCCACTCACTCACTCATCCACTCATCCATCCATCCATCCATCCATCCATCCACCCATCCATCCATCCACCCATCCATCCATCCATCCATCCATCCATCCATCCACCCATCCATCCATTCATTCATCCATTCATTCATCAAGCCCTCCATCCACTCATCCATCCATCCACCCATCCACCATCCTTCCACCCATCCATCCATCCACCCATCCATCCATCCACCCATCCATCCATCCACCCATCCATCCATCCATCCATCCATCCATCCATCCATCCATCCATCCATCCATCCATCCATCCATCCATCCATCCATCCACCCCCCCACCCTCACTCACTCATCCACTCATCCATCCATCCATCCATCCATCCATCCCTCCCTCCCTCCCTCCCTACATTTTCTTCCACTTATCCGTGGTCAGGTCACGGGGGCAGCAGCCTAAGCGAAGAGGCCCAGACTTCCCTCTCCCCAGCCACCTGGGCCAGCTCTTCTGGGGGAATCCCAAGGTGTTCCCAGGCCAGTTGAGAAACGTAGTCCCTCCACCGTGTCCTCACTCCATGTCTCAGTAAACAAAAATTAATTCTCAATAATTGTGGTGGGTGGGGACTCTACGGGGGGGGGGGGTGTCTAATATTCTCGATTGTGACTGAAAACAGATGGGTGGTTTTTGCTCATGTTTAGAGCGTTTATAGAGGCAGTGGAGACCCACATGGCAAAAAGTCAAGTTTGTATAACACGTCCCCTTAAATACAAAGACAGCTGAAAACAGAGCACAGCTGCTGGTTGTGGTCGTTTAGCTGGCCAGCATGACAGATTTTATATTCATTACTTTTGGCCAACATGTGGTCTCCATATAGAGCAGCTTCACTGGGAATCAGACGTGTTAACATTCAGAGGTGAGAGGAAGAACGCAGAGCTGGAACTGTAGGTTTACCTAATATTACTGTGTCAAAAACATGGTAGACTTTATACTCCACATTCTTTCTGATCTTTAATACAAGACTTAATCTTTTAAGGTCATGTCTAAAAAAAACAGTTGCATGTTTTTTATTTTCAAGACAATTTCTCAGCTTTCCAACAATAAAGGAAGTACTGGATTCATCAACACATACCTGAGTGAGAACATCAGAAGCAGGATTACTGTAGGAAGGACAGAAAACGCAGACAGAGAAGATTCTTTATTACGGTTGTTGGCAGCTGAACAATCAGAGTCGTGCTTTGTGCTGCTTTTTCCTGATGGTTGACTCTGGATAAATAACAGGAAATTGGGGAGGAGGAAAGACATAATGGTCGTCAGCTGGAGTCGAAGCGAAGGGCTGCGCTGTTCATGGTCGGTCTGTAACATAACGTCTCAGCAGGGAAATCAGCTGTTTCAATCATTTATTAAACAAAATGACTGCTTTGTAAAATGTAACAAGGGTTGCTAAACAAAATAAGACCACTGATCATTTCAGCGTTAGCAACACTGTCAGGAACCCCCCACCCCCCGAGTCTCCATCAGCTGCTTCTACTGTTTAATTCTGAGCATGTGTTTCAGAGTCAGCATGTCCAGCGAGGTGCAGCCGAGGCCTGACGACAGTCCCAACACCAGCGGGGGAAGTTCGGACACCGAGCAGAGGGAGGCGGCACCTCCAGAGCAGCCTGGCCCCGAGCAGCGCGACCAGTCCCAGCCCAAAAAGAAGGAGGCCAAAATCTCCAGCAAGACCGCTGCCAAGCTCTCCACCAGCGCCAAGAGGTAGATGCTGCTCTCCCTTTTCTTTTGTTTCCTGCTGGCCGTGTGCCTTTGCTGCCCTGACGGCTCTGCTCAGCTACTCGAGTGGTTTTCTCTTTGCTGCCACGGCTCCAAACAGCTGAAACCACCGCCGGGATTTAAACTCTTTGGAAAAATTCTTTTAGGAAAATGGAGCAAAGGATTTTCCAGGTTTCCTGGCATTAGTAACAGCATGTTTGCAAAATAAACTAAAAGAAGAGCAATAAAAGGATCCAACGGGGATTTGGAGCTGAAGAGGATGATAATATAAATGTCTGTCTCACTGGACAGTGACTGTTGGGGACAAGTCACAAACTACACTCCAGAGAGTTTCCACCATGTCTCAGAGTCAGAAAGGGCTCTCAGAGTCTCTGCAGTGGAATTTAAAATATCTTCCAATTCCCATCTAAGAGTTGTCCCCGAACCCTGTGATCCTAACCCTGAGACAACTTTAGGAGGAGCTGGAGATTAAATAGCAGCAAAAGAAATGACACAACAGTGTAACAGTAGGACTCTGAAAGGCCCTATATTAATACAGACCAATTACAGAATTCAACCTTTTCACTTTTTATTTTCCTGAATTCGCAATTTTCTATTCTAAAAATATTTAGTAATCTAAAAAGTGCAGAATTATAAATATGAAAGAGGAAGCAACCAATCAGATGCCACGGAACCAAATGTAAGGATAATGGTATTTTTTAACTTTACAAGTATAACTAAGTGCTTTGGTTCTTTGAGTGTTTCTGTAAGATCTTTAAAAGATTTTCTGGTCGATGTTTAAAGCAGCATTCCGCAAGATTGCAGTTATATGGTCTCTGTCGCCCTCTAGAGGCTTGCTGCGTAACGTCACTGCGTAAATCTCTCTCTCGGGCAAAAGTGGCATGTTTACATTCCTAATATCAGGCAAAACAACGAAAACAAACTTTTCCACCTCCACACATTGAATAAATAGTTTTATCAGGACTGTATAACAACTTTATGCCCGACCAAACACAATAACCCCGGTGAAATCATTTATTACTTACCTAGCCATTAGCAGCACGGCTAGGTCAGAGTCCGTAGTTCATGCTGTTCTTTCTAAAAGAGCTCTCCAGCGAGGAAAAGACGGCCCAATAATAACTCTGGTCTTTCTTTGGTGAATCTGCCACTGCTACAGCGAGTCTACGTTATACAATTATGGCAAGCCAAAGGGATAAAAAAAATGCGCGTTCTAAACTCGCATTATGTCTGCCAAAACGCTTGTTCAAGACGCGCATTTTGGCAAACATAACCAAAGACTGTAACGCACATTTAGAACGCACGCTTTTAGAACGTGCTCTTTTTTATCCCTTTGGCTTGCCATATTCTGCCGTAAAACGACACCCAGTCAGTACTTCCGTCGCTACCCGATGCACAAAACCTGTATAGCGCAGTAAACAGACGTGGGACCCCCCAACACTATCACAGGTATGAAAATGAACATAATAGATAATACTATGACGCAAAAACTTTACAAAAAAGCATAATTTTAAGGTGTAAAACTTGCAGAATGTTGCTTTAAGAACTACAAAAGGTGAGGAGAGTGGGAGGGAGAACGTGGTGGACGGTGTGTGTGGAGTTCAATAAAGTTCACAGAAACCAGACAGGTGGACTTCACGGTTTTTTATTGTTTTGGGGATGTGGGTGTTTCAGCGATCCGTTTCACTCTGACTGCCCGTTTTTTGTTCCTCATATTTGTGTGGAGGGATGAACTGAACCCCCCCGCGTAACAAGGTAACCGGTACGGGGGCCTGCAACGGCCAAAATACCTCAGAAAATACCATGAATCTTCCCTACGCTCCGATATGAGTGAGACCTCGTAGCCCTTGACCCAAGTTAGCATAATGGAGTTGATGATGTCACCTAATTAGCATATCATGAAATGAAAGAGAAAGTTATTAGTTTATGGTGAATGAAATGATCTGGCCCAGGTCTAATGACACATCTCCACATGTCGGGCTCGGTCTAGCTCCTGTGGTGCCTGCAGAGCACTCAGATCACGAAGACTATACTGCTGGAAAATCGCAGACTTGGTGGTGGATTAGGAGATTATTTGAGATTTAGAAACTGGCTGGGTTTATTCCCTCCTAAAGGACACATGTATTCAGCTTCTCTGGAAAAGTCTGCTCCTGCATCTATTCAGCTCCAGCTGTGACCATCATATCACCCGTATGAGTAGCTTTACCAACAGCTGGGTCAGATTATTATGTGGTAAATGTGGGAAAGACTTCTTATCACCGGTAGAGAACCTGGAAGGTTGCACTCATTTCCCATTGATCAGCTGTTAGAAACTAACAAAAGCTGGTGACTGAAACGAGCAGCATGTTTGGAGGGATCATCACACATGATCAGCTGTCAGCATTACAGAAGGTGAGCGCTTGGTTGGTTTGGGAGATCATGCACGAGTGTCTGGATCCCACTTTTCCCTCTTCGTTGGTGCGGCCTCGCTCGCTGCACCAGCCTCTAACAAGTCTTTAGCTTACGCTGTAGAAATGTGTCACTTCAGGAAATCCTGCAGATTAAATTACACAGCGTGCAGTCAGGCTGAGGAGGACTGTGGAGATTATATTACAGGCTGCTGTCAAATATCTTTTCTCTTGGCTCATCTCTGAGTCATGTGCAGTTGCCTCTCTACGGAGAAGAGTTCAAACAAAAACCTTTTAGCTAGTTTAACACTTGTGCATGATGTGAGTCATCAGCCTACAATCAAACCGCGTTCTAACCTATCATAGGAGGCTATCATTTACTTCCAGGGACCTTTACACTTTTATTATATTTAGCTACAAATGTTTTAGTACTGTTTCTTGTAAACAGATTGACTAAATGCATGAATAAATAAACAGTGCTGGCTTAGTGCAGCTCTTTTATTTGATAGAAAGTCTGGTCACTGGATGCGGTTCATAATTAAAAGGTAACGTGTTTTCATTCCATCAATCCAACCAACTAATGTTTGTAGCTAATAAATCTTTTAGCATTTATTGAAAAACTCACTGAGGAATCAAGTATTCAGACATACTTTTTCCTCTACAAACCCTGATTTTACCTGTAACATTGTACAAATATGTTAATGTTCCACTTTGTAATTCAGTTTTCCTGTACTGCTTTTGCTTTTCTTAGGTTTTCCATAGTTAGGATTAGCATGTGGTCTGACAGTAATAACTGTCCCTGTGAAACACGTGGTCGCTGCAGAATACAGTTACTACACAAAGTGTCACATCTGAGAATGTAGCATAGAGGATTGCTGTAATGGAGCAAGTCAAGTCACTTGTTGACTCGTTTCGTTTTAGTTTGCAGCAGCATTTTTTTCCATCATGTGGATTGTGGCAGATAGACCAGATCCTGAGTTCAGCCTTAAAGGAGTCATCACCTAAAATCTTCACTTTTCCACTTGGAAAAAATGTCTATAATGGCTTCCTAATGATTTTTCACTGGCTGAGAAGCTGATATTTAACATTGAAGCGTTTGTTTAATTTTGCCTTCTTCAACCAGCTCACATGCACCCCACGAGCATGCGCATTCCAAAACAAAAACTTGAGTTATGGCCTATATGCTGACACAAAGGTCGAATATAAACAAATATGAACCAGCAGCGAACAAACCAGCACAAAAAAGCTCATTTCATAACGTGAAACGCATAAATGATGTCTTACCGTTGACGACTCATGTTATAATTCGTGTTATGGGAGACAAAAATCGGTTTGTGTATTCCATCTTCACAACAGCATAAGAGCCGATGCCTGGCTGTTAGCTTGCTTTGTCCCAACTCAACAACATGCGAGGGCGCGTACATACACAGCAAATTCAGCATGCTCAAATTAACACCGTCAGAGTTGATTTCAACACTTTTAAAGTGTCTATATGGGTCCACACCAGAAAGAGTTAATTTAACTCTTTTTGGAGAGTTGGTACTTTAACACTGATTTAGTGTTAAAAATCAACTCTTCTGGAGTTGACAATTTAACACCGGTGTTAGAGTTAATATAGTAATTCTTAATACTGGAGTTAAATTTTAAACTTGAGTCAATTATTTTGGAAAAAAGGATGTATTTGCATCTTCTTCTTCTTCTTCTTCTTCTTCTTAGGGAGAAAGTCACTTGTGTGTTTTGAAAATGGGCTGTAGTACCTGAATTTGACCACAAGATGTCATTATTTTTTCATTCTTACACCATGCCCTGAAACTGATTTAAGTGTGCAACAGCACTAGTGTATTCTGATGGGATTTACATATAAAAACCAACCACAGAAATCCTAGTTTAAAGGATAAAAACAGTTGAAAATAATCAGAATGTTAAATTGCTTTAAAGCTGACTGATGACATCATACTGAAAAGTTTGAAACTTGTTTTAGTGCCTCTGAGCAAACTTTTGTACCATAACTGATTTTTTCTGTTCTGAACTGAAGTTTTTTTTTCACAGGAGAGCAGCAGCTTTTCTAGCTGACACACACAGATTGTAAAGTAGCACCTGGTTTCTGCATGCAGGCAAATCACTGGCATGTAATGAATACTTAATGAGGGAGAAATGTGATCCTTCCACAGTAAATTCATTAGAACCATTTTTATGTGCACAGCTTCCTGGAAGTGTGGGGGTTGAAACAGAAGTGTGATTAGCAGCATTATTTACCAGTTTGATTTGTTTGACTCTAATATCCGTTAATACACACAGACTAATGCTCAGCTGATCTTTGTTTATCCTGTGTGACAGGACCTCTTCCTCTACAGTAGCTCCTAAAAATCTGTTTCATGCATTACAGGCATGGTGTTTAGATCTGAATGTGATCTTGGCTCCATCTCATTTCAGGATCCAGAAGGAGCTGGCAGAGATCACCTTGGACCCGCCTCCAAACTGCAGGTAAGAGCCTGTTGGTTGTGTGTTTTTAGAAGACAGTTCTGCTCTGACACCTGAGGTGGGTTATTGTGGCGTAGAGCTCTTTGTTGCAGAGGAAGCTGAATGATTGAACGTTGTGAGCGGTGTAAGGCTTGAACGTGACTCTGGGTTTAGTGATGGTTTATGATCATTCATGCTCTTTGAGGGCTGCAGCTCTGCTCATATGTTTGGTTGTTTTTCCTCCTGAGACAAAGAGCTGTGAGAATCTGTGTTTGTTAGTCGGGATCCAAACTGCAGCTCTCCTTTTGTTTATGCTCATCCTGTTGCTGGAGCTGTTTTACATCATGGATGCTAAGGACGTCTTTAAGTAAATCCAAATAGGACAAGTAGCTTCATAGCTTCACACCTGGGCTGTGTGTGAGGTCCTGGAGGCCTGAAAAAGCATGAAACCTGACTGACGAATGAAAGCTCTTAGAGTGTTAGCACAGTGGTTTGTTTTTTTTTTTTTTTTTTGGTAATTATTTTTTTTTTTGATTATGAGCATTTTTAAACACCGTTAACAAAGAAAATATAACAAAAATTGAGAAGAGTTGAAGTTTAGATGTCATTCATTTACATAAAAATCTAATTATCTTCACACAGTCAGATCTTATTGGTTTACCATACTCAGTCCATTTAGTGTGTTGGCCGTTTAGTCAGAAGTCTGACGGGTTTTTGAATGAAGTCTGAGGCTTTTTTCCTCTATGGTTTGATGTCTGGGCCTGAGACCTGAGGATGTCCTAAAATGTACTCCATACAGAAGACCAAGCAACACAGCACCAAAGAAAAACTTCACACACAGACCTGACACATTTCTGACTCGACTTCTTAAAGAACATCCGCACTAAAGAACCCCTGTGACTAATGGATTCAACTTGGCTTCAGTCGGGAGTCCTTAGTCATGAGAGAGTGATCCGGCTCAGGCTGCTGGAGCGTCTTTTAGTCTGATTTAATCCAGCGTAGGCACGGCACTATTTGAAATGTAGATTTCTGCATTCAGTGCTCCCTTAGGGTATTGGCTTCCAGCCCCCAGTTCAAGGTGGTAAAATCCCAAGTGTTAAAATTCAATTCCAGCACAACAGTCTTTATCCTGCCCGTCTATTTGTGCAACAAACGTAGCACAAGTGAATATCTCCAGTGTCTGACACAACAAACGGCTCCTGTCTCCCTGATGCTTCCTCCTCATGAGAGGGTTTATGAGTAGATACTGAGATTTGGCTAATTATTCTGCATGTTTCACTTCTTCCAGCTATGTTATGATGAAACATCACAGCAGCTAAAAACACTCTTTTTCCTTTCCTGCTGGGAAAACACTAATTCCCATTGGGGATTTTAAAAGCAGCCTTTTTTAGGCATCATTGGATGGCTTCTTAAAGCCTGCTTCATGATTGTTGGTAATAATGTTTGTCAGCCTTCTGCTGATCTGTTAATGGAAAGTGACAGATGCAGTAGAAGGATATGTAAATACCCCCACACCTGACACGTTGCGTTAGCTCTCCGCTCTCTCAGCCTCCTTGCTCTGGTTCACTCTGGTTTTGGGAAATTACCAAATCCAGTCAAGATCATAAATAACTCCTAAAAGATGAGAGCAAGGAGAAAAGAGTCATCTCAGAAAGGGATGAGTGAATGAAATACAAATTCATGCAGAACTATTTGGATTTGACTCCATCTTGTTGTTTACATGGATCACAAAGTTTTACATCATTCAGACCCAAATCACAGGATTGTTGTGAGGATGTAATGTTCTACATTTTGGACAGGTTTGGTTTGGACATAATAGAATAGACAGAAAAGACTTTCATAAAAATAAAATAATGACGACCGTGATGCAACTCCAAATGTTTCTTCAAATTAGCCGTATTGTTTTTAGAGCTAGATAACAGTTTGTCACCTGCACAGAGAACAACAAACCATAAAATTGTCATATTTAGGTGACATAATCTCAAAATAGTAACTGTATTTCCAGCTAGAAAAGACGTAACTCTCTCCCCTATCTGCTGTTGGGTTGCTGGCTGATTGGTGCTGCGTCCACATGCTGAAAACGTGACTTACTGCATCCATGATGCCGCTCACTGGCATGAAAGAAAGGTGCGTCTTTATAAAGGAAAATGATTAAAACAAGAACTCACATTAGGGCAGGGCGATGTGGCGTTAAATCAGTATCATGATATATTGAGCAACCATGGTAACAATAACCATACAGCTGCAGTTAGAGGGAGCGATGACGGTGGTTGAGGCCTTTTCCCACAAACATACTTCAACAACTCTTTCCTTTCTTGTTACAGACCAGATGGGGTGGAGTCACGTGACTCCACCCCATCTGGTGTGTGGCACCACATCTTTAAGGAACATGGACATCAACAACCTACACACATCTTTTCTTTTTTTTCCAACTACCTAAAATGGGCTAAACGATGTCTGTAATAGACATAAATGTCGATATCGGAACGTTTTCGGTACATCACCCACCTCTTGCACACAGTTTAATTTGATTCCTGGTTTAGAAATACAAACAAGTTGCATTAATTTTACAATGCTTTACCGCCACTTACTGCTTTGAGTGGTTGTGTGCAAACTCATATTGTCCTTTAGAGGGAGACGATGCTCCCGTCATGCTGATATCAGGTCCTGTACCACTGAGTGGAAGTGACACATGGTATTGGCCCAATACCTGATGCTGGTATCAGCATCAGAGCATCCCTCCATGGGTGAGCGCTGTCCTAAATGATCCTGCAGGCTGAGCAAGCAGCAATGACTGTAGGTGGTCTCCAGAGGGTGTGTGTGTGTGTGTGTGTGGGGGGGGGGGGGTAAAGTTTCCTTCCTCTCTTTGAAGGACCATAGCAGGTTTGTCTAATGGGAGAAGGGTCAGTTTGTTATCAGAAAACATCCTGCAGTGAAACAGCCGGTGAGTGGGAGCACCAGCTGTTCACACACAAACTCACATGTCATGTTAAAAGATGATGTTGCTCATTAAACAGTTTTCTGACAGAAGGCTGAATCCTTGGTGTGTCATCTAAACGTGGTTCTCTGCAGCAGCCAGATTGTGTCTGGGTGGCTGCAGCATGCTGACGATGATCCAGTCAGCAGGGAGCGGTGCTGAGGCTAGCCTTTGGTTCTGAAGTGCAGCTACAGCAGGAGTCAGCCGATGATGGGTTTAGAACCAACACACAGGAGTAAACTGCAGTGTAGGAGGAGAATAAAGACGTTTTAGGATTCGTCTTGAAGAATCAAACGTGTCTAGCTAACGTTACAGATGCATCTTTTCAATTTTTTAACCCACCTGCTCCCTTCCATCACCTGTGTGAAGGAAGAATTTGTTGTTTGTTCCAGTCAGCATCATGCACAAAGTAAATGTTTGTGATAAAACTCTAAATCTTCATAAATGTTTTTGGACATATTTGTCCGACCTCTGGACTTCGAATGTCCATAAATTAGTCCACATGTTTTCAGACCAAAGCTGTAGTGAAACATCAGCTCCCTTCATTGTGTGCAGAATATTAAGGGACTTCAGCAAAAACATTTGTTTGATGAGAGAGAAGAAAAACACGATATGAAGCAGAGTGTCAGAAGCAGACGTACCCATCTGCTGCGTCAGGGATCGAAGGAGAAACCTAAAGATTTCTGCAGGCCTCCTGCAGGGAGGAGACACTGTGAAGGAGCTAATTATTCACCAGGCCTGCTTCTGCCTCTCCTGCTGCTGTGAAGCACGTTGGGATTTCTGTTCTTCTGCACGGGTATTTATAGCTGTGTCCTGTGGTTTATGTGTTTTTCCACTATGATTGTGAGCTGTTGTTTGTGGAGTTTATCACTAAAGTTCAGATCAGAGCTACAATCTACAACCGTTAGAACTGAGACAGTCATTGTTATCATGTCTCGCTAAATATGACCTGTATGGAGCAGAAAACTGGTTGGAAGCGTCTATAAATGAACTTTATAGACCCCCATGTTGTTTCTCCACAGCTAACTGCAGAGTGGGTACAGAAAAGAGTCAACCTCTTTGAAAGACTATTTTTGTTTCCTTTACATCCTTGAATGAAGACAAAATATCTTCTACTCACCGTTTATTCTGAAAGGCAATGTACAGCAGCAGGCCCCAACAGCCGTAGACGTAATGTCTATGCCAACAGCATTCTCAGGCCCACTCTCCTGGGTCTGATAGCTCCAGTTAATACTGAGCTTAATAGCGCCCCCTGCTATAGGAATAGGAATTACCCACAAGTAACAGATTGTTTTCCTCCAGTGTCTGCAAGAGAAATGAGGAAAAAAAGGTGCGTGGGAAAAAAGAAGGTTTAGCTTGAAAAGCAGCGTTTGTGATTCACATCAGGAGCTGGATGTGGAGGAAATGCTTGTTTTGTTTTGCTTGTTTTGCTTGTTTTGCTGATGAGGCGTCGCCGCCACCGTCATAAGCCCTTTCTATAAAACAATGCCGCCAATTTGCCGCAAAGCCGATGCGGCATCTGGGAGCCTAAGGTCATTGATAAGAGCATTTCCTCCACATCCAGCTCCGTCTCCGTTTTTTTTTTTTCCGTCATGCAGACAGGAGGCTGCCACCTTGGAATCACGTGAAGGGAGAACGCGCTGTGATTGGTCACTTGGAAGATTTCAGCTCAGCCAACTGCTCACGTAGTGCACACACGGCGAGTTTCTGCCCCCCGTGGGGCGGAAAGTATCAAACCGATTTGATTTTCACCTCAGTGAGGCAGAAAACTCTGAAAATTAGGTGCACACGGCGAGTAATCTGCTGAGCAAACGGCCTCGAATGACCGGTACCTCAGCTATTGGCTCTCGTGTGCGGCAGGCTTTAGGGCTACAAGAAATAACTTATGGGTCGCTCCTGTTTGTTGTTGCTTTGGTTCTTTAAACAACTCTGGAGCTTTTTGCCTACCGGTGTCAAATTACAAATGCTGCCGCTGCAGCGTTAGCTCGGCACAGACTTGGCAACCCCGCGCAGGTTCTTCGTCAGGATATTTCCGGGGGGGAAACTATGTTGTCACGGTATCCCGGAGCAGGGGTGGGAGTGTATCTGGCATCTGTTTTGGGGGGGTGCGCCCCACTAATTGAGAACCACTGGTTTATGCTCAGAAAGAACAGAAATTTAAATTGTGTATATCCTCTGGGATATGTGCAGGGATTGATTAGTTTAGTCTGCTGAGATCTCTGTGTCCTCATGTAGAGGAGTGAAATAAGTGTTACATGCATGGTGCTTAAAGTAAATCTCTTCAAACTCGCTCTCATCTGGGATTATAAAGTTTCACATCCTGCTGCTCCAGCTGGTGGTTCCCCCTGACTTTGTCAGAATCTGCACTCAACATATTAGCAGCGCAGCTGCTACTAGCTCATAGCTGCTACTAGCCAAACTACGTCCACACAACTGAACTGTTTGGTCCCTTATTTTCAACGACGTCATTCGCTGTGTCTTCCATCTCGTTTTACTGTCTTTTTTTTTTCCGTTCGGGGAACTCGTTTTTCTGTTTTTACTAGCCATGTAACTTGTTACCTGCAGCAGGCTAAAGCTACACTAGCATTAGCCATTAGCAGTGAGTCCGTCTAGCTTCTACTAGCTCTATTTATATCAAAGTTCTATCGACCTGCTCTCTTATGTCTATTGAGGAAAAGTTATTTTGAATATATTGCTGTCGCTTTATCGCCCAGCTGTATGATGCACAAATCATTTTTGTACCACATGTACCTCCATACATAAAGCTTTCTCTCACACAAACAGTGAGTGTGGTGCTGAAATGTGACTCATGGAGGTTTTAATTATTCAGCTTCACATAGGTCATAACCATCTGTCAGCTTTATAGAACTTTAGGTTGATTTCTATAGACTGAAATGTGTCATTTGCACAGTAGTTTCCTCAAGTTTAAATAGACACTATTTAAGAGTTTTGTTTATTTGTTAAGGTTTTAAATGTGTCCAATGTCAGATGATCCATGTGTGTGTGTGTGTGTGTGTCAGATGTTTTCATGCACAACCCTTTTTGCCAGGCCTGTGTGATGTCCTAACAAGCTGTCACAAGGCATCGTGGCTGCTGTCTCACACGCCACAACTTACAAACACCCACTCACTTCAAACATTAGTCACATTCAGCGTTTCTGTGCCAAACACTCCAGAGGAACAGAGTTTCTTCTGAGCTCTGTGGGTCGAGGCGAGCAAACACATTAGCATCAATCCTCTGGAGTCTCTCAGGAAAAGCCCATAATTCTGGTTGCGTTGCGTGAAGGTGTTTGTGCCTGAGCTTTCAGTCAGAGATGCTTAAAGGTTAAAAGTTAGAATCGTTTCTGCTGTTCAAAATTCTACAAGTGTTTACTTTATAGCAGGGGTGGGCAACTCCCGTCCCCGAGGGCTGCTATCCAGATGTTTCCCTGCTTCAACACACACCTGTTCAACAGCTCATGAAGTTCTGCAGAAGCCTGTTAATCACCTGCTGATTAAAATTAGCAGGTGTTTAAGCAGGGAAACAACTAAAACATGCTGGATACCAGCCCATGGGGAAGGGAGTCGTCTACCCCTGCTATATATCCTGTTTCACATTGCAGCTTTAACAGATGGTGACTTGTCTGCAACACTTCTGTCATTACAACCATCATGTCCTTCGTTTTGGTTCTTTAATGCATTGTAGTAAAACCAGTTCTATAATAGTCTGGTTGTCCTAGGAGAGTGTACCTTTGGTGAGTTAAGATCCGTATCCTCTATCGCAGTGTTTCCCAACCCTGGTCCTCAGGGCACACTGTCCTGCAAGTTTTCCATGTCTCTGCTTCAGCACACCTGATTTAGATTGCCTCCTCAGGAGGACATCACATGCTGCAGATGCCTGTTAATCACTCATTCATTTAAGTCAGGTGTGTGGCAGCAGGGAAACACTGGTGTTTGAAAGGGCAACATGGAAAACGGGCAGGACAGTGTGCCCCGAGGACCAGTGTTGGGAAACACTGCTCTATCGCACAGACAGTGGGTGATAAAAATGTAGATCCCTCTCCACATAATCCCAAACCTGTCAGAGAAAGTTTCACAAAGCTGCAGAGGAAGATGGATAACAGGCAGAGCTCTAAATAATTCCACATTAGACGTTCAGCTCTAAAAACTGAGAGAAAAATGAGCCAGCTGTAGGAGCCTTGAAAGATCTTTTGTAAATGTGGCCTTCCCAGAAGACTTTCATCATTTTTAAGACAATAACTGTAATGTGTGAGTGTGAACCGAGCCTTCAAACGCTGGTTCTTTAGTTCTAATCTTTTAAAAATAAACTAGAATGATGTCACAACATGGATGTGCGTATAAGGATACATTTATTAGCTCTCTGTTCAGTCTGTGCTTTTAGTCCTGACATATTAACGTGTTAAAGACTGAGTTGGTAACTTAAGCGTTAAGTTCTACATTTAGCTGCTGTTGATGTTTACGTTAGTAAATAAACAGAATTCCATGTCAATAATCACAGTAAACCACCACACCAATGAGACGGCAAGGTTTCACCTGATGTTTAGTTTTAAGCATTTTTAATGTTTACGTACCATTTACCATGTTTGGCCTTTGTTCCGGTGTGTCGATGCCTGTGGGAACAAGCGTGTTGCTGCTTCGACTCACGTAGTTTGTGAGGCTGAGATTCAGCGAGTAAAGAACCTGAACCTGAGCCTGTCAGCTGTGAAACACAAACACAGCTTCTCACCTCCTGCTGGAGGAGGTCTGTTGTTGGCCCCTCTGCTCCGCTGGCACTGACACACAATCACCCATCAGACTACGTTTATCCTTCTAGAGGAACGTGTTGGTGCTACTCCTCTTCCTGCTCCTGGAATTCTTCTGTGTCCAAACAGACAGATAGTAGGTCTACAGCAGGCTGCTGTTTCACACAAACACACACATTCACACTCTTATCTTACATTGTGTCTCTCACACACACACACACACACACTCTCTCTCTCTCTCTCTCTCTCTCCCTCTCTCCCTCTGCTTCCTTCTCTCTGGTTTCGCTCATTGTGTAAATGATGAAAGTAAAAGTAATACATGGAACCCACAGGGGCATCTGGCCTAATTCCAGGAGAAAATGGGATTGGATTAGTCGTCTATCTCACAGCTGTGTGTGTGTGTGTGTGTGTGTGCGTGCGTGCGTGCGTGCGTGCGTGCGTTTCATGCACGTCTTCACAAAACGGATCCCTGACCCTCCTCCCAGTCCTCGTTCGTCCCACAGAACCAGTCTTTGTTTTATAACCTGTGGTGTTTATAGGGGAGATTCAGAGAGAATTACGTTAAACCATCTGAAGCTCCTATAAGCAGAATAAACTTCACCACCTTTTCTTTTCTCTGTGTTTTGATGAATCAGTGCCGGACCTAAAGGAGACAACATATATGAGTGGAGGTCGACCATCCTGGGTCCTCCGGGCTCCGTGTACGAGGGAGGAGTGTTTTTCCTGGATATCGCCTTCACACCAGACTACCCCTTCAAACCGCCCAAGGTGGGTCATCCCCTACAGCGTTGCACCAGACACCAACCCCTGGTTTAACTCTCAAACGTCTTCGTTTGAGGTGACTGTAAACCTTTTATCTTCCTTTGAAGTTTACTCACCTACAGAAGATTGGAGACTTGGAGAAAAGTTCTTGTTCAGCTCAAAGAAGGATTTAGTCACGGGTAACTTCCTGCTGTTTATCGCTCCTTGTGAGTCTGACCTGACAGTAACTCAGTGACAGAACAGTAAGAACTTGGTCTCCAGCTGAGGAGGTTTGCAGTTTCTGTGCCAGACCCGAACAAATGATTCAAGATTATAAATCACAGATTTCATGATTTTGCTGCTCTTTCAAGTCAAAGTGTCTCATATGAAGCTCTGGTGGTGTGATGTGACATAAATCTCACATTCTCAGATTCAGAGTAGGGCTGGGCGAGTTGGCTTTCAAAAAGTCTTCCAGTTTTTTCATTCCAAATTAGTGCTGTGTTGAAAAAAATCGATAAATCAATTCTTATAAAAATTCCAAAAATCAAATTGAATCGATTCGTAAGTCCATAAATTGATTTCACGAACACACAGAGGACACACTAAAGTTCAGAGAGTCGAAATGGCCGAACATCTATTAACTTCAGGCTGAGGCCTTCCCCGGAGCTAGTCGCTAGCAATAGCTCTGACGCTCATGATACCTGTCAAGCATTTAATTACACCTAAATGGAAGAGTTACAAAAATATTCAACCCCTCAGAGTTGTCATGACTAAACTAGATCTATTAAACCTAAAATGGTTTTTTGAACCAGGCTGTAAACCTGTTTATTTCTGCTGTGAAGTTGGCATTTTTAACATTGGAATCAATGGGAACTTGCTCCTTTCTGGTGCCAGTCCCTAGTGGATGAGGGAGGAACTGCAATTTTTGTCACTTCCGGCTTTGCTTCAGGTCTGGGATCCTGGGGTTCCCCCTTGGAAAGGGACGTGTTGCTTACATTTCAAGCCTTTTTGTTACGCCCTACGCTTCCAGAACACGTCAAACTCCACAAGTCAGATCGGGTCAGACATGACGTAAAACACGAAAGCTGTGTAAAACATCTGGAAACTTTCAAAATATAAGTCACGTGCAGAATCAGTTGAGTGAAGTCACTTAATTAGCATATCATATTTTTCTTTATTTTATTTTTTTGCCCAGGCAAGAACAATGTACCTGTATTATGAACGATGTGATACGGCCCAGCCCTAGGTGGGAATATTGAGGTTGTGTTCTGAGGCAGACTGATGAGTGGATCAGATTATGTGAAGGCAGCAGCATCATCTATTAGCATCAGCCCAGATGGGATTAGAGCCTGTTAATGACACCACACTGACAAACTGCAGGTATGATTTACTGGTACGGTTAGCACACTGCAGCACAGCAGACGTGTTCACCCATGAGACGTGCACTCAACCATCAATCACCTCCTGCTTCCTGCCTTTCCTTTTCACATCTCTGGAAATGCCTTGATCTTTAGAAGAGCGACCCAGATATGGTTCTGGCTGCCTGCCTCCACCCTCTCTGTACCATTAAAGATGGAGAAAGGCGGGTTTGGATCACAAGCACGGTTTATTTGTTCCTAGCAGGAAAGTTAATGAGAAGAACCAGGACACCATGCTGAGACGGATTAGACAGAAAGGAACTTGTCTAAATCTTGGAGAAAGGTCAAAGGTGACTCCTTGACTCCTGTGCTGATTTTAGGCTCCACTGGGTGCTCCAGGCTCTGTTTACTGTAGCGTTGACTACATCAGGTCCACAGGGACCAGTAGCTTTGTCTTCACACTCAGTACAAAATCAGCTTTGGCTCATCTCTGTCAGCAGCTGATTACAGAATCACTCTTCTTTGGATTTTAGTGCCTTCATCATATACTTGTTTTAATGTTTTTACAATTTATTAGTCAACTAATATAACCCAGCTGAAAATAGAAAGTAAAACTGTGTTCATCGTCCACTCACGGGTTGGTGCAAAAAAAGGAAACTAACGTTTCGACACTGTGTGTGTCTTCGTCAGATAGCCAAGTCATATAGAACACATTTAAATGCTTCTGAAGTGTTTCTGTTGGTCATTAAAAATTAATTTCTTACCCATTTAATAACTCATAAATGTTTACTATACAGAGAAAATGAACCCCCAGAACCCAACGTTGGATTGTCTTTTCCAGGTAACGTTCCGTACGAGGATCTACCACTGCAACATCAACAGTCAGGGGGTGATCTGTTTGGACATCCTGAAGGACAACTGGAGTCCCGCCCTCACCATCTCAAAGGTTCTCCTGTCCATCTGCTCCCTGCTCACCGACTGCAACCCTGGTGAGCGTCTGGTCATATTTTCTCTGACTCTAGCTTTGTTAGCTTGACTGATGGATAATAAACTTGATGTTTACAACAATAAGTACAAATGAGGTTTAAAATATTTGTGTCCTTGTTCCAAGTTTAAACTATGATAGATTAAAGCAACACATCACTTCCTGCTCATTTATATTGCCCCGCCCCCTTTTGCAACAAAACCTACTTTACCGTCTCAGTCCTCCACTGTGATGTTACAATGATGCAAGCTAGCAATACTATACACAACATCCATTATAACAAGAACTGGTATTACACATGTCCAGTTCAGACCAGATCGCTGTATTTGAATAAACACTGGGAGATTCTTCTGAAGGTTTCCCTCTTATTTTTTTATTTTTCATATTTTCATCATTATACAGCAGCAGGGTGTTTATGGGGTGCATCGAGAAGGGGAGAGGTAAGAGAGAGGGCATTGCATAATTTAGAGATTACACATTTCTGTCTATTCATCAATTAGCGTACTAATGAATTTAATGGAGCATTTTGTGTATTTTAATGTAGAGGGAGAGATAGTGATAAAGATATAGAAAGTGAGAGATAGAAAGAGCTAGATACAGATTTAGAGGAAAAGAGAGATAGTGATAAGAGATATAAAACGAGATACAAAGATAAAGATACAAATAGAGACTAAGAGAAATAAACAGAGAGATATAGAGATACAAAGACAGATTGAGCAATTGGATGAAATATTCAGCCATCAGCGATTGGCCAAGCCCTTCGCATTTCATTTTTTATGAGCGATATGTTTTTTATGCCCATGTCTTGTAGAGGGAACAATGCAAACTTCCACGTCAAATGAGCACCTTTTTTGCAACACTTGTTCTATGTAGGTATAGATATTACACATCATTTGAAAGCTAGGGCTTTGTGATGTCGCATTGCTGTGATTGGCAAGCCACCAGGCTGGCCAGGGCTGCAGAGGTTCCAGCTCGAGCGTGGCTAGACCGACATGCAGGGCAAAATCATTTTGCTTTGTCAGCTGACGGTCTGCCTGTCTGGACCAGCTCTATACCCTTAGAGGGGTTCTGGAGGTTGCGTGGGAGTTTGCCCAACCAATCTACATATTTTTTGTGGATTTGGAGAAGGCCCGCGTCCCTCGGGGGGCCCTGTGGGGGGTACACAGGAGTATGGGGTACCAGGCCCCTTGAAACGGGCTGTTAGGTCTCTGTACGACTGGTGTCAGAGCTTGGGCCGCATTGCCGGCAGTAAGTCAGACTCGTTTCCGGTGAGAGTTGGACTCCGCCAAGGCTGCCCTTTGTCACCAATTCTGTTCATAACTTTTATGGACAGAATTTCGAGGCACAGCCAAGGTGGTGAGGGGATCTGTTTTGGTGGCCTAAGGATCAGGTCTCTGCTTTTTGCAGATGATGTGGTCCTGTTGGCTTCATCAGAACGTGATCTCCAGCTTTCGCTGGAGCGGTTCGCAGCCGGGATGAGAATCAGCTCCTCTAAATCCGAGACCATGGTCTTGAGTCTGAAAAGGGTAGAATGCCTTCTCCAGGTCAGGGATGAGGTCCTGCCTCAAGTGGAGGAGTTTAAGTATCTCGGGGTCTTGTTCACGAGTGAGGGAAAGATGGAGCGTGAGATCGATAGACAGATTGGTGCTGCGTCTGCAGTGATGCGGGCGTTGTACCGGTCTGTTGTGGTGAATTTACCGATCGATCTACGTTCCTTCCCTCACCTATGGTCACGAGCTTTGGGTAGTGACCGAAAGAATGAGATTGCGAATACCAGCGGCTGAAATGGGTTTTCTCCGCAGGGTGGCTGGGCTCTCCCTTAGAGATAGGGTAAGAAGCTCTGTCCTCCGGGAGGAGCTCAGAGTAGATCTGCTGCTCCTCCACATCGAGAGGAGCCAGTTGAGGTGGCTCGAGCATCTAGTTAAGATGCCTCCTGGACGCCTCCCTGGTGAGGTTTTCCAGGCACGTCCAACCAGGAGGAGACCCAAGGGAAGACCCAGGACACGCTGGAGGGACTATGCCTCTCGGTTGGCCAGGGAACGCCTTGGGATTCCCTCGGAAGAGCTGGCCCAAGTGGCTGGGGAGAGGGAAGTCTGGACCTCCCTCCTTAGGCTGCTGCCCTCACGACCTGACTTCGGATAAGCAGAGGAGAATGGATGGATGAACTGACGGTCTAGATTTCTGGGCTAGACTAGGATAGATCCTAGAAGGTTCCTCACTTACATCTAGTCTGTTTAAATACTAAAACCTGACGCATGGTGTTTATCTGTCAAGATTTCACAATCAGTTAGTCACAGTGGTTTATAACTCACCACACACACACACCCACACACACACACAGTTTCTGACTTTGTTCTTGTGTTCCAGCGGACCCTTTGGTGGGAAGCATCGCCACACAGTACCTGACCAACAGAGCCGAACACGACAGGATAGCCAAACAGTGGACCAAACGCTACGCTACATAGACCAACACTGGTTTCACACACACACACACACACACACACACACACACACACACACACACACACACACACACACACACACACACACACACACACACACACCTTCTCCTCTGGAATCTATGGAAGCACACCCGTCCCTGTCACCCAGACCTGAGATATGAACTGTTATTTGTTCCATGCTGACTTGAAAAGCTTCTTTTTATACAAAGAGTCTATTGGGATTGTATTTTCCAATTCGCTGAATGTTGATATGGTCATAAAAAGCTTTAATACTGTTGTTGTTCTTGTTGACGTTGCTGTTCTTAATGCATTGTTTATAACATCTAAGCGTGTAATATTCATGTTTTATGTGACGTAAAAATGTTCAGACTGAGTGAGTGTGATTGTTTCTCCCCCCTCGGCTGATGGTGTATAATAGTGCATGGCACCAGGATTTATGTTCCAGCGGTGTAGTCATGCTGTTGTTTCTGTCCCAGCAGACTTGTGGCATGGAGTGAGCCCATCATCATGTATAACAGTGGTTAGTTTGCTGTACATATAATGCCTTGTGAGAATACATAACTCAATTAAACACTGGTTGTAATGTGATGGTGTCTGTGTGTTTTAAAGTGACTGTGTGATCTCTACACACAGAAATCAGCTGTTCCACGATCACCGTGATGTTACTGAGATATTTTATTATTTACTGAGAGCTTAGTTAGTTATCCATGCACCTCGAACCTTAAATCCCTTTAAACTACAAATCAGACATCGCATAAATGACGTCACAGCAGAACCTCTTCTCCCCCAGCGTAGCTGCTACTTACCACATGCCCAGATTTATGGTGGTTTTCTCCACATTTAATAGCAATGGGCAATGGCGGTGCTGTTGACGAATTTAAAGGAAGCAGCATCCTGACCAATCACAAGCTTGCAGTCTCCATCACTTTTGACGGATAGGTAAAAGTTTGGGCATGTCTCTGCAGGCCTGACGCATAATGACCTAGTCTCCGTATATGGAGGCAGAGAAGTATAAATTAGGCTTTAGGCTCCTTATTGGCAGCTTATCTTTGAACATCTTGGAGGAAGTGGAAGGGTTTCTCCTCAGTAAGCATCACTGCTTCAGTCTATGTTATTTCACTCCATTCTGTTTTACTCAGATTCATTTTTCTAATCCAATAAATTCAAATAATTTATTGCAGTTTGTGCAAAATGAACTTTTAAAAGGATCCTAACGTTTAAAACCACATTTACCTTGTTGAATATGGGCAGCTTGGGGAGTCTAATGTAGCATACCAAAAATCTGACCTTCTCCATCTCTGACCTGCATTCTTATGTAAATGAATAATGTTGTAATGGCCGCTGAGAAAGGCTGGTTAACACGTCATAAGCTTAGACACACACCCTTAAATGATGACGTCCCAACCCACTTCAGAATGTGAATGTAAACACAAAAACCTTTTTTCACTCATGGTCAGTGATGTTGTGAAGCTATTTAATGTGAAAAAAATGTGTGAACTCCTTTAAAATCACCATAACAAATAAAATACTAAACCTTTTGGCCTGAAGCACACACACAACTTGACCTAAATAGGTTTGAATGGCTACCAAAGGTAACCATCCTCACCTGTGATCTGTTAGCTTACATCAGTGTGTGATTATAAAAGGTGTGTGAATTTTAGAGCTCCTGACAAACCCTTGCATCTTCCATCCAAATAACTTCTGCTGACATTCAGGACTCCCTTAGAAGAAGTGGCAAGGCTGTTTCAAGAAGCCCAATACGGATGCACTTGAAGAAAAATGGGCTACACGGCCGAGTTGCCAGAGGAAAGCTTCAAAACTCCTGGAACAAAATCATTTGGAGTGGTGAGACCAACATTGAACTTTTTGGCCACAACCATAAACGTTACATTTGAAGAAGAGTCAACAAGGCCATGGATGAAAGGTGCACCAAAATATGGAGGTGGTTGGCTGATGTTTTGGGGATGTGTGAGTTACCAAGGCTCTGGAAACCTGATCGAAGATGGTGGCAAGTTGAATGCGACAGCTTATCAAAAAATACTGGAGGAGAATTTGTTCTCATCAGCCCAAAAGCTGCTCATGGGTCACACTTGGATGTTCCAACAAGATGATCCAAAACACAATGCCAAGTGGACCTGGGGTGTGTTAACTTTTTGGCATGGTCATTTTGGTATTTTATTTTGTTATGGTGATTTGAAATGAGTTCACATGTGTTTTTCACAATAAAAGGCTTCACAACATCACTGACTTTGTGTTTTCATGGATATCTGTTGTCCACTTAGTCTGTGGACACATTCCTTGAAGAAACCCATTACCTGTTGCCTTTCATACCTGAGTTTAGTCAAATTTAGTAAATTATCTCTCATAAAACCCTCAAGATGCTACAAGTTCAGTCACTCAGAGTGATCTAAAGGACTTATGTGTCAGACTTTAGCGCTAGATCGGTAAAATGGACCTAATTCGCAATAATTTGTTAGCTAATGACGATTAGCCATGGCAGCCATCTTGAACTGACTCCAAATGATCATGGGTTATAGAAGCTCTTCATGTTCACTCTGAAAGATTCATTTAAATCGGTTCAAGGTTCAGGAGATATTTTGTTATTTTAAACAAACATAATACAGACAAAGGCAAAAACATGATCCTTTCTGCTTTAGTGGTGATTAGTGATTTTCTACACACACTCAGGGAATGAACATGTTCACAAGTGCAGCAGCTCTGTGATCAGCTGGGTGCTTCGCTGATTGCAGCCACTCTGAGGGAGCTGAAGACCGACTAAACCACTGAACAAACTAACACGTGTTGATGGCCTCTTCACAGCAGCCGCGCCCGGTGATGTGGTTCCAGTCCCTCACTGCCTGGCAAAATCAGCAAAGTGGAGCAACAATGGGAGAGTTAATTATGGTTGACAGGTGGGGGGATGGGCAGTTCTCATCCTCCTCCTTCACACGCTGCAGCAGGAGGAGTCTGGCAGGACAGGAGATGTCTCACGTAAAGATTTACAGGAATGACTGATTGATGGATGTGAAAAAGGCAAAAGTTTGAGGATGAATCAGAACACAAACTCAGCAACAACAAACACTCAGCTAAAAGTGTAAAAGTGTCTTTTATTCTAAACCGAATGAACAACCAGCTATGACTGTCAAACAGCACGGTGGAACAAATGCAACATGATAATAAAGACTTTAATTGTTATTGGTTTCCTCGTCTCCTCCCTCTTATCTGGGTCTTGGGGTCAGTCAAGCCTAAACCATCCTCTCCTCAGCTCCACCAGCAGGATCCCTAGCCTAGGTGTTCCATAGAGATATGATTCCTCCAGTGTGAGTCGACCCTTTATTGGCAGGTAACGCCCCAAACACCTCAGCTTGCTCCTCTGAGTGTGGAGGAGCAGTGGCTCTGAGTCTCTCTGAGGGAAACTAATTTCAGTCGCTTGTGTTCATCATCTTGTTCCTTTATTACCAAAAGGATCATAGGTTGGGTTTAGAGCTGAAAAAGATGTTGTAAGTCAGAATTTTGACTTTCTCTGAGATTAACGTCAGCCATCTTTATGTCCTCCTCTGTAAATATCTACTATGAGAGATTTGTTGTCATTTTGTTTATTAGGTTTTAAAATTAAGATGAAAAAATTTAAACCTTTGCAAAGAGGATGGATACAGGTTGACTTGAGTAGTTAACTTCTGTTTTTAATTGATTTGCCTTTTTTAACTTTACTTTTTAGCATTAAATGCATTTGTTTCATAAATTTTAACCTTGATTTTACCTGCAATTTGTTCTTGATTGTGTTTATTTTTAATTTATTTATTATTTTTATTCTTGTTCAACACTTTGGGGTTGCCTGTGTGACTGTAAATGTGCTATATAAATAAACTTGACCTTGATATTTTTTCAATTGAATGTTAATATCTATATTTAAAAAAACCAGCATACAATGCTGTTCCACCATCTAAACCAGCACCAACACACAACACATGCTAGTAACCACCTATGCTGGTCTATGCTGTTTTTTAAAGCTTTTATATATATATATATATATAAATATATATATATATATATATATATATATATATATATATATATATATATATATATATATATATATATATATATATATATATATATATATATATATATGTTATATTGCAGCCTCTGTCATTGGGGTAGAGGTGATCCTTCAGTCACCTGCTGCAGTGGGAATGACCACTACAGTATTTTTAGCTCTTTGGCAGCTTGTAGTGGAAAGATTTTGTCATCCCAGCTGTGTAAAACAAAGCTGTAGGTGTTCATGTTCAGAATGGGGTTGGGTTTAGTGGCTGGTGTTCCTTCACAGAGATGATCTCAGCTTGTTTTTTTTTCTGTAGGGAGAAATTAAAACCTTGATCACTTATAAAGTTTGAGTTTTGTACGTTTTTCTGATCTAATTCTACCTCAGTCTGAAAGTTGATTTAAAATCGACTGCCGACAGGGCACCGTGTAATCTGGCAGAAGTTGGACTCAGCTGTTAAACACAAACCAATAATCTGTTTTAGAAAACTGAAGCATGAATAACCACACTAGTTGTGTCAACACTTCTGAATCACATGCACTTCCTGCCCTTCTGAGGGCTAAACTGTATCCTATGGAAGTGTAAATATGACAGAACAAGGGCAAAACACACTGACTACACAGCAGTACCCCATCCTGTGGTGCCCTTCTGATATCAATTTAATTCATGAATCTGATACCCAGCTGTGTTCCAGTGTTTACCAGTAATGAAGGTTCTCTCAAAAACTCTGTCCCAGTCGGTTAACTCGTTTGGTTTCTGAAGGTCTGGTTTCTCCAGTAACCTGCTGGGTCAGATGCTGCAGATTAATGGCTTCTGTTAACTCCTTACAAACATTTCTATGTTAAAAATAAAACAAGAACTAATTTAATATCAATGAAAATAGTTTTATGAGAATTAAAACAGTTAAAGGAAGAGACCCTGCTTTAACTCCATGAAAGGACATCTGTTGGATCTGGTTCCGACTGCAGGACTGTGATTGGTGATGGGGATGTTAGTGACAGGGCTCCCCTCCAGAAATGCTGCCGTGGAAACCGCTGGCTGTCTCTATGTGTGATCTTTAGATTTGTGTTGAAATCAGATTAATAAGAGCAGTTGAGGCTCAGGAAGAGGAGTTGCCTCTCAGGGAGATGGTAATTTGATTCCAGCATCCTTGGGCAAGGCTCTGATCCCAAACAGCAGAAAAGTTGAAAACCTCGAGAGGATCAGATGATGTTCTGTAGATCTGAAGGAGCAGAGTCTCTGGGTCAGTCTAGGTGCTGTTAGAGCTCAGTGTGTGTGTGTGTGTGCTTGTGTGTGGGAGTGGTGAAGGACAAGTTGTCTCCTGTTGCTATGGCAGCAGATGAGACATGAGACAACGGTGAGGCGACAATGAGTCTGAAGAGCCTCAGACTCCTGCTTCTGGTGTCTTCTCTTCATGTGAAGCAGCTGATGAACAAAGTGATGTTTACCTTAGTCTCTGTTGTACAACTTCCCACAAAACATCCGGTGTTTGGTTTGCTTTTGAAGGCCCCGCTAACATCCTCTAATGCAGGGTGAAAACATCTGGAGCTCTAGCTGCTGGTGAGTCAGGGCAGTGCTCCTCTTCAGCTTCATCCCTGTAGGAAAACCATGCCCTTATCATTTCTTGCTGTGTCAGCACAATGACCTCCATGGGCCGTTGCTGTTAATTGTTCTGATCTGCAAACGTGACCGGATAGCTTTTGAGGTGCGTCAGGGACAGCTGTAGGCCCTGAGACCAGCAACACAGAGATTCATTCAGCATGCAGGAAAATGGTTCCAGTAGCTGAGAGCTCCAGTCAGGATTAATAATCAATCACAGAGCCTATGAATAAAGATCACATGGTGTGCTTGAAGCTTCGATTATGCGACAATATTTACTAAACTGTTGTTTTAACAAATAGTTTCAGGGATGTTGTAATAATATAGAATTCTAAAACTACAACCGGTCTAACTGTGAACAGTGAAGGTGTAACCTGCTGCAAGCAGAATCAGAGCGTTCCTGAACCAGGAGCCCACCTGGAAAATGTCTTTTCCCAGTTTCTGACTGAGCTGGGACTGGCGAGGACAAATAGAAGCCATGTTCTTGACAGTTTTGAAAATGTCTGAAATGTTTGGTTTACCTGATGCAGATGTGCTACACCAGCTGTTTTCTCACCTCTCTGCAGTCAGCGCTCTCCTGGGCACATGCATATGCTGATGCATCAATTCTGTTATTACTGTCCTTGCTTGTCCAGTAACGAGACACCAGGCAGGTGTGTGGAGCTGAGTGGAAGCACATGTCTGACTGGTTTCTTCAGGACACTGCATCCTGCTGGTGTCCTAAATTTAATTTAGTCATAAACGTTTGACCATCTTGGTCTTTATTATCTCTGATTTTCACCTCATTATTTTTAGGGATGCACCGGTTTTCCAAACCGAGTCGAGTCCACATGCTTACAGTACCTGCTGATACAGAGTACTGGTGAAGACCAGAGTCATGGTTCGGTTCAGCAGAACAAAATTATTATTTAAACAATAACTTTGATCTAAAGCAGCAGGTCCTTAACATCAACTGGTTTCTTCACGAGAAAAGAAAAAGTCACATTATTCTGACTTTTCCATTCAATCTGAACCATGACTGGTTCTGTAGCCTGGTCCAGTAGAGAGCTGGTACTGTATTACAGCCCAGCTGATGACACACACACACACACACACACACGTCTTGCATACGTTGTGAGGACCGTCATTGAATTCCATTCATTTTAGTGACTGGATTGTGCCTAACCCTAAACATAACCAGTCTGTTCCTAACCCTAACCTTAACTAAAACTTAATTCTCACCATAACTCTAAAACTAACAAGTACAGCTCTGTGAGATTTTACCAAAGTGAGGACCAGGCAAAACGTCCTCACTTTGCAACTAATGTCCTCACTTTGATGTAAAGACAAGTACACACACACACACAGGTCTTGTTTTGAAGGATTTGACATAGGATGAGAAACTGAGCTCTGAACCTTCTGTAAACTTGGTCCTGATGGAACCAGGTCCTACTGTTGGGTCGACAGCGCTGGATCTAAAGGAGTGGAGGTTGACCCTCATGTGACCTCAGGGCTCCGTGTAAGACCAGGACATCACCTTCACACCAGACGATACCTTCTAACCATCAAAGATAACTAGTTCTAAATAACTGGTTTAAAATAAAAGCAGTTTGGTAAAAGAGTCTGTGAACCATGGTTTTTTCATCATCATCCACTAGATGGCACCATCGACTTATGAAAACCAGTTAACAGTTTCTAGATTTCACTTTGAGCTAAAAACTATGCAATGCAAAAATGGACTCTCAAAAAAGTAAAAAAAAGCCTCTTTTTTAGACATTTTATCTCATTTTAATCTAAAAAGAAAAAACGCTCTAATCTGTAAATACAGCACTTGTTAAAATAAGGTAAACTCTTAAATATGATCTAATTTTGTTTTGAGTAGACATCTGCCAACGGGGTGAGCTAAAGTTGCTTGACTAGAATTCTTAAAACTAACAAATAAACCCAACTTTAGCTTTTTAGAAAAATACAAACCTCCAGTAACAGCAAAATCCAAAGACTTAAACAGGACAGAGTGAGGTTGAGTTTCACAGGCTTTAATATCAAGAGGCTACATTTTCTTCAGTGCAGATTATACGAGCAGATAAAGCTGAAGAACATGAACACTGAAAGTAGACCGTCATTCACTCTGGCACCATTTTCTCAAGTTAAGGAATGTGGTTCATTAAAGTGACAAAAATAAGTTAGTTAAAAAATAAATATTTGCTCTGAACACTGATTATGTCTACGGCTAACAGCTGATAAACAGTCCTATCAGCTCAGACAGGCTACAGCACAACACCAGTGCAAGTCTACCAGTACCATGGAGATTATTGCTGCCAGCCCTGCTAACGCTGGCATGAGATGAACGAGTGTCTGACCAGAGGACCAGGAGAGTTCACAGAGCATGCAGCTGTTGGGGTCTAGTCCTAACCCCGGTGATGAACTCGTGTCCTCTCACGGTCTTCAGGGTTTTTACACTGACAGCAAAGTTCTGAAGTTATCATCAGATGGGTCCAAAACTCTTTGATGTTGTTGAAACGTTCCTGCTTCAGCATCCAGATGTTCTAGATGCTTCCACTCAGTTCCAGCTGAGTCGCTTTACTCGTGTTTGTGTGGGATCAAATTTACAACAGAGGTTCTGGGTTTGTTCCAACCTAAATCAGGTCGACTGGACCCATTCCCTTCTGGTTCTGACCCACTAGAACTCTGGATCTCCATGAGTCATGTCCTTCATAGACGTCCTCTCTGAGGAAACCCCACACACACTCTGGTCTGTTGGATCTCTGTGGTACCATTCATCCTTTTTACTGAACACAGGAACCAGAACCTCCAGGTGTTGTTGGGTTCTCCGTCTGGCTGGAACATGAAGTCATCAGGATGTAAACAGAGACAGGGGAAGTCCAGGTTTGGAATCTTAGAGCCAAATCATAAATTTGCTCCGACACAAATATGGGTCGAGATATGCATCTGGACTCTCCAGGACATGTGTAGAACATCTGGATGCTGAAGAAAAGAATTCTCAGAACTAAATCTAAGGGGTTTTGAACTTGCTGATGAAACTAGCATTTTTTCCTATTAAACAACAACAATAATCTAATCTAAGTGAATCTGGATCTTGTAAACCACGTAAACACAATCTAACAGACACCAAGGTGCAGCTTGCTACTGTGGAGTTTGGGCTTTCCTCCCCAGATGTGCCAGATTCCGTGTTTGGACTGAATTTCAGAGCCCGGTCACATGTTGGGATTAGTTTAGATGGATGGGATTACACGTCTGAGTTCACAGGGAACTGCTGCAGGGAAATCCTGGGTTCAGTAAAGAAGAAACCCAAGTGGTGTTCTGTGTTTGGGAACTGGTGACCTGCAGCAGGAGTAGAAGTCAGGAGAACATTTTGAAGTATTTTGGATTTGCGTCCTAGAATGAGCTTGGTAGCAGAACCTCTGTAGCTCACCATAAAGACCCAAGACGAAGCAAAGCATTTGAAGTGAAACAGAAACCGACCTTCTGAGAGCTCAGCTTTAGTTGTCTGCACCATCCCAGAATCTGGGGACCAATGTAAAGCACCAGGAAGTGGTCCTAAATGTGTCTCAGGTGGAGGAAGTCTGTTATTTCACTTCCTGTCTGAGTGGAAAACAGGAGATCTGAGACAGAAAGCTAGCTGTAGGAGAGCAGAGTTAGCACGTTAAGCTAATGCTGCAGGTGAGTGTGTGTATACTGGTTAAAGGTAAAGAGTCCGTGTTGATAAGCTGGTGAGTACAGCTGATCACCAACAGGCCTGGGGGGGGGTCATATGTCATTGGATGTGGTTCCTTTGCTTTTGCGTCCAGGCAGAGGGAAGGCCGACTTGCTCTGAGGCTGCGTGAGCCGGCTCGTCAGCTGGGTGAAGGGTTCGATGAGCGAGTTGCGTTCAGCAACGGTCACCTCCCACAGCTTGACCTTCTCACCCCGCGCCCACTGCTGCGCCGTCTCCTGGTCCACCTGACGGCATTCCTGCAGATCACTTTTGTTCCCCAGCACGATAACGGCCACCTGGAAACACAGCGGCCACGTGAGCATTTAGTGTTTCCCCACCCTGAACACCTGTAGGGTTCTTACCTGTTCTGCTGAAAAGGATGCAAACACCTTTAAATTTGACATGGCCATAAACAAACTGTTGAAACCATTTCAATTCAGAACTTATTTTAAATGTGTTTTATTGAGTCAGAATCACAGAGAAACTCTAAGTAGTTTAAACTAGACCTGAACAATAAGACCTTGTATTTAATACATGATTTATATTTTTCAAAGGGGCAGTAGTATTTAAACCCACATTTATCTTCTTGTTGTTGTTGAATATACGCAGTTAGGGGTGTCTAATGTACTAATGTAACTGCTGAAATGCCTCCTCAGCCTTCATTAGTTTCTACAGGAGCGGTTCATCACTAAACCAAACAAGCTGTGTTCGCGATCTAAAACATGCAGGAAACATGCTGGAAGCAGACTGCAGCACTAGCATGTCCACTGCCCAGGACACACAGCAAAGCAGGAAGCAATATCAGAGTGTCCAAAAGCAACTGTGCTCAGGCCACCTTTGTTTAATAAGGAAGATACTGCAGACATCTCTGTGCTCTTTTGCCCCGCCCACATGCTCTGAGATGCGCTCATGACATCACTGATATCTTCATGCCAATTTTTCGCTCCGATTTTGGAGACCGCCCATGTGCTCAATCATGTCCGCATTCCTAATGCAGTGTGGAACTAACGCAGCCAGGGCGGGGTGGGCGGCGTGGAGCAGAGTGAAGCCGATGCTAATGTATAAGTGGCATAAGCAACTGGGCCTTACCTCTTTCTTGTCTCTGGACTTGTCTATCTCCTTCTTCAGAACGTCCACTCTCTTGAATGACTCCATGCTGTCAACACTATAAACCAGTATGAAGCCATCTGCCACAGAGTAGTAGTGCTTGGGGAGGTCTTGTCCTTCGTGGAGTCCTTTGGTGTCGTAGAGTCTCAGCTGCTCTTTGACACCTCGATCAGTTTCCACTGAAGCCACGTACACATCCTCTTGTGTCTCACTGGACTCTGAACCTAGACAGCACAGGACAGTCACAAAATATTCATCTAGGAAATGACAAAGCCATCCTGTCAGTGCTAAAAAAAGGTAAACAATCTGGGAACCGGTTGGTTTGGGTGTTAATATAGTCATGTGGCTGAGACCAGACTGAGAATGTCCTCTAGGGAGGTTTTCATCTTACCTACGGTGTGGTTTCCGTACAGCAGCTGTGCCAGGATAGCTGTTTTCCCGACCGCTGCCTGGCCACACACCACCACTTTACAACCTTTCCCCATTACGAGCCTGAAGACGAAATGTTTAGTGACAGTCAGAGCACAAGTCCAGCGTGCGTCACGGTCACCAACCCAAACAGAACAAAAGCATCTCCAACAATAAATCCACTCAGAAACTAACAATAATCTGCAAGATGGCTAACAGATTAGCTCAAACGACTCGTGCTGCGTCATAACAACAACCACACAAATACCAGCATAGCTCATAAAACAGTTTTAACTACCAGTAGACTTAAGACTATTTACTAACGTGGGTAAACCGGATATCTAGCTGTCTGTTTATCCCGTGAGAACGGAGGGAACAAGTTCACCCATTCTGGTTAATGAGAGGGTTGTGTTTTCATAGCGCATGCGCACATCGCTCCTGCCGGAGATGTTATATCAAGATGTGTTCTCCCCTCTTAAATATACAGTCTTTGGTTCTCCCGTCAAAAACAGTTTCGCTACAGGTTTATCTCCGTTGTGCCTTCAAACCTGCGTTTTAAAAACTGCATTTTAACAAAAACGATGGTGTTCTACGTCAAAAGTCGGGGAAACACACCTGTGTCTCTGTGTCCTGATGGACTGGTGTCCGGTGTCCCCCTACCTCTAGCCCGAAGTCCGCTCTCCGGAAGCGGATAGAATCTAGACTAATGGGGGCACATTTTTAATGGAAACATTTATTGACCTAACACCTATCACACCGGAAGCCAGCTAACGAAAAAGGCTAAATTTAAAGGTTTTGTGTGACATTGCTATGGTTGTGTTCGTTAATCTGGAGTCTTTCTTCAGCGAGTAGATCAATTAAATTGGTTAGTGGTTGATTTGATCAATTTAAGGAATGTCGAAAGTGTCAAACTGTAAAAAAGTACGTATAATCTTTTAAAAGAATACATTTCCCATGAGCACTGCAAAGGAAATACGTCACCTTCGTTTTGATAAAGCATGTTGGGTAAAAGAACTCTCTCTTTCCGGTTGGTCCCCCATCATGTAAGCTAGAATTTCCACACTTTTGAAGAGAACGTAATCCATAAAAATCATCCTTTATACAGCATCATCTGTCAATATAGCTTAGAAGTTAAGTCGATGACTTATTAATTATGCTTATGTGCTGAAAATTGATTAACAAATTCTGTAAATGTAGTGGTTATGGTCCAGTTTTACCGGGGCGTTTATGTTGCCGGTCCGCTAGCCATCAGCGGCGCTGTTAGCTTTAGCACTGAAACGAGTAGTTCCTGTGTTTTGTGCATTATTTGTTTGACTGAATATGTTAGTAACTGCGTTTTCATTATTATTTCTAACGTAGTTTTAGACTTAATGACCCCTTAATGATGTGGGATTGGAGCTATGCAGCTAGCTGTAGCATGGGAGCTGAATTTCAACCAAAGGCTCCGAAAAGCACGCACCAATTAAACAACTTTATTTTGATTTTATTCATTGTTTGCGTTGGTCCTGTGCGATGTCGGTCACATTTCCAGTATTTAAACTGATGATGGGGAAACAAGTAGTTGACTGTAAACAGAATGGAACTTCCTACTGTGAGTTGCATGAAACCCATTGTGGTAACAGGTGTGTAAAGGGTCAAAATGAAAGGAGAATTAATAGACACTTGGATGTTGATTAGATGTGATGAGTGTTAAGCGCTTGAGCTGAGTCATTCAGGTGAATTCTCCATGTAGGATTTCCTCCTTTAAGGACCTCTGTGCTGTTGGTTTGGATCTAAATTAACTTTGTTGAATGTTTGTTTTCCAGTTAAGTCAACATGGGAGCATATCGGTATATGCAGGAGTTATGGCGCAAGAAGCAGTCCGATGTCATGCGCTTTCTGCTCCGCGTTCGCTGCTGGCAGTACCGTCAGCTGTCTAACCTCCATCGGACACCGAGACCCACCAGACCCGACAAGGCTCGCAGGCTGGGCTACAAGGCCAAGCAGGGTGAGTGCTCTCCCCAGGATTCATGTTTTGTTTCTTACCAATTTTACAACAGGTACCTTTTTTCTGGAAGCCTCCCTGCATTCAACAAAGTTTGGCGTTATTTTTACATTTGTGCATACTTTTAGAATAAACATACTAATACTTGTGTCTTGGGTCAAGATGTCAGGCTGTTGAGATTGTTTTCATTACAACAGCTGGTCCTTTTAACAATCCAAAACCTCTTTCTTTATACCCGTGTAAATGTTTGAAAAGTAAATCATTATTTAACAGAGTCTTCAATTCTCAAAGAATTTTTCATCTCAATGTTTTGACACAGAACCATTGGACTCATGTCGTTCATCTTACTGTTTGCACTGATGATCCAATCGATCGGTTGATGATTATTGGCCAACTTCTGTGAAAGCGTATGTCATCAGCATGTTCTGATTAGAGCCGATCACCTGTAGCTTATCCTTTGCAGCCTGCAAAGACCCTGTGTGCAGTGTATTTAATCTGATTGATATCTGTGATCAGCAGCAAAATAAACTGATTGGAGCATCTTTAGTTTGCTCAGTCTTTTTTTTTTGTAGATTTTTTTTTATTAAACATTTTTAAAGGGCTCCTGCAAAGCCATGTTTGAAGCGCAAAGATTCTTACCCGGACTGAAACCATACTGTCTGTGTCATTAAACTTCACAGGAATCCCTTTTATAGTGAAAGCTGCTTGTTCTCTGTAGGAATGAACAGCTCTGATCCTAAGTGTTGGGTTTAATGTTTATCTTTATCTGTGCGGTCCTTGATGAGATTTTGTTCAACAGGCTACGTTATCTACCGTGTTCGTGTGCGTCGAGGAGGCCGTAAACGCCCCGTTCCCAAGGGGGCGACCTATGGCAAACCAGTGCACCATGGCGTGAATCAGCTCAAGTTTGCCCGCAGTTTGCAGTCAACTGCTGAGGTACGTGGGTCTCTTTATCAGCAGATGTATGGTTTATGTCTGAGGAGTTTGGGGTTTTCAATGCGGTGTTGGGTACTTACACAATTCAGATTGGGTTAGTGCTGCCACGATTAGTCGATTCATCACTGACAAACAAAATTGTTGACAATAAATTTAATAATCAATGTTGTTTATTCTATTAAGCATTTTATTTTCTTGCCTGCTGAGGCACCTTCTGCTGCTTTCTGCTTGAGGCACATGGGCAGTAGTGGCCATCCGGGTGAGCTGTCGCATCACCGGAAAAAGGCCGATGGTGAGCCGGCAATGTAGCTCAAAAGTTTGGGAGCATTTTACAAAGATAAAAGTAGAGTGCAAAATCTGCAAAGTACAACTCTCCTTTCACGGGAGCACAACGGCGATGCATGAACACCTTAAAAGGAAGGGCGTTGTGGCGGAGAACGAAGAGGGACAGTCGCCTCTGTAAGATTATTACCTTATTAGCTGCTAACATCAACAGGGAGTTACTTGCATTTATAGCTGTAGCAACAACATGAGTCAAGATGGGTGAGACCATGAATGTTAAGTGACAGTGTGATGTAGATCTGTCAGGATTTTCAAATTCTAGAGTTTCACTGTCTGTTTTCTATCAGAAGCTAATGCAGGAGATAGGTGTAGGAGAGTGTTTTCATGTTCAGCTTGCATGAAAAACAGCGTTCACGAATATGTAATAAATGGTTTCTCAGTGAAGGACCTTGGTGGTGGTCTTTCGAGTGACCCCTCCATGCCGGAATGGTTGGGGTTTTATCCCTTGGGGTCCACGTGGCAGGAGTGAGGTGGTGCTCACTCCTCAAATCAAAAAAATGTGGGGTCCATTAGGAAAGAGGGAGGTTTAATAATTTTCAGCAATCTTTTTTTTTAAGATCTATGTAATAAGGACAAGAGTCAGAGTTATGAGAGCCCATGTTGCTCTGATAGTGACCTTCAGCTCTTCTGAATTGTTGGGTCTGGCGTATTGCATCTTCCTCTTCATAATAGCCCATACATTTTCTTATATTAGTGTTAAGGTCAGGTGAGTTTGCTGGCCAATCAAGAACAGGGATACTATGGTCCTTGAACCAGGTACTGGTAGCTTTGGCACTGTGTGCAGGTGCCAAGTCCTGTTGGAAAATGAAATCTGCATCTCCATAAAGTTGGTCAGCAGCAGGTAGCATGAAGTGCTCTAAAACTTCCTGGTAGATGGCTGCGTTGACCCTGGACCTCAGAAAACACAAGGGACCAACATCAGCAGATGGCATGGCACCCCAAGCCATCACTGGACCTCAAGCATTGTGGATTCTGAGCCTCTCCCCTCTTCCTCCAGACTCTGGGAACTTGATTTCCAAAGGAAATGCAAAATTTACTTTCTTCAGAGAACATAATTTTGGACCACTCGGCAGGGCCAAGTTATAAATATAGACTTGGTTTTTCTGGTTAACTCACTGACATGTAAACGGGTACGGATTATACCCCTGATGTGTTGAACTGGTTTCATGCATCACTAATAGTGTTAAAGCACGTTTCATTCTCCAAACATCGATGAAGATTTGGCAGCAGTTGGTGTCGGGATGTCGCCACTGACCTGTCTGCTTTTTTCTCCTCAGGAGCGCGCTGGCCGTCACTGTGGGGCTCTGCGGGTGCTGAACTCCTACTGGGTGGGTGAGGACTCCACCTACAAGTTCTTTGAGGTCATTCTGATTGACCCCTTCCACAAGGCTGTCAGACGCAACCCAGACACCCAATGGATCACAAAGGCTGTGCACAAGCACAGAGAGATGCGTGGCCTGACCTCTGCAGGAAAGAAGAGCCGCGGCCTTGGAAAGGGCCACAAGTTCCACATGACCATTGGAGGCTCCCGCCGTGCTGCCTGGAAGAGGCGCAACACTGTGCAACTGCATCGTTATCGTTAAAACACGCCTGTACATTACAAATAAAAACAGCCCTTTTTATGGTGACACCGCCTGTTGTGTTTCTGTCAGCTCAGTAAGCAGACCAGTAAAAACACTCATGGATGTGTGGTTTTTAATGAGACCATTAAAGCTGATTTTAGAAATGTTCATTTATATAAGATCTGATTAGTTTGGAGAACCTCAGCAGTAGCATAGGATCAGAGGAAAATAAGTCGATGAACACAGTGCCACAGAGTTGAACTAAAGTCCCAAGTCATCATCGCACACTGGTGAAATTACATCTCCGCATTTGACCCATCCCCGTGGTGGGGAGCTGCAGCTGTGGCTGCGCTCGGGAACTATTTGGTGGTTTAACCCCCCAATCCAACCCCTTAATGATGAGTGTCAAGCGAGGAGGCATTGGGTCCCATTTTTTCAAAGTCTTTGGTATGACCCGACCGGGAATCGAACCCTGATCTCCCAGTCCCGGGACGGACACTCTACCACTAGGCCACCGGAGCTGGTTTAATGTTAGCTTATTTAAAAGACCAGTAAAGAAAATATATTTAACCTTCAAAATGACCTTTAAAACCAAGGCAACCACTAGTTAATGGATCTGGAGAATTAGATGCTTGGTAATAAATGACTTTCAGCTGTAGAAAGTAGATTTTAAAAATAGTATCTAGGAAATTAGCCTTTGTTTATGGAGCTTCCTCTAAAAGGTTCACATGAACGTCTGACCTGGGCAAAAAGGTATTTTGATATTTTTCATATGGTCTTAGTGTGGAAAAACAAGGCAAATATGTTTTTAACATTTAGTTTATATAATGTGTACTTCAGTGCACAGCAGGACTTTGATCATGATTGTGAACCAAGTCAAGAGCTTCAGTCGTAACTGGGACTGTTGCTTTGGGAGCCCAGTAGATTTTGATCCTAAATAAGGCATGTCGTACTCGTGTAACTTGCTGAATTCTGAAACATTTGCTGATACTGCTGGAAGTACATGGCTCCAGTCACTGTGGGTCATAATGTTATGCTAATCAGTGACATTCGAACACAGGCATGGAAAAATAATTTTACAGAATTAACATTAAATATTTTCTTATATATTTCAAATAATTCACTACCAACACGTTTACGCAATATGAGAAGATAAATTGTTTTACTGAAACATTTCAGTATGAAACCCTTAATTTTTTATCTCAAAATGACAAAAAAAGATCAGTCCCTACATGCTGTTTTTGTCCCAGATAGGACGATGACAGAGTGAAGCTGTCCTTGAGCCTTTGTATCACTGTCCACCTCAGCTGGTCTACATCTTACATTGTCTGGCTCACTGGACTCTCATCTTCAGAACAAACGATGAAGAGGGATTCTGTTGAGAATTCCTTCTGTCAGAAAGCTGTTATTGAGAAAATAGAGAAATAATTCCATGCACAAAGTCCTGATGCGCACTACAGTACACATAGTAAACTGGTCATTTTTCCTGTAAAATAAATGTATGTAGTTGAAACTAACTTCAATTATCTATTAGATGTGCATTTAAAGACCTTTTAAACATAAATATGCTTACCGTTTAATTTTCCATAAAATGAGACATCTTCTCCCCCAATAAGAAATTAGTGGGGATGTTAGTTTCTGCATACTTAGTGCATAGTACAGGTTGTTAAATCATAATTACATTGTTTTTAAATTAATTTAGTGAAATAAATAAGCTTTAAAAACGAACTAAATTATCACTGAAATAACATCAATAAATAACAGCAAAAGACAAATCTGGCCTATTTTTATTTAACCCAATGATCCAAAGGGGTTCAAATGAAGGCAACTGGACTTCTTTGATTTCTTGAAGACGTCAAAGAAGTCCAGTTGCCTTCATTTGAACCCCTTTGGGATGAGTAAGAATCTTCACCAGCATATTAACCCAATGAGCTCTCACTATCTGAATTTCAGAAATGTGTTGGAACATGAACCAAGCTCTGTTTACTCCCTTTTCTGTCAAAAATCCTAGAGAAGGTGGGTCATAATAACCAACTTCAACATCATCTCAAGGAACACTGCCTCCTAGAGCCTTTTTAATCTGGCTTCAGGCCTAAGCACAGCACAGAATCTGCCCACATTTGCATGCTCAATGACATACTGGTGGTGGCCAGTGCCACAGATTCAGGCTCTCCTGTCCTCTGACTTCCTGACCTTTCCGCAGCCTTTGACACGGTTGATCACAATATTCTTGTGGGCAATGGTGGCAGAGGAGTTAAGTGGCCGCCTTGCAATCGGAAGGTCGCAGGTTCGCACCCCACTCAGTCTATTGCTGTCGTGTCCTTGGGCAAGACACCAAACCCGGCTTACCTGCTGGTGGTGGTCAGAGGCACTGGTGGCGCCAGTGCTCGGCAGCCTTACCTCCAGTGCGTCCAAGGGCAGCTGTAGCTACGATGTAGCTCACCAGCGTGTGAATGTATGGGGATGACTGATTGTGTTGTGAAGCGCCTTGGGGGGTTGTAGAACCCTAAGGAGGCACTATACAAATACAGGCCATTTACTATATTTTGTCCGAGTCCCTACCTCAGGGATAGAGTGTGCATCGGCATGTGCTCCTCTTCCTCTCTGCCTCCTCCCAAGGGGGTGCCCCAAGGCTTGATTCTGGGTCCTTTACTATTCTCACTACATTCTCCCCCTGAGTAACATCTTTGCCAAATTTCACATCAACTACCACATCTATGCCGACGACTGTCAAATCTATCTGGCTCTAAACCCTCGCAACTCATTTCAGTCATTCCTGGATTGTCTCTCTACAGTGTAGATGGACAATGACCCAAAGCACACTACAAAAACAACCAGAGTTTTTTAAGGCAAAGAAGTGGAATGTTATGCAATGGCCAAGTCAGTCACCTGACCTGAATCCGACTGAGCATGCATTTCACTTGCTGAAGACAAAACTGAAGGGAAAATGCCCCAAGAACAAGCAGGAACTGAAGACAGTTGCAGTAGAGGCCTGGCAGATTATCACCAGGGATGAAACCCAGCATGGTGATGTCTATACGTTCCAGACTTCAGGCTGTAATTGCCTGCAAACCAAGTATTAAAAAGTTAAGGTTTGATTTATGATTATTATTCTGTCCCATTACTTTTGGTCCCTTAACAAGTGGGAGGCACATATGCAAACTGTTGCAATTCCTACACCGTTCACATGATTGGGATGTAAATACCCTCAAATTAAAGCTGGCAGCCTGTAGTTACAGCACATCATGTTTGTTTCATTTAAAATCTATTGTGGTGGTGTATAGAGCAAAAATGTTAGAATTGTGTCAATGTCCCAATATCTATGGACCTTACTGTACATCCATGTGCGATCCCTTCGGTCAGCGGACCAAGGACTATTGAAAGTGCCCAGGTATAGATTGAAATCTTGTGGGAGCCGTGCCTTCTCAGTGCTAGGACCAAGGCTCTGGAATAAAACACATCTGTTTTCTTTGGGATTTGGACATGGAGGCAGGGGTTAGGTCGGTGGCCTTGATTTGATTGTTCAGTCTTCTCTTTATGGTGGTCACCTGGCTCGATTTGGATTGTTTTTATTTCTTATCTTTTTAAATTGTATCTCAGAATTGTTTGTTGTATTTTATCTGTTTTATGTGTCTCCTGTTTTTATGAAATTCTGATTTTAATTCTGGTTTTAGTAATGGTGTACAGTGCTTTGTTTGTCCTCCTGGGCATGTGAAAGCGCTATAGAATACATAAAACATAAAGTTAAACTTGAACTTGATGATGCATTATCCTGCTGGAAGGAGCCATCAGAAGATGGGTCATAAAGGGATGGACATGGTCAACAACAATACTCAGGTAGGCTGTGGTGTTTAAACCAGGCTCAGGTGGTACCAGTGTGGGGTCCAAAGTGGGTCAAGAGCATCCCTACCTACACCACTAGCAGCAGCAGCAGCAGCCTGAAGCGTTAGATGCTTTCAAAATAGACACCGTGGCAGCGTATCAGGGCAATACTGCCGCCACAGAGTGTCTTTTGAAAGCAGCATGGCGAGGCAAGAATATTGCACCATTTGTGCTGCCAAGCTTGATGGTAATATTACTGCAACGCCAGACTTCTGAATGAAGATCAGGCCTTCACGCAACAGAGAGTGATGTCACGATCATGTGTGGAATGTCCACCAAGCCTAGGCTAGCAATATTGAAAATGCAAGTAAACATGGGGAGTCCGTTTTGCATTTAACAGTATCAGCTGAGATGGAAAACTGAAGTGATTCCATGAGCTTCTGGCCTTTAGAGCTGAAGCACAGATCAAAAGACAGTTCACATGTACTGTGAAGGACAGCCTGGAGTAGCTTGTGAAAAAACATAAGGAGCTTGGCTTCAATTCGGAATAAAAACAAGTTGTTCGTGCCAGCACATCGACCACCTCTTTTACTGTGAAATCTTTTGTGAAAAACGTGTTGATCGCTCGACATTACCACCACAGGCTGGCCTCTTCTGAATGACCAAAGGTGATGCCATTTCTGTTTTGCTGCAAAGTGGCACTATTGTTTTTTGAAACAGGGCAGGATGACACCAAATTCTTTTCTTTTTTTTTTTTTTTTGGCGATATTAAATTCTGACTGGACCATCTGAATGTTGCAGCTGAAATCCAGACTTATCAGACTCGTTTGCCCTCATTCTGCCATCTTTACGTTTTAATTCTCTGCCATAAGATGCAGGTGGCAAATTAACTTAAAATTTACACTGTTGATTAATCATAGCAGAGAATGTGTGATCATTCCAGCATTGTGGCACTGTTGCCTCACAGCAAGAAATTTGCAGGTTCAAATCCAGCTGCAGCCCTTTCTTTGTGGAGTTAGCATGTTCTCCTCATGAATGTGTTGGTGTTGTTCGGTTTCCTCCTACAAACCAAAATCATACATGTTGGAGGCTTTAAATGGTCCCTATTTGTTGGCTGTCTCATTTGTCTGTGTCCGAAATGGACAGGAGACCTGTCCAAGGTGTCCATCTCTCACCTTAGGGCAGCAGTAGCTCAGGAGGTAGAGCGGGTTGTCCAGTAATCGGAAGTTCGATCCAGGTTCGATCCCGGCTCCGGCCAGAGAATGCTGCTGTGTGTCCTTGGGCAAGACACTTAACCCGCCTTGCCTGCTGGTGGTGGTCGGAGGGACTGGTGGCGCCAGTGCTCGGCAGCCTTGCCTCTGTCAGTGCGCCCCAGGGCAGCTGTGGCTACATCGTAGCTCATCCCCACCAGTGTGTGAATGGGTGAATTGAGTTGATTGTGTTGTGAAGCGCCTTGGGGGGTTGTAGAACCCTAAGAAGGCGCTATACAAATACAGACCATTTACCATTTACCTGATGCTGTAGATACACCAGCTGTCTGCAACCCTAGTCAGGAATGAATGGAGCAGCAGGAGATGGGAGGATGATGACTGTAACTATGGAAACTGTAGATGTGTGGTAAATAGCAGACATTCAGTATATTTGTGTTTTTATTGCTAAAGTTGGGTGGGATGATGAGGATCTAGCTAGCAGATGCATGCATGCTCTCTAGCGGACCTGGTGTAAGTATGTCAGTGGGTTAGACACCAGCACCGGGCTGGAGAGAGGGAGGAGTCAGTCAACTGGGTCACATGGTCGCGCGCTGCTGTCTCTGTGGAACAAGTCCTCCTCACTTGGAGCTGCGCCGGTAATTTAACCGGTTTCTTCTGAACGCTGAGTGTCGGTAACCCCGAACCGTCTGGGCAAGAGACGCAGAATCTATCAGGAAATTATCTGAAACAGGCTGTTCTCAGCACGCTCACAGCAGCTTGATTTTGATATTTTGTCTTTTTCCTTCGGACTGCCTCCAGAACCAGCGACAGAACCTTTAACTTCATCTCTGTGCAACATTACTTTTAAACACAGCAATTAGCGACTTTGTAGTTGCTGAACAATAAATCAGGAAAAACGGCTTCGAGGTAGCAGAAGGAATTCAGGATGGAGTCGAGCAAAGCAGGTGAGTTGTGTTTAACCTCCTCCAGGTGATGGTGGGGATAAACGGGCTCGGTTCGGTAAAGTTAGGCATGAATAAATACAACCAGTGTAGCTGTTATCCCAGTTGCTTGTGTTCACATTCAGACCGAACCGATAGAGCGGCACCGTGAGGTTCCGTGTTAATGTCAGTGGGTTAAGAGGTCCGGGGGCTGCTGTTATTACTCAAGAAGTTCGGTTTGGCAGCACTGCTGTCTCCTCTTCTCACATGGACCAGACAACCCAGCCATGTGCGCCCGTGTTTATGCTCCTCGTGCGTCTCCGCTCATTGGCGGCGCGGGGCGGTGACGTAGGCATTGCATAATTTGTCCCACTCAGAAAGTGTGGACTGTGGCGGAGACACGTGAGGCGAGTGGCGGAAGCGCGAGCGCTGACCTAGTTTTCAGGGGCTGAAACATGCCAGCTCCACGTGGGGGCGCGGGGTGAAAAATAAATGAATAATTAATTAATTAATACTAAATAAATCTCAGAAAAAACGATTAAATACCTTATTTTTGTTTAGTGTTATTAAGGGACTATAGAGGGAAATACATACTTGAAATAATTCAGTGTTCAAGGTGAAATCAGGCATAACGAATGCTTTAATAATAAGCTGATATTTATGTAGATGTTCCACAAAGATACATGAAAGATGATGCTTTATATCACTAGCCTGGCAAGCCATCCTATATATGTGAATATATAAACTCTGCAAAGCAAGAATCTGGTCTAGTTCACTAGGCTAGTATGTCACAGCACAAAGTTATTTCCTGAGATGTTAGATATGATTTCTCATAATAAAGCGATAAACACATTGATAATAAACTCCTCCAAAGGGTCATTTATAACCACAAGTTGTTGACTTTCTGATGGATTTAGATGCAGCTTGTCTTTTGGACATTCTTGTTTAATTAGTAATATTTTATAGAAATATTGAGCATCTAATTAGTCTTTTTCTGCAAACAACATCTGTAAATGTTATATCTGGAAGCAAAAATAATGATTAAAAATGTAAAATTCTTGATATTAGATGTCTTCAGAGTCATGGATTTGCACTGCATTTATAGTCATCCTGGTTATTTTTAATGCAGACATGTTTTTTTTTTTACTAAGACATTTGCTGTAATAATCTGCTCAACCTCCTGTTACATGTCATCTGCTGTGACTTGACAGGGTGTATTAAAGAAATCACGCAACATTTGATGCATTTAATGTGTGTTAACATAAAGCACCTTAGACATCTTTTTGTTTGAGAGTAATGTAGGATAAGATCTGTAAATGTATCTGGCTGCAGCCTGCAGGGATGGAACAGATGACCCTCCACACACAGCCATGTGAAGCTGACATTATGTAAGGGCTGTTACCTAAC
This sequence comes from Aphyosemion australe, assembly GCA_006937985.1. Taxonomy (NCBI): domain Eukaryota; kingdom Metazoa; phylum Chordata; class Actinopteri; order Cyprinodontiformes; family Nothobranchiidae; genus Aphyosemion; species Aphyosemion australe. The sequence goes on along the minus strand of SSNS01000020.1, from coordinate 1,154,450 downwards.
CACTGAGATGGGCAGGGTAAGAAATCAGGTCAGCCCGTGTTGGAGCGGGGATCTCAGCTTCGTCCAGCAGCAGCAGCAGCTTGTCTGCCCGCCTCCCACCAGCCGAGGAGGCTGTTGTTGTTTTCTGACTTGGCCTCTTTAAGTTAAGCTGGTTAGTTCCACTGAGGGCGGCGTCTGGGGCTGCTGGCTGAGTTCCATTTCACTGAAGGGGAAGGAACCAGCAGGGGGACAGCTTCAGCTGAGAGAAGTCCAGATCTGAGGGTGAGGAGATGAGAAGAGCACCACCTACTGAGGGGCATGGCTCTGTGGATAAATGCAGCACACATTGTGTTCACCACAAGCTAGATTCATGAAACTAACAAAGTTTGACATTTTAGAAGAAAAATGTAAAAGAAGGTTTTTAAAAAATCAGTTCAAGTTTTCACTAACAAATCAGATACTTAAGTCAGCCTAATTAGAAAACGTCTCACACCCCACGCTGCTGTGGAGCTGGACAGCTCCCTAGGTGCATGATGGAACATTATAGGTCCTTCCTCCCAGCACGCTTACTATTCTATTCTACCTTGCCTCACAGCAAAAAGGTCGCTGGTTTGAATCCCAGCTGCTGCCTTTTTGCATGGAGTTAGCATGTTCTGTTCATGCATGCATGTTTGCAGGAACCACCTCTGAGTTTAGAAGGACAAACCTCCCAACATGCTGAGAAATAAAGTTTTAGAAGAAGTTCTCAGCCTGTTTTAGGAGGACTTGGTGCATCTGTGGATCAGTGGATTCAGAAGTTGTTTTAGCACAAGATGCACATAAACTCCCCCGACCCATCTGTGAATCTGGGGTATAAAAGTGGATATGAGTAGTGTAAAGTGCTTTGCGAGACGTGCTCTGTAAGCATACTCATATGTTCTTCTAGGCAGGTGTTCTTTAGTCAGAACGCTAAAATTAGAGGTTGTTAAGCACCTGGTTCTGTTCCTCCTCCCTGCATCTTCAGGAGGTGTTATAGCCTACATCAGCTCAACCAGCTCCTCCTCCAGCCCGGAGTCCTGCCACAGCGACTCCTCAAACAGCAGCTACCAGCCCTCCTCTCCCCTCCACGCTCAGCAAAACCAGCAGGGAACCGGGGGCCAGAACCTTCCAGCGGCTCAGAAAGGCGGACGCTCCTCGTCTTCGGGGAAAGGAGGTGTCACAAGTAAGCAGACGGCTCCCACACATGTTCTCAGGTGGAGTTCCCGGCTTTGAGGTCATCATAAATGAGACGTTTTCAGCTCTTTATACAGAAATAATAAAAATCATTTTATAACTGTAATGATGAAGGAAACAGCAGTAGTTTTCCATCAGCATCCGGTCCAGTTATTGTTGGAACTGTGGAAAAACAAAATCACAGACAAAGCATAAAGAACAAGTACATTTTCACATTAACTCATTTTTATTTAATTCACTGGGTTCAATTGGTTTTATTTATCTTTTTAAAAATGTGTTAGACGTTTTGTATCTCTGTGTTGAAGTTACACTTTAGAACGTGAACGTGTTTCTGTCCCATTCAGAGATCAACGGTCTGGTGCTGCTCTGCAAGGTGTGTGGTGATGTGGCCTCTGGTTTCCACTATGGAGTCCACGCATGTGAGGGCTGTAAGGTGAGAGGGCTCTCTGAAAACACACACACACACACACACACACACACACACACACACGCGCGCACTCACAGAACTGCTCGGAGTGGACCTGAAGTAGGTCACTGCAGCATCCTCTGTGCAGCAGCAAGCAAAGAAACAAGTTCACCCCCCCCACACACTATATTCTGCTGCATGGCCTAGTTAGATCTGTGTGTGGGGGTGTGCATGCAGGATATGCCTTCCTGAGATGCACACAAACAGGTTCATGTAGGAGGTGGTGGAAAGAGCTTAGGGACCTCTGCAGTAAACATACAGGAGGATGTTGAACGTTTGGACTGATTCCATCAATACTGAAACAGGTTCACTGATGATGTCATCATCTAGAACACCTCTGGAACGTCTCTGAGTGTAAACATGAGACATGTGGGATGACTTTGGGAGACGTCGGAAACCAAAGTGTGAACAAACCAAGATCAAAGGGAGACATAATTAAGACACACCGGCACAATTTATTTGCAGTTTCAACAAATGCAGAAGTCCAACTGGTCCCTGAACATGAACGATTTCTCCAGCAGGTGTTGTCTCCAGCCTGGTAACCAGTTACCAGCAGTCCAGCCCACTGACCTCTGGACTTTAGAAGCAGAAATCATTTGGGTTTTATTGGACATGAACCATGTGTTCACGGTGACCTCTGACCCCACAGGGCTTCTTCAGGAGGAGCATCCAGCAGAACATCCAGTATAAGAAGTGCCTTAAGAACGAGAGCTGCCCCATCATGAGAATCAACAGGAACCGGTGCCAGCAGTGCCGCTTTAAGAAATGCCTGATGGTGGGGATGTCCAGAGACTGTGAGTACCTGAGTCCTCCCAACCCAGATCAGCTGATCTATCAGGCAGGAATCACAGATGGTGTCACTCCAAGTAGAGTCAGAATGTCCCTGATAGTTGACTGAGGGTCCAGCTGGGATCCCACTGGGTTGTAAAGTGTTTGGACATTACTAACAAGGTTTTGACCCTTGAATTCTCATTAAGACGCACTAGAACAGTCAGAATGGGACAAACGTTTCATTTAGTTGTGATGGACGGCCATCGCTCAGCTACTATTTGCAGAATCAGAATTCAAGAAATGATTTTATTCAGATTCAATGTTTCTTAGAGATAAATCAGTAGGTTGAAACCTCTACATGAGTCAGAAACCAGCATCGTCCCACTAGCCAGTCGTAGGTGACCGTGTCTTTAGGTTGTACCTCATGTAACCTGTAATAAGGTGCAGCAGCACTGAGTCAACTCTCCTCTCTGCTCAGCGGTCCGCTTTGGTCGCATCCCGAAGCGGGAGAAGCAACGCCTGCTGCTGGAGATGCAGAGTGCCATGAACAACATGATGAACAGCGGCCAGCTGCCGGGCCAGCTGTGCGACGCTCCAAATGTGCCCATCGCCAAAGTTCTGCAGGCGGAGCCTGGCCCCTCTTTGTCTTCACCACGCTCATGCCAGTCCGACTCCAGCGCCGACCCGGAGTCCGTCATGTCCATGGACACCGGGTCCAGCTCGGCCTCGCCCAGCACCTCGGACAGCAGCGAGGAGGAGGCGATCTGCTCCGTGACCCGGGCCCATCAGGAGACCTTCATGTACAACCAGGAGCAGAGCAAGCTCCCGGTGGAGCCGTCACCGGCCCCCCCGATCTGGGACGGCACTGACCAGGAGGGCCGGGACGCCTGGAATCACAGGAACAACTCGGTAACCATGGCGGGCCAAAACCCGCCCCCCAACCTGGGTTGTCCTCTAGGAAGGCAGGACAGCACACCCCCACAATGTCCCTTCAGACTGTCCCAGAGTGGAGCTGACAGTCACAGTCCCACCTACATCCACGGGGCCGTCCGAGCCCCGCCCACAGGGACCAACGCGACCTACGGCAAGCTGGTGTGGCCCGGAGGGAACCGGATGTATCTGGTAGGGTTCTGCTGAGGACTGTTCACATACGACCTCCTAACTGGATCCACCAGATCTGACTAATGTTCTGACCCTTTACTGTGTCCAGGTGTGTCCCATGAACACGTCTCCACACGTGGACTCTCTGAAGGCTGGCCATGAGGTGTGGGAGGAGTTCTCCCACAGCTTCACCCCCGCTGTCAGGGAGGTGGTGGAGTTCGCCAAGAAGATCCCGGGCTTTAGAGACCTGTCTCAGCACGACCAGGTCAGCCTGCTGAAGGCCGGCACGTTTGAGGTACGCCTCCCGTTTGATTCGCTCTGACCAGGTTCTGCCTGAGGTCCAGCCTCTACAGACCAGGTGTTCTGCTGCTCTGCAGGTGTTGGTAGTTCGCTTTGCCTCCCTGTTCAATGTGAATGAGGGCACCGTCACCTTCCTGGGGGGAGAGAAGTACAGCGTGGACACTCTGAGGGCCATGGGCTCTGGAGACCTCCTCAACTCCATGTTGGATTTCAGTGAGAAGCTGATGAACCTGGGCCTGAGCGAGGAGGAGATGAGCCTCTTCACTGCTGTGGTGCTGGTCTCTGCAGGTGAGTCATGAGTTAAAATAACCTGTCTGTGTGATAATGACCCGAATAACAGGAGGACGTCTTGGAAGTCTTGTTTGGTCTTTTCATGCTGCGTTGTTCTGTGCACCTCCTCTCCCCGCAGATCGCTCAGGCATTGAGAACGTGAACTCCGTGGAGGCTCTGCAGGAGACGCTGATCAGGGCCCTGCGGAGCCTCATCACCAGGAACCACCCCAACGAGTCGGCCATCTTCACCAAGCTGCTGCTCAAGCTCCCCGACCTGCGCTCGCTCAACAACGTGCACTCTGAGCAGCTGCTGGCGTTCAAGGTCCATTCCTAAACCGTCCTCTGGTTCTGAACCCTCCTCAGCCTGGTTTGGACTTTAGAACCAGGAGGGGCAATGCCTCCAACCCTCATGAGACTTCTGTATCCTGAGATCCGTTTCACAGCGAGGCGGATCAGAACATTGTTGTACTGTAGGTGTGATTCGTGTTTGTTTAGCAGCTCTTTCAACTTAAAAGCACTTTGTGTCTCTGGAATGTTTGCATTCATAGTGCAATGTGTGAGTGGTTCTGTGGGCCCAGACGCTGAAGCAGTGTGACCCGCTGGACTCTGGACGTCGGGGAAGACAGAGACTCAGCTTATTCCTTTGGGCCACAGGAAAAAACAGAATGTAGCTTTTAGTTTGAGGTCATTGTGCTGTTCTTGTGTCTAAGTGGTTATGTGGTGAACCTGACTGAGATTCTGGACACAGCTGATCCCACGTCCCCTCCTCTCGTCTCCCTGAGCTCCTGGTGTCCACCTCCTTTCAGAGACTTGGGACAGAAACCATCAGCCTGCTTTAGCTGAGTGGTTCTCCACACAACTCAGATGATTGTCATGTTAAACTGATGTGATTGGTATTTATGATTTAAAGCAGAGTTAAAGAGACGTCATTTCTATGAGTCCAGAATATCCAGAAGTTCTTTTCTGCACGTCCTTTCCTCAGTGAAACCAGAGATTTATAAATAAGTGCATATATGCATATGTAATATATATATACTGTCAAAAATAACTATAGATGAATATCTATAAATGCATTTTCTAAAACAAATGAAGGCATCATGTGTGTCTGTTCATGGGTTAACCCCCCTTCTTCCTTCTTTTCTAAAAGCTGTTGTTCTGTTTTTTGCCTCCTCCTAATAATAATATTCCCAAGAGGACAAAAAGAAAGTTTAAGAGTTTTTTAAAGATTTATTAAGATAAGGACAAAATATTCTTTTTTCAATGCATAAAAACAGACAAAAGCGTAGTACCATCTTTTAGACACTGGAGGGCAGCAACTCCCCATTTTACTTTTTCTAAATGCTGTTGGAAACCAAAGTGTTGTTCTGTTATTTTGCCAGCGGAGGGTGCAAATTCCCCATTCTTTTAAAGCAACAATAGTGTTTGGAATAATTTCGAGGTTAGGATTCTACTAAGTAACTCTTTTAACTTTATAAATCCAATTCCTCTCTAACCCTAACCCTCCCTCTCTTTCTACTCCTCTTTAATAATAACTTTCCCAAAATGACAAAAAGAAAGATTAACGCCCGCATCACTGCAGAGGCAGCACCAATCGATCTCTCGCGCCATCTTCCCCTCACTCATGAACAAGACCCCGAGATAATTAAACTCCACGTGGGGCAGGACCTTGTCCCTGACCTGGAGAAGACATTCTACCCAGCTGCTTCACACTCGGCTGTGAACCGCTCCAGCGAAAGCTGGAGATCACGGTCTGATGAAGCCAACAGGACCACATCATCTACAAAAAGCAGAGACCTGATCCTTAGGCCACCAAAACGAATCCCCTCACCACCTTGGCTGAAATCCTGTTCACAACCACATTGCTCCTCCTGAATCTGAGGTTCGACAATCTGACAGACCCTCCTCTCCAGAACCCCTGAATAGACCTTACCAGGGAAACTTTGGAGTGTGATCCTCCTGTAGCTGGAACACACCCTGGGGTTCCGCTTTTTAAATAGGGGGAGGCCACCACCCAGGTCTGCCAATCCAGTGGAACTGCCCCTGATGTTCACTCAACACTGCAGAGCTGCGTCAACCAACATCCAAAACATCCAGAGCCTTAAGGAACTCTGGGCGAATCTCTTCCACTCCCGGAGCCTTGCCACTGAGGAATTTTCTGACCACCTCAGTGACCTCAGCACCAGAGATTGGAGCAGCCAACCCAAAGTCCCCAGAATCTGCTTCCTCACTGGAAGATGAGCCGGTGGGATTGAGGAAGTCTTCGAAGTACTCCACCCACCGATCCACAACATCCGGAGTCGAGGTCAGCAGCACACCGTCCCCGCTGTAAACAGTGTTGGTAGTGCGCTGCTTTCCCCTCCTGAGACGCTGGATGGTGGATCAGAATCTCCTCAAAGCCGTGCGGAAGTCTTGCTCCATGGTCTCACTGATCTCCCACGCCCAGGTCACCTCTGGGACCACCTGAGCCCCATTCTATCAGCTGCCTCTGGAAACCCACAGGCCAAAAATGTCCGATAGGACTCTGTCTTCAGCTTGACAGCATCCCTAACTGCCGGTGTCCACCAGCGGGTTTGGGGGTTGTCACCACGACAGGCACCAACGACCCTGCGGCTGCAGCTCCAGTCGGTTGCCTCAACAATGGAGGCACGGAACAGGGCCCACTCTGACTCAAAGTTCCCTGCCTTCCACATAATGTTTTGGAAGTTCTGTCAGAGGTGGGAATTGAAGCTCCTTCTGAGAGGAGACTCTGCCAGGCATTCCCAGCAGACCCTCACAATATGTTTGGGCCTGCCAGGTCTGACCGGCATCCTCCTCCACCATCAAAGCCAACTCACCACTAGGTAGTGGTTAGTTGACAGCTCCGTCCCTCTCTTCACCAGAGTGTCAAAGTCATGCGGCTGCAGATCAGATGAGACGACAACAAAGTTGATCATCGAGCTCCGGTCTAAGGTATCCTGGTGCCAAGAGCACATATGCTGTCCAGCACCCCGTCCAAGGACTCTTAAAAGGGTGGGTAGTCTGATCTGCAGTTTGGTGCATAAGCACAAGCAGCAGTCTAGACCTGTCCCTCTACACGTAGGCGGAGGCAGGCTACCCTCTCGCACACCGGGGTAAACCTCAGCGGTATGTCAATAGCACAGGAGCACCACAGGGTATGGTCCTATCACCATTGCTGTTTACTTTGTCATCCTGAAACCTTCAGGACAAGTCAGACCTGTCATCTATAGAAATATTCAGATAAGTCTGCGGCTATCAGGACTCGTCTCAGAGATAGACACTCTATGAGACATAGACAATCAGAGAGACATCTGACAGAGACCTGGTGGACCACTTTGTGAAAACATCTCATCTCAGAGGTGAACAAAACAAAGGAGATGATTGTGGATTTTAGCTGAAGCAGGAGTATATCAAACACTTGGTCCATCAAGGGAGAAGCGGTGGAGGTGGTGGAGGTATACCTCTGTGTCCACCTGGACAGCAGACTGGACTGGAGACACAACAGTCCTCTGATGAGAGACAATCTGATCAGCTGCTGGGGTAGTAGCACCAGAACCAGTGGTTGTTATGGAAACCAGGATCTCAAATGAGAGGATCTCATAGGAATGCATTTTCTCATGAAAAATGCAAAATAAAGGCAAGTTTCTTCCTTTTTGACTCACTGAGGCATGATTCTAATATTTTTTTTAGTCAAAATCAGTATAGAAGTAGGGTTCATTCATCTATAATAAATGATCCTGGGGAAACTGCTGTATAAACGTAGAACAGTGGGGGAGTAAAATTAAAAAATCATGCACTAAAGAAGAAGTCTAGAGCAAAAAAACACTCAAATAAAAAGTTCAAGCAGAAAACTCTCAAAACCATCTTTATTGTTAAGAGCTGGTTCACATTAGCTGCAGTGGCAGCAGACTGGATGTCCAGTAGAAGGATCTCAGATTCAGTCGGGTTCCCAGTTTGTGTAGAAAAGGTGAATCATACAAGATATTTAACACAAGGACAGGAGTCTTCTCTGCTGCTGCGTCCTCCTGGACTGAGATGTTAATAACGGTAAAGACCTGTGCAACACGTAGGGCGAACGCTGCTCTAATAGTTTTGTGATTTTTGTAATTTCTTAATGTTCTGTAAAATCAACAACATATTCTTTTAACGGAGTCATTTGTTAAAAAATAATCAGCAATCTGAAAATATACATCCTGTTTCCTTTGTGCTGTAAAAAAAAGCGTTTCTGGTGCAGGTCTGGTTATTTATTGGTTTGTAACTGAGTAACACCTGGTGGGAGAGAGAGAAGCAAACCGCCCGGTTCAGGAGAACCCTGCTCCACCAATCAGAACCGACCACGCTTACATGCACCAACATTTAAAATGTAACCAGTAACAAGGGATGAAGTGTTGCATCAGAGCTCAGGACCAGAACCAGAATCCATTAGAAATAAATATGAGGTTGAAAAGCAGCCAGCACTGAGCCACAGACCAACATTACCCATAATGCCTTGTGATGAACACGACCTTCAAACAGCTTCCCAGAATTCACGCTGGGATCATAATAAACTATTTTATAAGCCTCATTCTTTTTTGCTGTTGTTGGAAAAAGGTGACTCAGGTGATTTTTACTTGACCAGAAGGTGGCGCTAGAGATTCATTTTAAAGAGGTTCTCTGACATAAGTGTGTATGTTGGAAGTTCTGGACCCGTTTGGTGGTAAACTCAGAACCGATCCCCTCACAGAGACTTCTGGAGAGTTGACCCATCTGACCCAGACAGGGCTGGAGGTTCTACCCACACAGAACCAGCTAGTGATCAGACGGTCCAATGATATCAGGTTTATTACTGAGAAGCATCGTTACAAATAAAAAAAACACACACTTCCTTATCCTTTGTGCTAACCTTATATTTAACATTTTATATATAAACAAAGGTTACCGTGGTCCAGACGGAACTGAAATCCTGCTTGAAGCCGTGCTCGTCTAACAGTTAGTTTAATATAAAACAGATAATCTTCTGTAGTCTGAACCCCGGCTGCTGGGGTTTGGCCTCTTCCACCAGAACATAAACTAAAATATCTTAAAATAAATACAAGAATGAATCAAAAGTTAAAAAATGCTGATTTTAAACAGCAGCAGGCAAGTTGTGTTGGGTCCCCACATGGTGAGTAAAACGAGTTTAGTTCCTGAGTTTAGTTTGGTTCCTAACAGCCACACAAGTCTGGGATCAGTGATGGAGGTGGTCCCAGAACATCTCAGAGCAACAACAGGTGGATGGAAACATGATCGAAGTTCTGACTGGTTCTGACCCACTGGTCTAACTGGGTCACCTGAACTCAGGGCTGTTCTCATTCAGCTCCTCTCTCTCTGATTGTCTGTGCAGTCTGGTGTGTGTGTATGAAATGTGTGCGTGTGTAAGGTGTTTGAGAGGAGTGTGTGTGTGTTAGGTGTAAAGTGTTAGAGTAGAGTGTGTGTGTGAGTTGTGTGTGAGGTCCAGTGTGTGTATTGCTTTGATAAAAGGCATCACTTCACAGAAATGAAACCAAAAGGATCTTTTTAGGTTTTTGTATGAAACTTGAACTAATCAGCTGTTTTTTGTTTACATTCTCAATATTTCACAGACACTCTCCATGCCGATGATGAAACACAGTTTTTCCTGTCAGCTGACCCTCTGGAAATTATGTGATATGAACAAATACATCAATCAGCCATAACATTATGACCACTGCTAGTATCAATCTTGTTCTGTTAAGTTTCCATGTGGAGGGTGGATCAGCTCCATAATGACGCTGGGGGACGTTCTGGGTCTGAAGCGGTCCACAGATGGAAACTGGTGAGGTCATAGTAGGCATGTGAAGGCTGGCCCATGTTGTTCAGGAAGAATTTAGGCATGAAATGATATCAAAGTATAGGAGGATGATGATCGTAGTGAAGAAATTTAACACGATTAATAAAAAGATGACAGCAAAAGTCCTCTTAGAACCTGCCATAAAAACAATAGAGCAACATTACCAGGGTTCTTGTCTAAAGCTGATGAATTGTTTTATTCAGCCTGTTCCTCAGTCACACATTCAGCTGCTGTATAATAAATAAATAACAGGCTGTTTATAGTCTGCCTCGAGTATCAAAACCTTTCGCCCTCATCTGTCAAAGCAGATAAATGACCCTGAAGCGACCTGACTGATAAATATAATGATCTAATTTCATCTCCAGAGAATGTGGTTTTTATATTGTAGTTGGAGGAGGAAGTGATGTAATCCCACTCAACTCTATGGAATAAGTTAACCTGGCCTTTGTGGGCGGGTCCAAGTAGGCTGCTTACCTGAGGAAGAAGTGACGAAAGAAGAGCGTGAGGAGGGTGAACTGTATGTGCCAACTACCTGAAGATAGCTGCTGACTCTGTCATGGAGACTGTATCTGCTGTCCTGGTTCAGTAGGTTTATAGCAGGACATGATAGACATGACTGCCTCATGGAGGCCGAACCTTCACACGTTTAAATGCTCAGGACCTTTAGTAGGGTGGTCATAATGTTGTGGCTGGTCAGTGTTTTACATGTTGACAGATTAACATGGCTGACATGGGGTTAGGGGTAGATTACACGTCACCATTTAAACTAGTTCTATTGTCAAACTAAAACAGGTCAACATTCAATCTGAGGCACAGAGGAGTGACCTCATCAGGAGAGGGATGTTTGATGGAGCCACGCACCTGTGGGTTTATAGACCCAACCGGACCCGAGGAGGAGCCTGGACAACAGGGCTGTGACCCTTCAGCACTATAGTATTTAGATTTATTAATGCGGCTGGCCTGAGGAACAGTCATAATAAGTTCATCTGAACCTGAACAGACGTTTTGGGATCATTTTTGTGTTAAAACTCTGAAAAATTAGAGTTAAAAAACTTTCTGGATAAACAAGTTAAATGTGCCTCAGATTCAGTTAAAATCCCGTTTGTCATTCCTGTCCTGTATTTTTTTTCATCTGATCGTCCCACATCTCTTCAATGATCTGATCATAGGTGCTTTCTGCTCCTGACGTCATCATAACTTTAACTGCAGGAGATTGTTAGAAGTTCCCAAACCATCCCAGAAGTGAAGCCCGTTTATTTTATTGCATGTTTCTGACTTCTCTAAGTTCTTTACATTCAGTAGACGTCGTTTTCAGCTCTTCCAAAGTGGAACATTAGATTAGAAACATTAAAAATATCTGTCTCTCTGTAGATAATACGGCTTTGAACACTTTATTTCTTCCCTCCCAGCAGTCACACTCTGCTGGGTTCTGTTAAACTGATGCAGGTCGTTTATGTTCATACTCTGCTCTGGAATAATTCAAGTTATTTACAATATTCTATCAACAAATGTTATTAGAAACTATGAGGTGTGTAATTACTAGGGCTGGAAACATAACATCAGCGGTTCTGGTGCTGATGTGGGTTTTTAGGGGAGAATCTTGTCTCATGCAGCTTGTTTCAGACGTTTACTGGAATTTTTAGGCATATTGCACACACGGATATTTTGATACTGACAAACGTTCATCTTGCTGAACAGCCCTGGTAATTACCACAAAGTAAAGCTGTGTTCAGGATTAAAGTCAGACTTGTGACGACGGTCTCGTTGCTTGTTAGTTTTTTCCCAGGAGGACGCTCTGTGAGAGCTGCTGTGTCTAAAGCTTGAGGTGTTTGAGAACACGGTGGGCTGCTGCCAGGTGAAAACCTGCAGGTGGGTTCGGTGAGTGGAGCAGGAACAGAAATGGGTTTCTTATTGTGAGCAGCTGCTGAGTCGGTTAAACAAAAGGAAGAAAAATACATTTGCATGGTTTCCATGAACAAGTGAACAAGTGTTGATACTGTCTTCGTTATTTCTGTACAATCATCAGAACTGAAGGAGGTGAGAGGTCATACGCACAACAACACCAGTAAACCTGAAACAAAACCAATAAAAGGCTATTCACATGTACCCGCAATGTGAGGAATGCTTCCACCCACAACTAGACCAGAGTTCTTCCTAAACTATGGAATGAAGTGACACTCAGTAGTGCTATCAGAGTTCAGTGAGACGGGCCTTCTGCTGGTTCTGCCCCTGAGACCACCAGGGCACCGAGGGTTCATGCACACACACACACACACACACGCACATATACACACACACACTTAAGTCTGTTGGTCAGTCCTCAAAGACCTCCAGGAAGAGCGGAGGGAACAGCTCGGTGGGACACTCCACTTTCATGTGGAGGAAGCGACTAGCATGGCAGGCGCCGATCATCCGCAGGTCCGTCACCTTCATCAGCAGCTTGGGCCAGAAGTGGGCCACTTTGTGCTTTCGGTAGTTGATGTAATGTTCAAAAGCCAGCAGAAACTCCTCCTGGCAGCGCTCGATCCGGTCCACGCTGGTCAGGCCTGGACGATCTGAGCAGAGAACCACATGGTGTCACACAAACGTTACAGCAGGAAAAAAACATTTCAGTCAAAAGTGGATTCTTAAGAAAAACAGCATGAAGCAGTCGTATCCAAGAGGACAACAGGAGTGCTGGTCTGATCACAGGTAACAGGTGTGGTCCACATCTTTACTGCTCGGTGTCCGAGAAGCTACGGATCTCTATTGCTGATCCTCTTTCAGTGGGTTTACATTTTTGTTGTACTGTAGGGAAGAACCACTTTCATCCAGTATAATCTCTTAGTCAGGATCTGGAGGTGGGCTCAACAAGGACTAGAACAGAACCAGAACTCTTTACTGTCATACAACAGAACATGCTGTAGGCACAACCAATCTAGGGGACCTGTAGCTCCTGCTCCTGAGATTAGAACCACCACTGTTGGGTCGTCACTTTTGCTCCGAGATGAAATCCTCTGATCAAGAGCGAATTGGTTCTCAGTGTGTTGAACCACTCGTCACATAGATAAAGCCATACTATGCAACTTTTTCATATTTTAAATAATTTTTTTGAGCCAGTTTGTGCTAAAATGACCCTTTAGAGGGTTAATGAAATGTCACTCAAACCCCAATGCCCCCTTTAGCCAGAATACCACAATGGCAACTTCAGAGTTGCCAGTCTGGTCCCTGTTAGTCTTAGGAAAGTGGAGTTGACATGCTGGCCCTGAAGTCTGCTCCCAGCACATGTTTCCTGCATGTTTTAGATCATGAACACAGCTGATTTGTTTGATTTAGTGATGAACCGCTCTTGTAGAAGCTAATGAAGGCTGAGGAGACATTTCAGCAGTTAGATAAAGGTGTTAAAAAGACGAACGCACAGCGAGGAGATAAGTTTCACTTTTGGTTTTACAACAGTGAATTCATAACAAACTCTAGGGGGTGCTAAAAGCAAGCAAAACAACCAAGTGTGCCTTTAAAGCGGGTCAGAACACGTAGTTAAAGCACGTCAGAAAATCACGTGGTTAAAGCGGGTCAGAACATCAGGTAGTTAAAGCAGCTCAGAACATCACGTGGTTAAAGCGGGTCAGAACATCAGGTAGTTAAAGCGAGTCAGAACACCATGGAGTTAAAGCGAGTCAGAACATAACTTGGTTAAAGTGGGTCAGAACATCACGTAGTTAAAGCGAGTCAGAACATCATGGAGTTAAAGTGAGTCAGAACATCACGTAGTTAAAGTGAGTCAGAACATCATGGAGTTAAAGCGAGTCAGAACATAACTTGGTTACGAGTCAGATGATCGCGTGGTTAAAGCAGGTCACCACCAGCTAGTGTTTATGGATCCTGATCAGTGTGGAGGTGAACTGATTACAGATAAAGAGTGTTCACAAGCATCAGCTGTTGTTTAAAACAGAGTTTATAAAACATTTTATTAGAAAATGATTGTGTTTAAATTTGGTCTCCTACAATCAAACAATTTTTCTGGCTGTCACAGACCTGTGACTTCTTCTGTAAGAGGCTCCTCTGTCCTCCACTCATTACCTGTCTTAATGGCACCTGTTGGAACTCGTTATCAGTATAAAAGACACCTGTCCACAACCTCAAACAGTCATACTTCAAACTCCACTATGGCCAAGACCAAAGAGCTGTCAAAGGACACCAGAAACAAAATTATAGACCTGCACCAGGTTGGGAAGACTGAATCTGCAATAGGTAAGCAGTTTGGTGTGAAGAAATCAACTGTGGGAGACATTATTAGAATGTGGAAGACAAACAAGACCACTGATAATCTCCCTTGATCAGGAGCTCCATGCAAGATCTCACCCTGTGGGGTCAAAATGATCACAAGAACGCTGAATAAAAATCCCAGAACTACAAGGGGGGGATCTAGTGAATGACCTGCAGAAAGCTGGGACCAAAGTTACAAAGGCTACCATCAGTAACGCACTACGCTGCCAGGGACTCAAATCCTGTAGTGCCAGACGTGTCCCCCTGCTTAAGGGGGACATGTGCAGTACATGTGCAGGCCCGTCTGAAGTTTGCTAGAGAGCATTTGGATGATCCAGAAGAAGACTGGGAGAATGTCATATGCTCACATGAAACCAAAATAGAACCTTCTGGTAAAAACTCTACTCGTCTTATTTAAAGAAGAAAGAATGCCGAGTTGCATCCAAAGAACAACATACCTACTGTAAAGCATGGGGATGGAAACATCATGCTTTGGGGCTGTTTTTCTGCAAAGAGACCAGAACGACTGATCCATGTAAAGGAAAGAATGAATGGGGCCATGTCAGATTTTTAAGATTCCAGGCAAGGATCAGCAAGGGCAACAAAGATGAAACGTGGCTGGGTCTTCCAGCGTGACAATGATCCCAAACACACCGCCCAGGTAACAAAGGAGTGGCTTCATAAGAAGCATTTCAAGGTCCTGGAGTGGCCTAGCCAGTCTCCAGATCTCAACCCCATAGAAAATCTTTGGAGGGAGTTGAAAGTCTGTGTTCTCCAGCAACAGCCACAAAACATCACTGCTCTACAGGAGATCTGCATGGAGGAATGGGCCAAAATACCAGCAACAGTGTGTGAAAACGTTTGACCTCTGTCATTGCCAACAAAGGGTATTTAACAAAGCATTGAGATGGAATTTCGTTATTGACCAAATACTTATTTTCCACCATAACTTGCTAATAAATTCTTTAAAAATCAGACAATGTGATTTTCTGGATTTTGTTTTTCTCATTTTGTCTCTCATAGTTGAGGTATACCTATGATGAAAATTACAGGCCTCTCATCTTATTAAGTGGGAGGACTTTCACAATTGGAGGCTGACTAAATACTTTTTGTCCCACTGTATTTTACTCTCTCATATGAATCTGTTCAGGTGTGTAAAACTACACTTTATTCCTTCTCAGAATCTCAACTAAATGTTTAAAAATGGAGAATTTTTTAAGATCTGGATTTCTGACCAGAAACAGAATAAACTATCAGAGCAAACTGATCCTCCTGATTATTATTTATGATGTAATTTAAATCACAACAGATAAAAAATACATTTTAAATAGAGATTTTAACAATGTTTTTTGGTCAAAGAGCCTCCAGTGGCCCCAGAGCCACGGGTTTCAGACCCCTGAAAAACCAACAAATATCTGTTTTTCATTATTTTACTAAATGATAAGTTTTTAATATGAAACCATGTTAGTGGTTTATTTCATGGTGACACAATGCTTCTCTTTGAGCATTCATAACACAAGTTATATGTATATGAAGGAGTTTAGAGTTCCACGTGACCATGGTGGAACAGAAGGCCAGGTTCACCCGGAGCGGTATTGATCTTTAGCCGACGCTGGCTGGACAAAGCTCCTCACATTGATTATGGTGGTTCATTGATTGGACTGAGGTTTGATATGGATTTCATGTCAGAGCTGAGCAGGAGAGAACAAAGCAGAAGTCCAGAAGGAACATGGATGCATGACTGTCGGAGCTCTGGGGTTTATGGACTCAATCTGCTGCCTTTCCTGAACTCGGACCAACGTTTAGACCAGTTCCAGCTGGAGCGTAAAGGGGACAACAGGAAGGAGGGAAGAGGCTGAGCCTACCGGATGAGAGCAGGATGACGGCCTGTAGAAGAGCCACCTCCGAGTCATCCAGGTCAAAGGCGGCCAGCGACACGCCCAGGTCAAAAATGGCATCCGAAACCACGCCCAGGCCACCATTTTTAAGCTGACCGCGAGTGACGGCCATTTCACCGTTGAGCGTGAGGGTTTCACTCTCTGGGTCGTAGCGCACGGCGGCTCTCAGAGACATGATCTCCATGCAGCAGCCTTTCAACAGGATGATCTGATCTTCACAAGGCAGCTGGAACACGGGAAACACACACCTGGCATTTATATTCATAAAAGCATAATTATACCCATAAAACAACAGAATAACCTATTATCACTATTATTATTATAGTTATTACTATTATTATTACTGTTATTATTACCTTTATTATTGTCATTATATTACTATTATTTATCATTATTATTACTACTACGATTATTGTTTTTATTATATATATGTAATTATTACCATTATTATTATTATTATTAGCATTGTTTACAAATTACAGTTCAGACAAAACAGCCCAGTAACATGTTAACAATAGTAATTATTAATTGGTCTTATTAAACTTAACATTTAATCATTTTTCAGAACAAGAAATATTTATTTAAAAAACCTTTTTAGTATTTATTTATATAATTATTTGAATCCTTTACCTTTAATTTTTTTTACTTAAATGATCTTTAATTTTAAAACATTGGTCGTTTCTTGTATTCAAATTATTTTTCGTTTTACGTCTTTTTGTTGACTAATTTTATTTATATGTTTATTTTTATCAGAGTTTTAAAATAATTTTCATTTTAAAATTCCATTATTTTACCCAAATTTCCAGGTTTCTCTGAATTTTGGGATCAGCTTTGATAAACATAATTGACATAGTGATAGTCCAGTATCATTAAACAATAATTTAATGATTTATTCAGACTGTGGTTTTAAAAATGAGGAATAATCTCCAGGTTATTATAGCTTCAGGCGCTACAGCGCAGCGTAGAAATCAATAACTACCAGATCAATAAACAGATTTCATTTAGCGCTACGATGAGAAAAGCATCAATATTCTAGCTGATAAATGATAAAAATAAGTTTTTATTAAACAAAAAATAAATAAATTAAATAAAACAAATAGTTTGGTCTGTTTAATGTACTGAAAATGTTTAAACATCATAGTTGCTGCTTCTGAATCTGTGTTTTATACAGAAGCGTCAGAATAAAAGACTGAAATTGTTTTAATTTATTCTGAGTCTTACTTTTATATAAAAACAACTGTTTACATTTCCATATCCCAAAAATATTTAAATAAGAATAATCAACTCTAGATTTTTAAATGTTTATCTGATTAAATCATTCTAATTTATTATGTTAAACTTAATTTCAGATTTTATTTAACTGAAGACAGAGAAATCAGATTGTATTAAAATGATCTGTGTTTAAACCTTTTATTTGTTCATATTTAATAGCTCAGTCTCTGTCTTTTAAAGTAATAATAATAAAGTTTTATTTGATTCCGTCTGATAATTTAAAAAAAAATTAAAATATTTGACTTTGTAACAGTTTAATGTGAACTAAGTTTTATTATTATAAACAGAAGATGAAAACGTCTCACCTCACAGAACATAGGCAGCTTTTTGGCAAAGTCCACCACTCGAGTTATGGCGGGGGTGATAATTTTTGTAAACTGACTAAAGGCTTCGATATCCACCTTGTTCTCTTCCGGCGCATGGGCCACCGAGCCTTGACCAAAATCCTCGGGCTGCAAACACAAAAAACAAAGATGTCTGCCTCGGTCTGCTGCGTCTGCGCCTCGGCAGAGTTTGTGTGCTCAGACTCTCACCTTAGTGTCCTTCACCCCTGCTGCACTCTGGTCAGAAGTATAGAATAAATTACATGTTATTTCATTAAGAAGCATTGCTTCCTCGACCTGTTGGATAATCAACAGGAATGGTGAAGTTTCAATGAAGAACCCGAGTCAAGTCAACTAAAAAGAAAACAAGTTAAACTGAAGACAGAAAACACAAACAGAAAGTCCAGGTGAGTTTCTATGGTGGGATCCAGATCTGATCCCAGCAGGAATTCTGCACGCTCCGACATCCCACCATAGAAACCCAGAGCTAGGTCACAGCAGACAGACTTCAAACCTGGAGAGAGTGATTAGATTTACCAGAAAAGAAAGAAAAAAGGTGTTAAACACAAAGCATGAAAGTAAAAGCCACAATCAGACGGAAAAACAGGGAGGAGCGGGAAAATAAGAAGGTGTTAGTGGCAGCAGGTAAAACATGAGGAGAGAAGAGGTTCCATTTTTAATTAGTGCTGCTGCGTTCAGGAACACTTTTCTCCATCGTCCAGCTAATTCTCCTCACTCTATAAGGAGATACAGAAAACAACACATGGGTATATTAACACGGGGAACAACGGCTGTGGTGGAGGAGACGAGGGGGGGGGGGGTATGGATGTGGTGAAGGCTGTGGCGAGGACGGAGCGGAGAGGACGACGTCTCACCAGGAATTTTCTCTTCTGCTTCCAGTGGTTTCCCTGTGCGTTGGTGGCCATGTGGGCGTCGGTCACCAGCCGGATCAGGTCCCACTCCTCCTGGGTGGGCTCCAGTCGGTCCCACGCCGTCTTCTGAAGCTCCTCCTTTCGACGGCGCTCGCGGTTCTCCTCGATCAGCTTCCGCTTGGCCAGCCGCTTGCTGTCGTCCAACACCACTAAGTCAGACGAGGGCGGGAGGGGTTCACATAAAAACGAGTTATTACCACCAGAGGCCCCTTCTGTCTGTTCCACCCTACAGGATCAGCTGTGATTCATAAAAACCTCCAAACTAAGTCTGACTCACGGTCTGTGGCCATTCCCACGGCTATGCACTTCTTGAAGCGACATTCTTGGCACTGGTTTCGAGTCACTTTGTCGATGACACATTTCCCTTCATACTTACAGGCGTAGGTGGGGTTGAGATTTTTCTGGATCGTCCTTCTGAAAAATCCCTGGAGAGGGTGAGGATTGGGATTAGGAAAGGTGATGGAGCAGCTGTAGACGGTAATCGTTTGGCCCGGTCTGCGTTACCTTACAACCTTCACAGGTGATGCAGCGATAGTGATAACCGGTGGCTTTGTCCCCACATACTACACACAGCTCATCCTTGTCCAGGTAACTGGGTATGTACCCTGCAGACACAAACAGACACTTGCTCAAGGGTTAGGTCTATGTCTATTATCTAAACAGAATTCTCTAAAACACTCTCAGGTCTGCTGCAAGGGACCAATAACAACCAGTTTCCACACATATCATGTTTTTGCCTCCAGTTACCAGTCCTCCCAGTCCAGTCCTGGTCTTAATGAGATCAGACCTTTGACTGCTGACGCTCTCCAGAGCAAGACGTGCAACAATAACTTTTTAGGGATCATTAAGAAGAACAATAACTGCTTTGACATCAGCCTTCTGTTGCCACCCGACCCGCCTCCGTCCAACGACCCGGAGTCCGACTCACAGACCCAACACCACCAGGAGCCCAGGCGTTAGCAGAACCGACATAAACTGACTGATCACCAGTGGAACAGGTTCTCTAGCCAAACAATCCCAGTCTAGACATCCTACCTTTCCTGTGGGCTCCCTGCATCCACTGCAGGTGGGAAAAGTCCGGTTTGAGTTCTGGGAAAAACTCCGGCTGATGATGGAAGTGACTGAGAGGAACCTCCATGTTGCAGAACTCGCTCTTAAAGGAGGAAGAACCAGCAGCGTATGAGCAGGAGTAGTGCTGGCTGGGGGGCCAAGCCTGCTCCATGCAGGGCGGGTGGTGCAGCGGTTGGGGTTCGTAGTAGCCGGGCCCCTCTCCGGGGTACATGCAATGATCCCCACCACCCGGAACGCTGTAGCCTCCAACCCCGGGGTGGGGCATTTCATACATGTCAGGTATGCAGAAGTTCATCACGAAGAGCCGCGGCAACGCATAAAAAAAATCAGAAAACTAAAAAAATGTAATTAGAAAGATCTTTAGCCTGGTTCTCAAGATAAAGAAATCCAGTATTTATTCTCAGAAAGGAAAAAAAAACTTCTAGAAGCTCAACTAGAAGCATAAACCTTTTATCCAGCAAATCCACAGACTACAGACTACACCTAGCAACGGCCCCACCCGCCACCACCCGGCCGAATTGGGAAGCAGAGATTTATGACGACGAAGGGCTCTAATCTGACACTCCACAAATCCTTGATGTGCCACTTCCACTGGCAATGTCACAGATTAGGATCTCTGTGTCGCACCTACAGTAAGTACCGGCCCACAGGAGAGGACGGCGCTTTCATAAGAGCAGGAAGAGACACAAAAACGCTCTAAAAACCTCAAATATTAGAGTTTCATCAACATCATCACTTAATGCATCTCTAAATGAGATTCTGCAGGGAAATATGTCACAACTGATCCAAGACTCCACACAAACGTGTTCAAAGCTCACTGCTGTGGCCAAATGAAACTTCCATCAGTCTGAGGATGTTAGCGGAGGAACACGTCGCATAAGCTGGTTCAGATAATATGCTTATTAGCTTGGACTCTAGTGATCTTCAGCCATATTGATCAGGCTTCCTGTTCAATAATGAGGGGATAAGCCTTCTGGCCGGGACGTGCTACCAGAGTCAGGCTGAGAGCAGCTAAAGGCAAAAAGGTGAAGCTTCAGACTGGAAGACCGTTACTAATTACTTTAGATTATAGCTAATACTGCAGAAAGCAGCACACACACACACGCATGCACGCACACACACACATGTTCATATCTGAAATGAAAGAGGCTCGTCCATCATGAAGCTCAGAGGAAGAAAACGACTCAAACATCAAAAACATCTTTGGTGCCAAAGTTAAAAACAACGATTAAAACTGTTCAAAACTCATTTTTCCGTTGGTCCAAAGAGAACTAAAAACCAAAAACCTACAATCTGGGTGAAAAAGAAGGATATTCAGTTTAAATCCCTAACATTGCGTGTTTGTGTTCAACAGGAACTCATGGTTGTTTGGTTGGAGTTCCCAGCAGCAGGTCACAGCAGGGTTTTCCACAACGTTGGTTAAAAACAGACTGAAAAAGTCCATAAACTCAACTTTAATCTGAACTTTAGTCTTCAGATCGATCACACAATCCTCCTCTGGTTTGGGAAACGCTTCATTTAATATCAAAGTTATGGATTTGATTATTGCAAGTGTGATTGAAATGATTAAAGTCCATCATTTCTCTCAGCCGGAGCTGTTTGGTTATTTCAGTCTTTAGTTACTCTGAAAATAAAATAACAAGGAAACATTAAAGAAGCTTAATCGGGTAAGCCTCTGGTGTTTATACAAGTCCCCTAGAGCATTAAGAGCATTCATTTGAAGAAAAAAAGTCTTCCTTTCAAGATTTGTTCTTTAGTAAACACCCGTACATCTTCATGTTTCACAGAGGAATCGGAGCAGAAGCGGAAAAGGCTCCAAACTACGTCTGAGCGTTTAACAAACGTCTGAACGAGAGGCCGGCGGACGGAGCTGCACTTGAACACAACCAGATAAAGTCAGAGTTCTTTTATTACTCATTTCTACATCTTTTAATTCCCAGTTAGATCATGCTCTGTGCAGGCGCTGATAATCCAGTAATGCAGCTTAAACCTTGAGACAAAAAGCCTGACAAAGTGATTATGTGTCCAGATATAATATGACGCTTAAGGCGTCTTAACCACGTTGACTTGTGTTGAGGCAACAAGCTGAACAGCAGAGCACTGGCTTTTTAATCTCATTAGATGCGGAGCACAAAAGGTCCGGCATGATGGAAATGTGCATCTGTTGCATAAATCAGGCTAAGATGAGCCCGACGGGTCATTATGGGATGCTTTACCAGCTTCTAAAGATGCTTGGAGGTGAAACTACATCATGCAAATTAAGCAGCTCTGGTGTAAAAGCTGCAGGACAAAGACCCGGAAGATTACAGAACACTGCAGACCTAACGGTGAATCAGAAAGAGACACAGAACCTTCTAGTCTAGTTAGGTTACAGTACCCTACTAGGCTATTTACAGACATTGGTACCCTTCGGTCAATGAAAGAAAAACCCACAATGGTCACAGACATTTTGAATCTGACAAAATAATAAAAAAATTACAAGAAATGTAATCAATGAAAGTCAGACATTGATTTTCAACCATGCTTCAATGGAATTGTTTAAAAAAATAAACTCATGGAGGAAGCCTGCACAACCTTTTGAGGCAATCACTGCAATCAAACGATTCCTGTAACTGTCAATGAGACTTCTGCACCTCTCAGCAGGTATTTTGGCCCACTCCTCATGAGCAAACTGCTCCAGTTGTCTCAGGTTTGAAGGGCGCCTTTTCCAGACGGCATGTTTCAGCTCCTTCCAAAGATGCTCAATAGGAGGTCAGGGCTCATAGAAGGCCACTTTAGAATAGTCCAATGTTTTCCTCTTAGCCATTCTTGGGTGCTTTTAGCTGTGTGTGTTTTGGGTCATTGTCCTGTTGCAAGACCCGTGACCTGAGACTGAGACCAAGCTTTCTGACACTGGCCAGCACATTTCTCTCTAGAATCCCTTCATAGTCTTGAGATTTCATTGAACCCTGCACAGATTCAAGACACCCAGATGCAGCAAAGCAGCCCCAGAACATAACAGAGCCTCCTCCATGTTTCACAGTAGGGACAGTGCCCTTTTCTTGATAAGCTTAATTTTTCCATCTGTGAACATAGAGCTGATGTAACTTGGCAAAAAGTTCCATTTTTGTCTCATCTCTCCATGGGACATCCTCCCAGAAGCTTTGTGGCTTGTCAACATGTAGTTTGGCTAAATTCCAGTCTGGATTTTTTATGATTTGTTTTCAACAATGGTGTCCTCCTTGGTCGTCTCTCATGTAGTCCACTTTGGCTCAAACAACATCTGATCCTTGAGCTTGAAGTTCACCTTGGATCTCTTTAGAAGTTTTTCTGGGTTCTTTTGTTATAATTCAGATTATTTGTCTCTTTGGTTTGTCATCAATGTTCCTCCTGCGGCCATGTTCAGGCAGGTTGGCTACAGTCCCATGGATCTAAAATTTCTGAATAATATGTTCAACTGTAGTCACAGGAACATCTAGCTGCTTGGAGATGGTCTTATAGCCTTTACCTTTAACATGCTTGTCTAGAATTTTCTTTCCAACCTCCTGAGACAACTCTTTCCTTCCCTTCCTCTGGTCCATGTTGAGTGTGGTACACACCATGTCACCAAACAACACAGTGACTACCTGGAGCTCTATATATAGGCCCACTGACTGATTACAAGATTGTAGACACCTGTGATGCTAATTAGTGTACACACCTTGAATTAACTAATTAACGTCCCTTTGGTCACATTGTTTCAGTCTTTTCTAGGGGTACCATCATTTTTGTTCAGGCCTGTTCTATGAGTTTATTTTTTTAAATAGCATGGTTGAAAAGCAACATCTGACTTTCATTGGTTAAATTTCATAGAATTTTTATTTATTATTACTTTTGTCAGATTCAAGTCATTTCTGTGACCATTGTGGGTTTTTCTTTCATTGACCAAAGGGTACCAACAATTTTGTCCATGTCCGTTTGTCAATGAACAGAGGACAAATGAGAAAGGATAGAACAACTATCTGATTAATGTATAAACAACAACCTGGATGAAGAAACAAGGACATACTATATAAGGAAATAAGGGGCAATCTGAACAGGGGAAAACAACATCTGAATATGGTAAAATGACAGCTTGAATGAAGGAAAAAAAGATCTAAATAAGAGAAAAAACAACACTAAAAACTTTACAACGGAAAAAAGAAATAAAAGACAAACGTGAATGAAGGATAAACAGTAACCTGACCAGACATGAGTCAGACAGGAAGTCCAACTAGACATAAGCCGCAGACAAACATCTGCTGGAAGAAAACTAGAACAACTTGAGCAGAGAGCAACGGAAGCTCTGATGGTCCCACATGAGATAATTGATGTTTTACTGAGAGTTAAAAAACTTCCTTTGAGAAGAACATGAATAACTGAAGTCTATGGGGAGACTAAGACACGCCCACCTACTTCCAGTCCATGGGATCTCCTAATGTCAAAGAAAATGAATGGGAGTCTATGGACGGATAAAAATTATTTTCTGATCCCGTTTGATATG
Source organism: Aphyosemion australe (assembly GCA_006937985.1). Taxonomy (NCBI): domain Eukaryota; kingdom Metazoa; phylum Chordata; class Actinopteri; order Cyprinodontiformes; family Nothobranchiidae; genus Aphyosemion; species Aphyosemion australe. The sequence continues at coordinate 1,130,283 of SSNS01000020.1, read as the reverse complement.
TGCCATGGATTACACATATGATGTCTGTGAATTTTAAAGACATCTTTTGATGCCAGGAAAGCGCTTATTTTCGAACGGCAGCAAAAGTTATTTTAGGTTTTGTGCGAAAAGACAGAGAACTCCAAATGCTCGTCTCGCCAAATTTACATCATCAAACCAGACAAGAAGAAGAAAAATGGCTGAGTTTAGTGAGCTTCACATCACAGAACGCTTCCAAAACATTATGCTTTGCAGCTGGTGGGAACCTACCCATCCACTATAATGGCGGCTAATTGGTGCGTACTACGTTTCGTGGACGTTACGCGTCCGATGGAAAAGCCTGGTTAGACTCCCTATGGAAGCCTGGGTGTGGACACTGGACATCTAACCTAAATCTATTACAGATGTTCCCTCAGATCAATCTGATCCCACCTGACTGCCTGTTGGGGCTGCATGGTGGTGCAGTTAGCACTGTTTGCTTGTAGCAAGGAGGTTGCAGGTTCATATAACCCGAATCCCTGCTGTGGCCTTTCTGCATGGAGTTGGCATGTTCTCTCCATGCATAAACGGAGTTCATAGGTGTTATTTCATCTGGGGATGCTGGGTTCTTGTCCCCACCAATGTATAGGATTGACAGATTTGTCCCGACCAATAATTTTAGCTGACAACTTTTGGCCTGACCACGTTAAACTCCTGCTGCGGTTATTTTTCCCAGAATCGATCTACCACCTACTCCTGCTCTCTGCAGAAGTACTAGACTAAAATAAAGTAAATGACTGTGATTTTATACCCCTCTGTACCACTACCTGTTTCAGTCATTTTGTCAACTTTAAAACTATAGCCAATTTTTCTTTAATACATATGTACTGAATTTTTAATACTCTTTTCAGTATAATTAATTTCATTAATAATACTTTAACTATAATAAAACTAAAACTGTCATTAATATGTTTAGTTTATATTTCAACATTTCTAAAAAAAGAGTGTGGCATGCTGGGAAATCTGTCCCATCCAATCAGTGATCAGCGTGCAGAATCGTAAACACTAGCTAGGCCTATAGATAACCTAAACTTTAGGTTAATATCAAACATGATAAAACTGGGTCATTTGTCAGTTTTAATTTTAGGGCTGCACCGTTTTTTTTCCAATATCTGTTCCATTTTTCTCTCAGATGGTCCCAGTCCTACTGTGAGACAGCAACTATTTTTTTTATTTTTATTTCTATTAATCCGGCAGATCACAGACAGCTCGTCTCTGGTGAGGGAATGTGGAGTTAACTGAAACCTGACATGGGTAAGCTACGTATTATTTAATGGATATTTTTCTCAGACAGCTTGCAAGTGCTGCTGTGGCCCAGAGGTTAGGTGCTTGTTTTATACCTGGTTGTTTGTGGGATTTATCATTAATTTTTAACTTTTATTTATTGAATAAAGCTCCAATTCTAAATATCTGTCAATACTGCAGTGCATATTGTAATTAAACATCTAACAAACAAATACTTATGTATAAATAATTAATAATAATTGTCCCTAGCAATATCAGAACAAACTCGCCCTCTGTGGAGTTAACATGTTCTCCCCATGCATGAGTGGAGTTAGCATGTTCTCTCCATGTATGAGTGGAGTTACCATGCTCTTTCCATGCATGTGTGGAGTTAGCATGTTCTCTCCATGTATGAGTGGAGGTAGCATGTTCTCTCCATGTATGAGTGGAGTTACCAAGCTCTTTCCATGCATGTGTGGAGTTAGCATGTTCTCTCCATGTATGAGTGGAGGTAGCATGTTCTCTCCATGTATGAATGGAGATGGCATGTTGTCTACATGCATGTGTGGAGTTAGCATGTTCTCTATATGCATGTGTGGAGTTAGCATGTTCTCTCCATGTATGAGTGGATTTGGCATGTTCTCTCCATGTATGAGTGGAGTTAGCATGTTCTTTCCATGCATGTGTGGAGTTAGCATGTTCACTCCATGTATGAGTGGAGTTAGCATGTTCTCTCCATGTATGAGTGGAGTTAGCATGTTCTCTATATGCATGTGTGGAGTTAACATGTTCTCTATATGCATGTGTGGAGTTAGCATGTTCTTTCCATGCATGTGTGGAGTTAGCATGTTCTTTCCATGCATGTGTGGAGTTAGCATGTTCACTCCATGTATGAGTGGAGTTAGCATGTTCTCTCCATGTATAAATGGAGTTAGCATGTTCTCTCCATGTATAAATGGAGTTAGCATGTTCTCTATATGCATGTGTGGAGTTAACATGTTCTCTATATGCATGTGTGGAGTTAGCATGTTCTCTATATGCATGTGTGGAGTTAGCATGTTATCTATATACATGTGTGGAGTTAGCATGTTCTCCATATGCATGTGTGAAGTTGCATGTTCTCTCCATACATGAGTGGAGTTAGCATGTTCTCTATATGCATGTGTGGAGTTAGCATGTTATCTATATGCATGTGTGGAGTTAGCATGTTCTCTTTATGCATGTGTGAAGTTGCATGTTCTCTCCATACATGAGTGGAGTTAGCATGTTCTCTCCATACATGAGTGGAGTTAGCATGTTCTCTCCATGCATGAGTGGAGTTAGCATGTTCTCTATATGCATGTGTGGAGTTAGCATGTTCTCTATATGCATGTGTGGAGTTAGCATGTTCTCTACATGCATGTGGGGAGTTAGCATGTTCTCTCCATGCATGTTTGAAGTTAGCATATTCTCTATCTTCATGTGTGGATTTATCATGTTCTCTACATGGATGTGTGGAGGTAGCATGTTCTCTACATGCATGTGTGGAGTTAGCATGTTCTTTACATGCATGTGTGGAGTTAGCATGTTCTCTACATGCATGTGTGGAGTTAGCATATTCTCTATATTCATGTGTGGAGTTAGCATGTTCTCTACATGCATGTGTGGAGTTAGCATATTCTCTATATTCATGTGTGCAGTTAGCATGTTCTCTACATGCATGTGTGGAGTTAGCATGTTTTCTACATGCATGTGTGGAGTTAGCATGTTTTCTACATGCATGTGTGGAGTTGGCATGTTTTCTACATGTATGTGTGGAGTTAGCATGTTCTCTCTATGTATGTGTGAAGTTAGCATGTTCTCTCCATGCATGTGTGACATTAGCATGTGTGGAGTTAGCATGTTCTCTCCATGCATGTGTGACATTAGCATGTGTGGAGTTAGCATGTTCTCTTTATGCATGTGTGGAGTTAGCATGTTCTCTACATACATGTGTGACATTAGCATGTGTGGAGTTAGCATGTTCTCGTTATGCATGTGTGGAGTTAGCATGTTCTCTCCATGTATGTCTTGAGTAAGCATGTTCACCCCATGCATGTGTGAAGTTTGCATCTGCTCTCCATGTATGTGTGGAGTTAGCATGTTATCCCCATGCATAAGTGGGTTTTCACTGGATTTAAACTATCTGAACAGAAACTGTTCAGGAAGCTGTCTACAATGGTCACATTTTTAAGTTCAATACAAATTTCATGACTTTTCTAGAAGATTTATTTAATCTCTCTTCTTTTATGTTGACGTTTTGACCACTTTGTGAACATTTAAAATTTTAATTCAAATGTGTACAAACTGGGGAATTACAATCACAAAATAATGAATGTTTAACAGGAATGAGACGGCTGAGTAAATAGTTAAAAAGGCTTAACGAGGGATTAATGTAAGAAGTGTGAGTGTGTGACGAGTGGATTCAATCAACACACAACAGCTGGTAAGAGACGGGTCCTATGAGGCAAATCTGCTTGCAAAGAGGGCTTGATACCAGTTTAACTTTTTGATGAGGTGATGTCCTTGACTCGCACTAATCTTGTTTGCAGTTTCCTAAACTGGCGACAAATGGTTAAGCATTCATCAGACAGAGTTTAAGGCAAGTCAATAACCAAACAATCTGTTGTCTGAGTTGACAGAGTTAACACCTCCAACACTGTTTTATTAGTCACATCAGCTGAGATCTGCTTAATTAATCCTAATGTTTTTAGTTCTCACCAGAATGATGAAGTCCATTTTATAACAGCCGTTTAGCTCTAAAGTTTTTTTATTTGATAAATGATGCTGTTCCTTGGTATTTAGTAGCTGATAAAATGCAAATAATTAAAAACAAATTCAGCAAAAGGCATTAAAAAATATTTTTATTGTCTTTCATGGATATTTTCAGTCTAATAAAAGCTATAAAAAAGTATTTTTTAGTTTTAATTGCAAAAACCTAATTAGAAAAGTATAAATAAATAAATACAGATTTTAAAATGTTTCTTTTACAAAATGTTTGGCCCATTTTGAAGCACCGCTCAGTAAAAACCAATTTGACCAAAAGGTTTTTTACTTACCATTTCTGTGACGGGATACTCATTTAGTCATGGAAACTCGTTGAAGAGATAAATCCAGGTGAATAATTGTCCCGAGTGGGGAACACCTGTGCGGCGTTCCGGGAGCTGACTCCAGGTATTCCTGCCCAGCGGCTGGAGGAAGCATCATGGCCTCTACTTTCTAATGACTTTTTGCTGCTTTCCTGCTGGAAGTGTCTGACTAGTGGCTCAGCAGCGGGCTTTTGCACCATTATATTCCCTCCCTGATTGATCACTTTGCGACTCAGGGGTTCACAGCCGGTCATGAACAATATTTGGATGTGAGGAATCTCCTCCACCCAGGGGCCCTCAATTAACACGGCGCTCCGTGCCAGATGTCCCCAGCTACTCCGAGTTACCTGAGGAGTTGAACCTTTTCCCTTAAAGTTCAGGGTAAGCCGAGGGGAACAACAGAAGGCTCCCAGGTTAGGGTTGAAGTTAGAGCGGATTATCCTCAACTTTGAAATGCAGCCGTCTCATTCAGACACATCTCCGGTTTGTCCTTCGGCTCATTTCAGACTCCTCTCCATGAGTGGATGAGTGAGTCGCTGAGAGCTTCCATGTATGACCAGAGGTCATGTTAGAAACTCCTGCATGAATGTATAACAGGCCTTAAGGTGTGATTTTTATCTGTGCAGAAACCTAAAGGAGTGGTGTTGACCTGTTAGGAAGGTTAAGCTCTCCGCTCATCATGCAACTCCACAACACTTTGTTTACGTCCCAGGGTTTGGGTCTTCAGAGGCACCGTAGTTTTGAGACAAGAGGAAAAGAAACAACAAACTAGCTTCTTTGCTCTGGTGAAACATAAGTAAATGTTGGATGATTTCTCAGTAAAAATACAGAATCAAAGGTCAACGTAAAAACAAAACTCAGCTCTCAGGACTGGACTTTAAGTTGTCTAAGGGACAAAACGAAGACTCGAGGTGAGTGCACTTTTCCAGTTTTTGCTCGAACACTCAGGAACCAACTCCTGCTAGGAATCTAACAGGCGCCCTCTTTGCAAATCTTCAACCTAAATAGATTTTGCACCTTTTCTTGTTACCTAGTGGATCCTTCTTCTAATTGTATTCAATGATTGTTAGTTCACTCGTTTTTTTCAACACATCTGCAGTGATCTCTAGTATAAATAAATGCCTTGTGGGAAAAAAGCTCTGGCGCTCCTGTTTCAGAGCCAGAGGAGAGGTGAGCTTCAGACATCAGGATTTGGAGTCTTATTTCCTGATATTCTGACATCTCGCCTCTGATTGGCTAACAGCAACGCAACTCTACCACCGACTCTGATCTTTTATCTCCACAAATAACTCAAGCCTGGAGGAGTTCTGCTGTGTGGTGGAGCTGCTAATGCTAACAGCTAGCTTCTACTAGCCGAGACGTTCTCTGCTGTTTCCTGGACGCTAAACCAACAACAGCCTTCCCCGTCGTGAGTCAAGATGGGTGATTCCATGAATGTTAAGTGACAGAAGCCCTTTTTATAAGACACACCATGCCGGCAAATCAGCGTAATATTGTTGCTACAGTGTGTCTTATGAATGCGCCATGGCGGCATGGCGATGTGGGACTTTTGCGGCATTCATGCCGCCATACTTGGTAGTAATTTTGCCGCAATGCCAGTCTTGTGAATGCACATTACGCCTTGGCGCAACAGAGGGTGGTGTCATGATCATGTGATAAATTGATGCCGAGCTCCGGCCAGAAACTACATTGGAAAAGAAAGTAAACACGGGCATAAGTTTAGCTTTTTAAACAGAATCAGCTGAGATGATAAACTGGAGCGATGCAGAGCTCCAGGAGCTTCTCTCCGTTAGAGTTGGAGCTCAGATCATCAGACAGTTCACGGGGATTGTGGAGGACAGACACTTTTAAGAGCGGATTGTCAAAAAAAACTTAGTGAGCGTGGCTTTGATCGCAATAAAAATCAAGTTATGTCCAAGATACACGGACGTACGTGACAGTGCATAGACCGCCCCATACATCCTTTATACCACCATCATGTAATCTTTTGTAAAAAGGACACAATTGCACCAAATTACCGTCACGGTCTGACCACTTATAAACGACCTTAGGCTCCCAGATGCCGCCTCAGCATTGCGGCAAATTGGTGGCATCGTTTTATAAAAGAGGCAAGTGTGACGTAGATCTGTCAGGCTTTTCTAATCCTAGCGTTTCACCATCTATTCTCTATCAGAAGCTAATGCAGCAGATAGGTGTAGGAGACTATTTTCATGTTTCGTCTACATGAAAAACTCAGAGTGACCGATTTCATTTAATACATAATAAATAAAAAAAGCTGTTTTCAGTTAATTTGGCCTTTAGATCAGGTTTCATCCATGAGTTGCTTTTATTAGGTTTTATTAGTTTATTCTCCGTTTTATCTCACTTTTACTGTACGGTACTTTGGGCTACCTTAAAATGTAGCATGAATGAATTTTGTTGTGCATCTTTTTTGGAGTGACGTGTATAAATACTCTTACACCTAGCCTAAATGTTGTTAATTAAAAATAAAACCAGACTGAGTTACACTAAGTTGGGCTCATTTGGATTTATTTTTGTTATTTTCCCTTCTAACGTTTTCATGTGACTCTGCAGGATTCTGGTAAGACTGATCAGAAGAATACGGACCTGGAGATAAACAGAACAACTTAGAGGGGCCTGGTGTGGCCTTCGTCACATCCTCATCTTCACAAATCATGAAATTAGACTAAAGAAAACTGTTCAGCAGCTGGAAACACGGATCAGACGAGAATGGGACAAAATACCTGCACCAAATCTCCAGAAACATCCTCTTGGAAAAGTTTCCTGCATTATGCTTTTACTTACTTATTGGCTCGAGTGGTTTGGAAGTCTGAGTTCAAAGCACGGTGGAGGTTTCATCATCATGTGGGTTCTCTGTGTCGCCTCTTATGGGCTAGATTTTTTGAGTAAAAATGATTAAATCAGATATTTTAAGAGTTTTAGAGCTAACTCTAATCCCAGGTGTTAGTTAACCAGGCTCAGGTGGAATTATTTAGTCTGAGGGTTGAAAAGTTCCTAAACTCCAGCTGGCTGCCAGAATCATTACAGAACCATCAGTTTTAGGATGATTTTTTAAACCAAATATTAATAAATGATGCCAATAATCACATCAGGACCAGGATTTACATCTTACTAACTCTTTCCCTGGGGGGAAAGTTTCGGAGCACAGAAAAAGTCTGTGGAAGCCATTCTGATAGTAACTGAAGGAACCGGGTCATGGATCCAAGCGGATCAGATGAGCTTGCTATAAAGACTGTCTGTGTTTACACTTGGAGATGGGTAAGGAGCTCACTGGTCCCTGAGGGGCTCAGGGACCAGTCACCGCTCCATCACACTAAAAGGGCTAGAGTCAAGGTGGTTCGGACATCTGGTCGGGAAGCCTCCCGGACATCCTTCAGGCCAAGTGCTTCAGACACATCCGACCAGGAGGGAGGAGGCTCCGGGCACAGCAAGCCGGCTGAGATTACGCATCACGATCAGCTTGGGAATGCTTTAGTGTCCTCCTGGAATACCTAGATGATCTGACATGGGTGACGGGGATCTGGACATCCCTGCTGTGGAATGTGTCCTGGACCCGGAAAGCTGCTCCAGATTTAATACTTCATCTGATAAATATTCCTACAATAAAGGGACATTTGTCCCGTTTCTGTGTGAGGACTTGTCTCAGCAGCTAATGATCTTGAGCTCTGCCCTTAATGCTGTTAAGTCTACTGGCTCTGATGTGTTTAAACCAGCGACCCGGCGACTTTATCGCCTGATTGGAGGAAAATATGCCGACGATGACGTCATAAAAGCAAATAAAGAATTTTAACTCGCGCATATTCGTGTTCCATTCTAACAAAGACACTTTGATCTTATTAAGCAGAGCTTAAGTTCAGCTCCACTGCAATGAAAGTCAAACATCTGATCTAAATGAAAGTGTCAGAACTCCCAAGAGGCTGCATCCGATTTACCCGAGAGGAAATTGGATTTCTGTCAACCTCCGAGACCCAAAAACACCACAAAAGTTGTTTTCTGGATTCTGTCCAGGTCACAAAGCTCCTCGCATCACATCTACACACAACAAGTGAGAAAAAGTGAGAGGGAGGATCAAACCCGGAGCATCACTTCAGCTTTTAGTGGAAAGTTCTACATTTCCCAGGACGGCTCCTGGAGCCGTCCGGGCTGACGGAGAGGAGGGAAAAGAGCCGGCGGGACATAAAGAGTTTACCGTTTTGTACGGCTTCATCTTTCCAACGGGGGGAGCATTTTTCTGCTGGCTCTGAAACAGAAAGGAGAGAGGAAGTTTACCCAAAACAGGAAGTAAAAACAGGAAGTAAAGAGTTGCTCCTGAGAGCAGAGTCCAGGAAATAAGCTGCTCTGCTTTAATGTTTTAATGCTTAAAACAGGAACATTTAGAGCCATAAAACAGGAGGTCTAAAGCAGCGGCGCCACAAACACACGTGTGTATCTGTGTGTTGTTGTCCATCTTAAGGTGGAACAGCAAGCGAGGGGATTGGGTTCATTTCCTCGTGCGATACACGAGAGCTTGTATCTGTTTAGTTCGATAACATATGTGCCGGATCAGAGGTGTTAGTGGGACGGCTAAATCCGCACGTGATGACCAATTTACCTCGTACATTATCTCTGTTGACTAAATGCACCGAGCGGCACATACTGTCCTGCCTGTCCCATTTAAGGGACAAGCTGTTAGCTGATGGAACCCATATGTCCCCACCCTGGCCGGGTTCTGTATGACCAGGCCCGTTTTAACTCCCAGAGGGAATGCTGCTCTCCCAGTCTGTGGAGATGAGTGCAAATAATCAGGAAGAAAATGCTACTTGACTGTTTTTTTTCAGCTTTTTAAGCTGAGTTCCAGCTGAGCCTTCTGATCAATTTGTAATAAAAAATAAAAATAGAATAAATTTGTTCCGACACATTTCTAATTTAACGATTCAGCAGAAAAATCTGTCGTTTATGGTGATGTTTTTAATATTTCATATGAAATATTAAACCTGCGTGGCGCTGAGGGCTGTTCTAGAGCCAGCCTAAACTGGACCTCATCCTTCCAGATGTTTTCTGTTACCAGGGGAAACTTCTGACCCCCCCAGACCCGACGGGTCGGCTCAGCATGGGGGGGTTCTGTCTGAAACCACCTGTTACAGGTGCATTTGTACAGCCCATGTTAGGATGTCAGCTGCTGTACCGTCAGGTTTTTGACCACACCTCTCCACTGCCACCTCCCTGCCCTGTTCACCAGGTAAGAGTGAGTCTGAGGATGAATCAGCGGCTGTGTTTCCTCAGCAGAGACTAAATCAACCTCCCTCAGCTGCTTTCAGCCTTCCGCAGGTCCAGTTAGAGTTAGTTAATAAACCTTCATACAGACTTTAAAGTAAAAGAGATGAAAAAAACTTGTAGGTTTGATTTTGTTTTAAATGTTGAAAGAATCTGTTGAGATCCAAAAGGCGAGCAGCAGAAAACGTCTCAGACGAGTTCTGACTTCAGGGTTTTCTATCCAGTAAACCCGAAGCGTGCAGGCCAGGTCCTGGACGGGCCCCGTCCAAACGGTCTCTGCTCCAACACACCTGAGCCAAGGGTGGAATCACCTGTTCAGCAGCTGCAGCTCTGCAGGTTAATCACCACCGACTCCAACCAGGAGCGAGACAAGGAACCTCTAGAGCAGTGATCCCCAACTCCCCTCCCAGAGGGCCGATATCCAGCATGTTTTACTGTTTTCTCTGCTTCAACACACCTGATTTTAATTAGCAGGTGACAAACAGGCTTCTGCAGAGCTTGATGAGCTGCTGAACAGGTGAATCAAAGATGTTGGGTAGGGAAACAACTAAAACATGCTGGATACCGGCCCTCGGGGAAGGGATGGGGATCACTGCTCTAGAACATGCTGGATGGGAGCTCTAGAGCAGTGTTTCTCAACCCTGGTCCTCAGGACCCACGGTCCTGCATGTTTCTATGTTGCCCTTTCAAACACCAGTGTTACCCTGCTGCCACACACCTGACTTAGATAAATGAGTGATTAACGGGCTCCTGCAGCACTGATGTCCTCCTGAGGAGGCAATGCACATATGCAAATCAGGTGTGCTGAAGCAGAGACGTGGAAAACATGCAGGACAGGACCTGGGTTGGGAAACTCTGCTCTAAAAAACCTGGGATGGAGACCCATAAACAGTCAGAATGTCCTCAGACCTGCTTACATCTTGTGTTTATTCTGACTGATTCACAGGAAACAGGAAGGACTCACTTTCAGAGTTTAAATTGAACAGAATTAACATTTACGTCCAGCATGAATGGGCTGGTGGAGTCGTGTTCTCAGGTTTATATCTGAACAGGAGCTCAGAGGTTGTTGATGATGAGTCAAAGGCTTACCTGACATACTGGAGGGGCTTTAGGGCCAGGAGGTCATCCTCAGTGCCTCGTCAGACATCTGGATACCTGCCGGCCAGAACACAGAGCTGAGAAAGGTTACAAGTCCTCAGCACCCACTCCACACACACATACACACACACACACACATATACCTAGATATACACACGGGAGGAGAAAACAGGAACACATTCACACTGTTAGAACATGCAGACACATTTAAAATTAAAAAGCTGGCTTGTCAGTGGGAAAGCTGCTGCTTACGGGATGTAATCAGATTACTTTCTTTGTAATAAATTTCTGTTTCCATCTGAAGAGAATTCTGAGTCTGCCCAATCACTTGCAGGAATCTTTTAGAGGCTTCTGTTTGTCTGTGCAGGGCGACATCTGGTGGATGAATGTAGAACAACCCAAACTCATCAGTGAGTGAAGCTGTTTTTGTTTTTATTCTCTTCAGGACAAAAGTTCTTGGGGCATCATTTATAAACTTACTAAAACTCTACTTAAGCTCAGCCAAAAAAAGTACCTACACAAACGAAATTTTCAGACCTATAAAACACAGCGTACACACAGCTGCACGCAATTCCTGCTTTATAAATCCCACTCTACCTGGAAATGTGATGGGGTGACTTTGGGATTATATCCGCCCTTCCACACACACTTTCTGACGTAAAGGGTCAATGTAGCGCACACGTTTGAGATAGCCTCTGTCTTTTTTTTATTTTATATTATTTGTAGGAAGGCCTGAAAAGATTCTTAAAGGTTAGAAAAATAATTTAGAATCTTGGTTTCAAACCAATGACTGCACGCGTGGTAGTGGTATATACCTGAGTTATACCCGAATACTACAGAAAATGATGGATTATTCAATAGAAAACTACATTACTAAAGTATTCCATAGTAAAAAGACGTATTCGTAAGTGGTAGGAGAATTAAATAAAAAGATGTAGTGTCAGTCAAGTGATCGGATCGGAGCACCCAAGTTCTTACTCAGTTTGTGGAAGCAAGCCAGGAGGGTTCTACATGAGACTTTGTTGTTTTTTGAATTTCATTGGCTATTTGATGAGTCAATCAACTATAAACTATGTTGCAGTTCGTTCACGCTACACCAATATCATCCGGCCAGCAGCTAAAAGGAGCATTTTGGTTTGTAAATGAGTAAACACCCCTTCAATAACAGAAACAAACCCTTCTTCTTATTCGCTCCTGAGTTGATCATTTTGATTATTTAAAGGTGTCATCACCTATAATACCATGGATATCTACATCCTTTTATAGTCTTTTAGACCATTAAAATAAATTGTATTGGAAAAATAAATTAAAAATGTGCTTTTCTGATCCTTTTGTTGTTGAGTTTTGTTTTCAGCGAAGCGCCGTAAACCGGAAAATGATGGGACGCGGCATTGGAGATCTGTAAACAGTCTAGATGGGACAAAGCAAGCTAAAACAGCCTGGCATTGGCTCCTCATGCTGTTGTGAAGATCGAATACACAAACCGAGTGGACTTATTTTTCCCCCTGTAACACGGATCAGCAACGGTAAGACATAATTTATGCGTTTCACGTTATGAAATTAGTTTTGTTGTGCTGGTTTGATCACTGCTGGCCTCATATTTGGTTATATCTGGCCTTTGAGATGACATATAGGCCAGAGCTCAAGTTCTCGTTTTGGAGTGCGCGTGCTCGTGGGGTGCATGTGAGCTGGTTGAAGAAGGCAAGAGTAAACAAACGCGTCAATGTTAAATATCGGCTTCTCAGCCAGTGAAAAATCATTAGAAAGCCATTATAGACATTTTTTTCAAGTGGAAAAGTGAAAATTTCAGGTGATCACTCCTTAAAAAAAGTGTAAGTAAGATATTGTAAGGGTTAGGGTTACTTAATGTAATTGTGTAAAAACGAGAAATACTTACAGACATATCATGTAGACTTTTATTTTGACACATGCTACAGTAACCCCCACTAAAGCGTTTTTGTAGCCCAAACCGAAACGGCCCCACAGCTAGCCCGACCACGCTCCGCTACACACGCGATAATAAGAGGGTGGTACTTCTGACCTGTCAGCCAATAGCTGATGAATTTGCCCCAGCAGGAGCGGGGGGGGGGGGGGGGGGGGGGGGGGGGGGGGGGGGGGGGGGGGGGGGGGGGGGGGGGGGTAGTAACCTTTCACCCTTTGGCACGAGAAGATTTCACTCAAAAGTTTGAAGCTAATATTTGGATGCTACCAGGAATTACGAGACACACATCTGTGTCTACAGTTATGGTTGAAACGTTGATTGCCCCAAATCGTTGGAATCCTAGCTTTCAAATGATGCGTCTATATGTACGTAGAACAAGTTTCGCAAAAAAAAAGTGCTGATTTGATGTGGAAGTTTGCATTGTCCTATCCATGAGTCTAATTCATAGGCATAAAAAAATATCGCTCATAACAAAAAAAGATCAGCCAAGGGCTTGACCAATTGCCGATGGTCGACTAATTCATCCATTCCACCTAGCCTTAGTTTTGAGTTTGATTAATACAGATGTGCTGTAAACACATCAGACAAGTAATACACCAATAAGTAATTTGAAGACGTACATATGAACGTAGCTTAAAAATAACATATTTTCATTAAGGGGGTGTTTGTATGTGTGTGCGAGGGGCCTACATGTCTGAAAATGGAGCATAAATTCACCATGTCACCATCTCAAATGGCTGTTATCACTGCAGCTGCTGTTCAAATCCAGGCTGAGGACACAAGACTCATCTTTGTGAAGGAAACACATTCCACAACTGGAAAACCAGTTTCATGTAAGATTTTAATGTCCAGGACATGAACTCAGGGTGTCAGGATGATGAAGACAGATCATAGGTGCACAAAAGTGCACCGATCTTTGTGTCAATCCCAAACTCCCAACAGTCCCAGAGGATTTATGTCAGCAGGCCACAAATCTGCAGCTTCTAACGGCACAAGGGTTTATTGAAAACTGGGAAGCTATCATAAAAAAAACCCCAATGGCTACAAGTTCCCCTCTGTCACACAGCCACATGCTGTTTCAAACACCGTCCAAAGGCTGAGACATCACCGGTTTTTATTATTTCACAGCTGGGTTGAAAAGCATTATGGGAAACTGTGATTGGGTTTACTGCTTTTCCCCCTGGAGACTATTTCACATCCAGACAACAGCTGCAGAACCCGAAAGCTGCTGCTATGCAGACAGAACCAAGATCCAAAATGTCTGGATTGAATCAATATCCTGATATATGGAAGGACAAACAAAGACAACAAAAAACAAACGACAAAGCAGAACCTCTAGTGATGTTCAAACGGCAAGAAAAAAAATTTAAGGCCACAGTGTGGTGTAAAGAATAAGTAACTGTTTACAGGTGTAAAATTTAAAACTGTTGTACTGTACTAGAATCCCTCCCTCCCTCCCTCCCTCCCTCCCTCCCTCCATCCATCCATCCATCCATCCATCCTAGCTTTAGCATTCTGTGATCAGCTTGTTCAAAGGCCTTGGAGAGATCAGTGAATAGGGCTACATGGTGTCGTTTGTTGTCTAGAACCTCAATAAAATAATTAGTGCGAGAGGTCAGGGGTGAATCAGGCATTTTTATAGCCATTAACTCTGTATTTTAATAAAAATTTCATGCCCTTCTAACATTTGAAGTGAGATACATCTTATTCCAGGAAAACCGGTGCAGATCCTTAAGAAATCTTTATTTCAGAAAAATGCTTCAGCTCTCATTTGGTGATTATTTGTAGTATGGTTTTAGGGTATTGAGTTTCTAAACATAGCAATTAGGGATTCACCATTACCAGATATTTTTTGAACCAATTGCAAGTACTTACTGATACAGAGTATTGACACAAGTACTAATAAATGTCATTATACTCCTTAAAATTAACTTTTAAATAGTTTATTTTCATTTTGTCTCCAGGTCAGAGACGAGGTCCTGCCTCAAGTGGAGGACTTTAAGTATCTCAGGGTCTAGTTCACAAGTGAGGGAAAGATGGAGCGTGTTGGTGCTGCGTCTGCAGTGATGCAGGCATTGTACTGGTTTGTTGTAGTGAACAGAGAGCTGAACTGGAAGGCGAAGTTCTCAATTTACTGGTCAATCTACATTCCAACCCTCATCTATGGTCACGAGCTTTGGGTAGTGACCGAAAGAACAAGATAACGAATACAAGCGGCCGAAATGAGTTATCACTGCAGGGTGTCTGGGCTCTCCCTTAGAGATAGGGTGAGGAGCTCGGTCATCCAGGAGGGGCTCAGAGTAGATCCGCTGCTGCTCCATATCGAGAGGAGCCAGTTGAGGTGGCTCGAGCATCTAGTTAAGATGCCTCCTGGACGCCTCCCTGGTGAGGTTTTCTGGGCACGTCCAACCGGGAGGAGACCCAATTGAAGACCCAGGACACGCTGGAGGCACACTAATTTCGCGGCTGGCCAGGGAACGCCTTGCTCTACATTACTATCATTCACACACTGGTGGTGATGAGCTACATTGTAGCCACAGCTGCCCTGGACCACACTGACAGAACTGAGGCCGATGTACACAGGTGCCACTGGTGAGAAAAGTTAGTTTAACGCATCATAAGCTTAGACACACCACCTTAAATTTGGATGTCCCAACCCACTTCAGCGTCTGCAATTTCTAAACAACTGCTAACCCTAACCCTAACCCTGAGCTACTGCTAACGCTAGCCTGAGCTACTGCTAACGCTACTGCGAGCTGAACGCCCTTGTTGGACAAGAGGAAGACAACAAAGAAGATTGTTGGAGCACCACTCATGTTCCAGGATGTACTGGGAATATCCAGATAGATCCATAGCTTGTGATTTGACTTACTGTGTGTTGAAGTAGGGGTAAGTAGCGGTAAACTACAGAATTGAGCCATGAGGCTGGTCAGCCATGTTGGATACCATTAACGTACCAATAGATTGTTCCTAAAACTACACACACTAAAGTTAAAGTCAATAACAATATATAATACAATTCATAGACTGTTCACATAAAGACAAGGGGGATAAACCTGGTTATGGAAAAATGTTTAATTTATCCACTGTTGATTTTGTATGCAGGAACAGAAACCCTGCAGAGCTTTCTCACTGAGATAGAAAACAGCAGAACTGCTCCAGGCGAGGAGCTTCAGTGTTCCTCAGTCTAAAGGAATCCAGTTTTTTTTTTGTTTTTGCTGAATGAGAAAACATTGAACTCTGGCACTGAGCCTTCACTCTGTTGTGTCTTCGTATTAACAGAGGGGTGTGGAGGTCTGATGGCCTCATCACAATCACACAAACACACTCCGAGCGCTCCTTTTTTATGGGATATAAAATTATTGTAACAATTAGCCGACAGCGTCTCCAGCCATGTCTCTCCTCTTTCCTTCCTCTCCGTTCATTATATCCTCTGTTAATTAGTCTCTGTTACACCTGTGGGCGCTCCACACCTGTATGTGGGCAACTAATTGTTGAATTTTCACCTGCTCAATTTACTACCAGTTCAGCTCAGAACAAAGCACGAGCAGACAGTGATTCAGCGAGGCAGGCTCAAGCTGCGAGATTTCCATGTAGGAAATCATGCCCGTTCATCAATATTTCATCAATATTGGGTTTAAACAATACTGATAGTAAATGTAGCCAAAATAATTTAAATACAACGTTGAGGTCACGGAGAATCGAACCAGGTTCAGAACATGACAAAACAGCACCTTAGACCACAGCATTAACCACTACACCACGAAGAATAACTTTGAAATTGGAAAGATGTAAATGATATCGACAATAAAGAGCATCTTGGCGCAGCGTAGAACACGCATGGGGATATTCCAGGCCAGGCTGTTATCTGCGGACTGGTCGAGCTCTGACTCCTGCGGTCAGATGCAATAGTAAACGGCTTTTGAGTCTCCGAAACCACCCCAGTGAATTAAAAAGTAGGCTCATTTCTAACCTCGTGACTTCATTAATGGAATTTTAATGTCTAATTTCTCACCTAAAAACATCTTAAAACGTATTTTAGAGCCAAGAGTTAGTATAAAATGAACAACTTCTTAATTTCTGAATAGAGCTTCACTGTAGCGCATACCAGTGGACAGAAACGGTATTACAAAAACACATACTTAGAAAATTTACGAGGGAAAAAACACATTTTTCTCTTGCCTTCCAGGGCTGAGTGAGCAAAGAAAAAAAAAACACTTAGAAAATTGGTAGTAGAAATAAAACACTTTCTTTTTCCTCTTGGGGCTGGGCTGTGCAAAAAAAAAAAAAAAAACTTAGACATGCCACAAGACAAAAAAAATTTTCCCCATTTGCCTCTCTGGGCTTAGCAAAAAATAAATAGATAAAAAAAACTTAGAAAAATGCCGCAAGAAAAAATATTTTTTCCATTTGCCTCTCTGGGCTTAGCAAATAAATAAATAAATTAAAAACTTAGAAAAATGCCACAAGAATTTTTTTTTTTTCCGTTGCCTTTCAGGGCTTCCGTATAAATGCCTTGTGAGTCGATCTGTGTGGGAAAAATGCTCTGGCGCTCCTGTTTCAGGAAGTAGATGTTAGCCAGAGCAGAGGGGAGCAGAACACGGCAGGTTGTGGAGTCTTATTTCCTGATTTTCTGACATCTCACCTCTGATTGGATAACAGCAACGTGACTTTACCATTGATTCTGTTTGTTTTACGACTTTGATGTTTTATCTCCACAAATAACTCAAGCCTGAAGGAATTCTGCCGTGTTGTGGAGTAGCTAATGCTAACGGTTAGCTTCTACTAGCCAAGACGTGCTCTGCTCTCTCCTGGGCACTAAACCAACAACAGCCTTCCCCATCATGAGCAAAGGTGGGTGAGTTCATGAATGCTAATTTACAATGTGATGTAGATCTGACTGGCTTTTTCTGACCTGAGCATTTTCCCGTGCATTTTATATCGTCTATATATCGTCTGTAGGGATGTTCCGATCGCGCTTTTTTGCTCCCGATCTGATTTCAAGTCATTTGATTTGGAGTATCTGCCGATACCGAGTCCCGATCCGATACTTTTCAGGAAAGCATTAAAATAAGAAGCAAAAAAAAAAAACAACACACATCCAACTTCTCCTTTAACTCATTCACTGCCATTGACGACTATAGTCGTCATTTCCCATTTTTTACAGGGTGGGCGTTGAAGCGAGCCCCCGCACCGTGAGAACAAACGTTACGTGTCTAAAGCGGATCTTCATCCATGTATGTCACACATCACGTGATCAGGAAGCGGAAAATCAATGGATTACGAGTTTGTTTTGGGATGCTGCTGTGAAAAAATGATGCGCCGAACCGGAAATGCTTCTGGAGCGGCGCTTGGGCACCAGATTGTGAACGAACGGATAACGCTAGAAATACGGTGATTCTTCCTGATGTAAGAAGTGACTCTACTCTTTCTTTTGGTAGTTTTGGCGTTTATATGATCATAGAGCACAATGTTCTGTGACTCTGCAAAAAAACAGTAAAAACGCTCAAAAACGCTGGCAGTCAGGGGCTTTCTGATCAGAAAACGGCAGGCAGTGAATGAGTTAAGTTTCACTTTCACTTGTTTAAGAAGTGCATTGATTAAAAAGCATATTATGAACATATTTAAAGTAGCAGCGCTGCTCATATTTCAAGTTGTTTACTCCCTCAACCTGCAGCTGTGTTGAGTGACGCGTGTTCCCGTGACGGGGCAGTGGTGTCTGAATCCTTACCTGCCGTCAGTGGCGTCGTTAGGCCTATTTTAGGGGTGCTGAAGCCTCCCTAAAATATTCTTAAGCCCCTCTAAATAATTTGTGTTTTTTTTTTCTTTTTTTTTTTTGATATATTTATTTTTTTACAGAACTTGCAGACAAATTCAATATAAAATGCAGAAATATGATTTTAAAGAAATAACAATATAAACCCGTCGCTATTCACATAAATATATGATCATAACTCGGTTGGTCCCTTTCACTTTACACTCTTAAGGTAGCGTCAGTGCTTCGTTATCCAATCCGTTCCAGTTGTTCACAGGAAACATCCACATTACTGAAAATCCAGTCCTCGTTTTCACTGCTACTTTACACTCAGCTCGTACCTGCGGACACTAGCGTACATGCTGCAAACAGCAAGAAAAAATGGATATACGCAAGTTTTTCAAGAAAGTAAGTCTTCATCACTGGCTGGTAGTAACAATTAGTTAGCTCCAGGCTAACAGCAGAGAGTTCCATGTAATTAATGAACCAGGTGCTCCCCATTTTGATAAATAAAAACCTGGCTAGTGCACTAAGTTAGCAGTTAGCATAATGTTAATTTCTGTCACTCGTTTTAGCTCTGAAAAATCGAGCTGAGCTCATTCAGGTTATTATCAGTGGAAATAATAATAATCACTCCTCTCCATCCCCATTAACCTGTAGGAGTCAGGGCAGAGGAGAGACCTCTGCTGGAGAGGTGAGTCAAAGATTTCACAGGATGGAGTCATTTGTGATGCAGACTGTCTGATTAGATTTTAATGGAACTCAATATGGATAAAAATATACATTTCAGTCACGGTGCAACATGTTTAACCTGTTTAACTTGAGCTTTTATTTAGGAGAGTCAAGGTTAGAAAGTGGAGAGAGCAAATATATATATATATATATATATATATATATATATATATATATATATATATATATAAATATATATATAAGTCAAATTAGCCTGACTCGCATATTTTTGAGGGTTCTATTTTAATATTACTTCAATTCAAGTGATTTAGTAATATTTTTCAGGGCTTTAAATTGCAACCACTTTAGTCACATCACATGCTCAAAATGTAATGTTTGTAACTTCAAAATATTTGGGAGCAACAAATTACTGTGGCGTGTGAGCAGAAGTCATGATATTAGCAAATTACATTAGGCCTAGGATGTTTAATCTGTCCAAAAAAGTAGGAAAACAATTTCTCAGTCTTTGCTTTCTGTTTGTGAAATTTTGTGCTCATTCACTACGTTCGTTCATATTGTGTGCATCTCTTGGGGGCTAAGCCCCCCCTGTCCTTAAAACCTAGTGACCCCCCTGCCTGCCGTAAATTGCGTGACGTTGCTGTTGTTGTACAAGAAACAAAGAATATTGATGTAGAGGAACTTGCTGACATTAAAACTAAGCCATTGTTATTCCATTTGAAAATGTCAGGATGAATTTAAAAAGTCATATTAGTTTAAATTCGATCTTTTACACCTGATTCTGATCTTTTTAAAATCACATAATCAGGCCTGATTTCCGATCACGTGATTGGATCAGAGCATCCCTAATCGTCTGTATTCAACCTAATATGACGTGCAATTGACTGGCTTATCCTAATCTGAGTATTTCAGCAGCAGGAAATAGGGGTAGAAGACTATTTTCACATTTAGACTGCATGTGAAACTCAGGGTGATGATCATATTTAAAAATTAACAAGTAAAAACAGCTTCTCAGTGAACTTGGCCTTTAAATAAAACATTGAATAAAACAGGAACACACTGACAGATGGACTTTTGCTCATAAACACGTGTGTGACATGTAATACCTAAGAGTTATGATAAAAATGTTGTTAGGAAGCAAATCTGTGTGTTTCAGTGATCTCAGGTTGGCAGTGAGCCCTCTGGAGGACAGATTGACCAATAAATCAGTAATGAATTCAGTGATTTGGTCTGTGGTGGTGAAGAAGGAGCTGGACTGAAAGGCAAAGATCTGGTCTGTCTATGTTCCAACCCTCACATATGGTGATAACGGCTCTTGTATCCAGCAACGGTGTGAGCGATCATGCCGCTATTGTTTCTAGCAGACGGACTATGATTCTCAGCTGGCCTGGGAACGCCTTGGGATCCCCTGGAGGAGCCGGCCCAAGAGGCTGGAGAGAGGGAAGTCTGCTCCCGTGACCCGACCCCGGATAAGTGGAAGAAAATGTATAGATGGATTGATAATACTTAAATAACTTCTAAATTGATATCTTAAAACTACTGTAGAATAAATAAAAATGATGCACTAATTATAGCAAATTATAAAAGTAAAACTGACCTGAGAACAGTGATGATGTAAATGAAAGTGCAGCATTACATCATAAATACTAGAAATAGAAATGACGGTAAATGTAAATAAAATAAGTTAAATGCAGTAAAATGTTATTATAGCCAACCTTTTACTTATTTATCTTTTTAAATATGTGCCACTGGTTTATAATTAGAACCAGCTCAAACTGCTCCCCTACAACACAAGACGACATTTCAGGCTTTCTGGTTCGCCTTTTTGAGCTAAAAATGACTTTGACAATATCAACTTAATTTGAAAAGACCAAAGCAGAGTTCCAGCTTTGTTGTTTATGTGAAGGAACATTACCATGTAGCAGACTCAAGAGGTCACCAAAGTCTTCCATGTGGAGATGTCAAATCAGATCAGAAGGTAAATATTCAACCGGTGTTCCTGCAAACCACACAAATACAAACAGACTCAACACCAGGTAGAAAGACGGGATGCTGCAGCTTTGGGGGTTTATTTAACACTTTTGGGTTGAAGACGGACAACGAGTGAGCACTTCCTCGTCTACACTGGGACACAGTTTCTTCACCACATCCTGCATCACGTGGGGAACAAGAACACTATGTACTGTGTTCTGCTGCAGAACAAAAACAAACAGCTGTTTGGCACAGAAACGTTAAATCAGTAGCACTCTGATCGAATTCATGACTTTGTTTGGTCCGACAGCTTCTGGAGCAGAAAACGGCAGATGTTACTCAACAGCTAATCATTAATAAAGCCGTTTTCAGCCTCACAGGCTGCAAAACGCTCATATATAAATTACAGGTTGATGTTGTGCATCTTGACCGAAATCAGTGAATCAGTTTATCTGCTTAGAATTAAAATTATGACTTATTTTCTTAATTTATAATAGTTCTATGGTGGAGACAAAACATGTTTATGAAGTTTTTTACTCTAAATCACTCACATTAAACGATTTCAGCAGTTTTATTGTTGACAATCTTCATTTTCAGTACCTTCTAGAATCTGGCGTTTCAGGGCCCAGTCACCATATATTATATTATACACTATTAAATTATACACTAATATATATATATATATATATATATATATATATATATATGTATATATATATATATATATATATATATATATATATATATATATATATATATATATATAACCTTTATTTATAAAGCACTTTCAAACAAAGCACTGAACAGCAAAAAATAAAAACAGCACAGAATGAACAGGATGAATTTAAAAACATATAAAACTCAAAGGAACTCCATTAAAACCAGTAAGCCTAACTCGAAGTTAGAATGTGTAAGATAAGGCAAAAGGTGCGTCTTTAGGTTGGGCTCAAAAATCTCCACAGAACAGGCCTAATTTCTTGAGGTAGATAGTTTTATAGTGATGGTGCACAAAAAGAAGAAGCACGCTCCCCAAGAGTTTTTCGTTTAGCTTTTGGAACTATTAAAAGACCCGTCCCCAGAGATCTTAAAGCTCATGATGGAACATACAAATGCAGAAGATCAGAGATGTATGAAGGGGCCTGGTATGTGAGCAACAGGATGTTCTTCGGTAGCTCTGAAAAAGGGCATTACAGTAATCAATGCACAATGTTACAAATGCATGGGGGTGGAAGACGCCCTCATCTACCTGCAGCACCGGGCTCTGAATCACCTCGAGATGCAAAAAAGCACTGTGAGGATCATGTTCTTCGACTTCTCCAGTGCCTTCAACACCATCCAGCCGTGTCTACTGCAGCAGAAGATGAGGGGTGCAGGAGTGGATGAACATCTGACTGCATAGATCATCAACTACCTCACCAACAGGCCACAGTACGTGAGGCTGCACAACTGTACGTCTGAGGTGGTTGTGTGCAGTACTGGAGCTCCACAGGGTACAGTACTCTCACCCTTTCTCTTCACCTTCTACACCTCGGACTTCACCTACAACACCAGCAGCTGTCACCTCCAGAAGTTCTCTGATGACTCGGCCATCGTCGGCTGTGTGTCTGAGGGGGACGACCAGGAGTACAGGTCAGTCATCATGGACTTTGTGGACTGGTGTGAGCGTAACCACCTTCGCTTGAACACCAGTAAAACAAAGGAAATGGTGATTGACTTCCAGAGAAACACTCCTCCTCACTCACCAGTAAACATCCAGGGAGCAGACATTGAGGTGGTGGACACCTTTAAGTACCTGGGTGTTCACCTCAACAGTAAACTGAACTGGTCCCACAACACAGATGCTCTGTATAAGAAGGGCCAAAGCCGCCTCCATCTCATGAGGAGGCTGAGGTCCTTCAGAGTTCAGCTGCTGAAATCCTTTTATCACTCTGTTGTTGGCTCTGTTATTCATTCTGCTGTGGTCTGTTGGGGTTTAGGCAGCTCTGACCGAGACAGAAAGAAACTGAACAAGCTAGCTACCAAAGCTAGCTCGGTTCTGGGCTGCCCACTGGATACAGTTGAGGAGACGTGTGAAAGGAGGATGCTGGGGAAGATGACCTCCATCTTAAGAAACCCCTCCCACCCATTGCATTCCACTGTGGAGATCATGGACAGCTCCTCCAGAGGTAGACTGAGACATCCCAGATGTAAAACTGAGCGCTACTGTAGATCTTTCATCCCCTCTGCTGTAAGAGTGTAGAACTCCTCAGTTAAAGCTGTACTGGTATCATCCTGGTACACAATAACACCAATGCAATATTCATGTGTTCTATAAT
The DNA here is from genome assembly GCA_006937985.1 of Aphyosemion australe. Taxonomy (NCBI): domain Eukaryota; kingdom Metazoa; phylum Chordata; class Actinopteri; order Cyprinodontiformes; family Nothobranchiidae; genus Aphyosemion; species Aphyosemion australe. The sequence goes on along the minus strand of SSNS01000020.1, from coordinate 1,106,889 downwards.
TGTGCAATAACTGATTCTCATTGTTGTCTGTGTCTCTTACAGTATGCTGCATAGTGTTGTTACCAAGTTTGTTTTCATCTTTTATTTGTGGTTTTTTTAGTGATCTAAGATTACAATAGTAGATTACTGCCTATGTGTAAATAGATGTATCCTTGTTTTTATCTTTCTTCTAATTACCCTTTGAGTGATGGTGCTGCTGTGACAAGTGAATTTCCCCACTGTGGGATCAATAAAGTCTATTCTATTCTATCAGAATCTCTGCATTTATATACACGTATATATATAAACATTTATTTATAAATATAAGGTTATGATATCTAAGTCTATAGCTACATAACTAAAGGGGTGAGCCAGGATAATCCAAGCTATAACAGGTTTGTAATAAAAGAAAGCCTGAAGCTAGGGTCCTCATTAATCAAACATTCGTAGAAACTCTTCTATATTTCATACTTTGAATAAAATTTAGAATGTTCGTACAAACAGCCAGAATTCTGATTTGTGGTCATCCCTCCGCAATCAACTGTTGATAAAGCCCACGTGTGCGTACCCAGCTGCTCATGTCCGTTCAGTCATTTGCATACAGAAACACCCTCAGTAAGCTATATTTGGTCACACCACGTCTTATGAAAGAAATCCCTGCGTTATTCTCAAAAAAAAAAACTTAGTAACAGTGAGATTGAGACACTGGTTGCCACTCTATTCTCACCAAGCAGACCAGTGCGCTCATGGAAGACGCGTTCCCTCCAGAGAGCACGCTCTACCAAATCCTCCAATAACACCAGATCAACCAGGCTACAATGTCAGATTCCTGTTGGTCTTTTATAGGTCATTTATAGATGAGGAACATGCTGGATGACTGAGACCTACAGTATTGCGATTCCCCCGTTCTACCACTAGATGCTGTTCGTACGTATGGTCAGAGCTGTTCTTATATTTAGGAACATTTCTACGCACAAGTACACAAAGCTGTTCCTTCGCACGAAATATGCACAGATCTGTGCATAAGTACGGTGGATAAATGAGGTCCCTGGTCTTTAAAGTAGACAGGGTCTCTGTCTCATAGATGGAAACTAGATGCTGGTTCCACCAGAGAGTGCCTGAGAACTGAAAGCTCTGCCTCCTGTTCTACTTTCTTTAACTCTACGAACCAAACCTGTGACCTGAGAGACAGGTGTTCTGTTGGTAACATCTGGAACAAGAAGATCTCTGACAGAAGGAGTCTGATTTTCCAGAGCTTTAGGAGTTAGAACTTTAATTCAGTTCTGGATGTTACAGGGAGCCAATGAAATGATGATAAAACAGAAGAATGTGATCTCTTATCCTAGCTCTCATCAGATCCTCTGGCAGCAGCGACGTATATCTGAGAAGGACTTTTTCATGTTTCCTGCAGCTGTAATATTGTGTTTGTATGAGTGTGTTCTGACTGAACCAGTCTTATAAGGATGGTCTTTACACATACCTGTGTGTTCATGTTTGCAGACTAAAAACAGACCATTAATAACCCAAACAGCGACAATGAAAGTGAATAAAGTAAAGCAGAGACTAGCTGTCCTAATTAAATTATGGTGAATTACATAATTATAAATCAGTATTTAATTAGCTGCTGCTCTGAAGTACACATCGGACATTTTTTTACTGCTTTTACTAGTCCTATGGTTGATTTGACCATTTTTTATTGAATTGCTGTGAGTGTCTGTTTTCTGCCTTTTATTGCTTGTTTTGGTATCATGCTATTGCAATTGTTTATTTCTGCTTGTTTTTCAACTGTAAAGCGCTTTGTTCAGCTCTCATGCTGTGTTTAAATGCGCCGAACAAATAAACTGGTATGGTATTTGAAGCTGTAGCCTTGTTTAAACTGAACTGGATTATTGTTTTTGATTCTGTGTTTTGTTGATCAGTATAAGGCTGAGGTTTGAGTAACTCTTCCTGATGTGCGACTCTGTGATCTTACTCAGACCTCAGCTGTGAAGAAAAAATTCAAACCACTCATTCCTGATATTGTGTTCCTCAGTCTGAAGGTCAGGTCTGGTTTCCCGGACACTCCAACATCTAATTAATACATCATGGTCTGAAAAACAGTTTAGAATATTAAGACGGTTGGTGACTTTATTATTGCATTGTTTCTGACCTAGTTTAACCACATTGGTGGTTCTTCCCAGTAGACCTGCTGTCCTCATTCATGCTTTAACAGATTTTATGAAGCAGTGATAAAAAGTTGTTAAAAAAACTGTAAGATGAGTGTGAGTGAAGAGATAAAAAAATTAGAGATGAATTATTTATAAATGGTTTATTTATGAATCATCTATATATATATATACATACATATATATATACATACATATATATATATACATACATACATACATATATATATATATATATATATATATATATATATATATATATATATATATATATATATATATATATATATATATAAGATCATAAGGATAGGAATTGGTTGGAAAATATTGGATTTAAACTTGTAAAACAACAAACATGACTTGAAATTTATCAGAATAACAATGGCTCAGTTTTAATTTCAAAAAGTTCCTCTACATCACTATTTGTTTCTTGGGTGAAAGACACCATAACATGCAGCTGTTAGCTAACTGGCTAATGCACAACTAACTTGCCTCTTCAGGACAGCAAAAATGTCTGTGTTCTGGTGGTATTTTAAACCAGACAGCAAATACAGAGCAACAGCCACTTGTAATGTGTGCATACTGGGTATTCAACATGCTGGAAAAGACAGAGCTGCATGATATGCAGCCTTCAAACAAACTACTTCCTCTTTCGGCTTTTCCCTTCAGGCGTCGCCAAAGCAGATAACACGGTGTCCATTAAAGGTATTGTGGACGTTATTTACTTCCAGGTGGATCATCTAAAACACTGGTCCGCATAACTGTCATTTATTCTGGTGAAGCTAACGCAAGGCTGTCGTACGTGCTCGCTCCTGGGTTCGTTTTCAGACCAATATAAGGTCGGGCTCCCCATCCAGTTCTGCTCGACAGGTAAGCTAAAGTTTGGTGTGTTATTTGGAGAAATGCATTTCAGATTACTGCTAGAAGTTATCTACGATATTCTAACTTGCATGCGCATTTTTCATAAAAAGGTGAGGGGGTGGTCCTTTCTTGATATTCAGAAACATCATATGCATTGCCTTTAAGTCCCAGTTTGCCATTAAGAGTCCCAGTTCACAGCGGCAACTTGGACAAAAACATGGAGCCAGCCAACAGTAAGATATGCAAATAAATAAAGAGAAATTGCTGACAGACACCAAAACGTTGGGGTCTCTCAATCTCCTGCAGCACCCGAGCTGATCATGGTAGTTCTAATGCAAGTGCTACTGTTGTTCCTCACTTACAGGTTGCTTTAATTAACCTACACCCCTAAACTTTTAATTTAGTTTGGATGTAGGGCATTTTGTATTGTTGCCTTAAAATAATTGTTTACCTTATCTTCATCACTAATATTACGAGGCCTTGTATTAATACTAATCACCAAATGTCCAGCATGCTCCCTTAGAATAAAAATGACTGGATTTCTGATGAAAACCTCCATCATGTTATTGAGACCTTATCAGAGTAAATGTCAGCTGGCTACAGTAAACTGCATTAGCATGAAGCAACAGGAAACAGAGTGTTGACCCGACCGTGACAGTCACTCTAGATCTGCAGACCCAAACACCTGCTGCTCTGATTCTTATTTTCCAAAGCTGTGCCACAACATGTGCAACCTGATCCAAACTTCTCATGGCAACTGGTATCACAGAAAGACCAGCAGATGGTGTTTTCATTAAAGAATTCAAGCCGATGGAAGAATCAAGTGAGTCGCTGCACCCCCGGTGTACTGATCATGTTACATTAAGTTCTCCAGTCCAGAGGAAACATGCAGGTCCGACTCAGAGGGGACTTTCAGAAACACACAGTGGATCCAGCAAGGTGTGGAGCTCTGGTTTCAACCTGCACCAGTCTGGAGGCACGGATCTGAGCAGGTTTTAAACATACCTCCCAAATAACTGCTGTGAGAGTTGAGGTGTGTAAAACACAGGCTGCCATTAGCATTATAAACCATGCTAACACAGGCTGTGCACAGAGGCACTGCACTGGGCTTCACTTAAATCTGTCATCCCAAAACGTTTCTGCATCATGGAACACTTCCAACAGGTAGAGGGTCGGGTCATCAAGAGAAGGACTAAATCTAACAGAAGTTTTAGATTTTACACCTATGGTACAAATATAACTATTATGGTCATCTACTATTATCATAGAGTTTTAATGTGTGTATAACTGAAGACATTTCCTAGATAGAATGCAAAGCAGTATACATAATGATTAGCCAGAGAAACGTAACGTGGCAGCTCAAGGGTTAGAGGGAACCAAACCCTCACCCATCTCCTCCATATCACCTAATGGGACATTCCTACTAAAACACACCCACCTCCAATAGGGCTGCTCCATTATGTAAAAAATCAGAATCATAACAACATAATAATTAATTTACCAGTTTGCCATCCTGATGAAGCAGCAGGTTTTAAACTGTTATTGTCAGAAACATGTACTCTGATTACCAATAAGCTGTTTAAATTTTAGAAAAGAACCTTTTTCTTCGTCTAAATATCCAACAATCAGTTTAATGGGGACACTCATTTATGAAATGTTTATGCGTAAACCCAACATGGAGTGTTTCGTCTTTAGGAGGAAGTGGACGTGACTTAAATGTACAGCAAAATAAAAATAAAGCTTGCAAAACTGAATGTGACTAAATTATCTTCATAACAATATTTTTTTACTTGTTTTCTTCAAATTCAAAATCAAAAATAATTAATTAATTAGATTTTGTTATAATTAGGAGCCTAAATTAAAATACTAATGTGATAATTTGATTAACTGCAGATTCCTAATGACTCAATTACTGTTTAACTCATCTTGTTTTAACTTCCTCCACTCATCTAGTTATAAGATGACCTTTCACTCGTAGTACATAAACGTAATAAGCCAAAAAAAACCAAACCTTAGCTCAGACCAACAACAATTCAGGGAGCTACACAATATTTGCACAGTAGCAGTTAGAAAAACTAAAGGTGTTATTTTACCCCTGAAACTTCCAAGAATTTGAACAATCCTCTTAAATTCTGGAAAACCATTAAATCACTAGATGCAAACAATAATAGTACGGAGCTCCCAGCATGCATCATTAAAGACAATCAGGAAATTACTAGTAGGACCAAGATGCTTTGCTCTTTGAATGAGCATTTCATTGCTTCCAAGTCAACCTGCATGCTAAACGCAGTGATTGATCACATTTAAAAAATAAGTAAAAAATGGTTTCTCAGTGAACCTGCTCTTTAGAGTACTTGAAACCCTAGTAAGTGAGCAAGAGGAGCATCTGACTACTTATCTAACTTACAATCTGGTTTTTGCAAAGGGTACAGAACAACCACAGCAGCTTTAAAAGTAGAAAATGATTTTATTGAGGCTGTAGACAATAAGCAGCACTGTGCAGCTCTATTTGCTGATCTCTCCAAGGCTTTTGACACAGTGGATCACACTATACTAAAGCAAAGACTTCTCAGACTCTCAGAACACGTTATTGGGTGGTTTGAAAACTGTCAAACAGACTTCAGTGTGTAAAGCCAGAAGACATCATTTCCAGCTTCCTTCGTGTAACTAAAGGTATTCCTCAGGGATCCGTTCTGGGGACACTTCTTTTTATTCTATTTGTCATCATTTTGGAATGGGGAGTATCAAATGTCCTTTTTATGCTGATGACACTGATGTACTCAGCTGCATTTACACCTCATCTGTCCCTTTCTCGCCTCCAGAAATCCTTTGAGCTCATCACATTTTGTGAGATTCTAAACTAGTTTTAAATGCTAAAAAATAAAACTTGTGATTTTCTCCAACTCAAAAACACAATCAACAAATCTATCACTCACCACTTCACAGGGTTTAGAGCTTGAGCTTATTTCTAAATAAACATACTTAGGATTTCTGATATTTCTTATTATAAACCCAGTTCAGACCTCCAACTCCCCCGATGAATGCTGGGACGTGGGTGATGTAGGGCTGGTTATGAGAAGAGCTCTGTGATGGTTCGGGTGTGGGTTGAATTGGTGTTCTCGGCTGGGCTCAGTTCCAGTTCTGTGACGGCAGTATTACTGCACAAAAGCCGAGATTTTACAGCAACATCTGCTGCCTTTAACACCACATTCTTTCCAGAGATGCCAAAAAACACATTCTGCTCACATTACAGAGGCTGAGGCAGTAGAGGGGATGGGTTCTGGAATGGCTTGCTGTAGTTCTGACCCACTTTATAAAGACTGAGGTGGAAGAGGGGATGGGTTCTGGACCAGCCAGCTGAATGTTTGTAGCGAAAAGATGATCAAACAAGACAGGGTTTAATGGTAGGAAGACATATCTCTGGTGCTTTTTTGAACCAGGAGGATTAAAAAATTGTTTACCAGGCTGGACCGACTTGATGTTTAGGGAGACAGACTCCTCATCGATGTCTGATACGTACAACATAACTTTAGGTGCCACTCAAAGCATCAAGTATCAGTCACCTTAAAAAATAAATATTAGTAATAAATGAATTTTTGCTATTGTCAGAGACAAACGTCCACCTGAGGTGTTGCCCTGGTTTCCTCCAAACATGTCACCTGGCATTCACTTCAAACAGTTAAACCTTTGTCTCATCAGACCAGAGCAGAAGTAACCAGTTCTGGTCCTTGAGTGCCGCATGTTTTAATTGTTGATTTTAATCAGTAGGTGATTACCATGCTTTTGCAGAGCTTGATGACCTGCTGAACAGGTAAATAAATCATTGAATCTAGATCTGGTGTGTTGGAGAAGGGAAACAACTAAAGCATGCTGGATAGTAGCACTCAAGGACTAGGGTTGCCTACACCTGGACAAGGGAATTTTATTTTTCATTGACTTCAGGTGCCTTTTGGCAAACAACAGGTGGACTGCCATGCTTGGTGGATTGCTGCAGAGATGGTTGTGCTTCTGGAAGGTTCTACTCTCCACAGGGGAACACTGGAGCATGGACAGAGTGACCATCAGGTTCTTGATCACCTCCCAGACTAAAGCCCTTCTACCCAATCATGCAGTTGAAATGGCCAGTCAGCTCTAGAAAGAGTCCTGGTGGTTTTGAACTTTTTCCACTTACAGATGATGGAAGCCGCTGTGCTGATTGGGACCTTCAAAGCAGCAGAAAGTGTTTAATAACCTTCTTTAGATTTGTGTCTCGAGACAATCCAGTCTCAGAGGTTCAGAGACGATTCCTTTGACTCCATCCTTGGTTTGTGCACCGACATGCACAGTCAACTGTTGACCTTATATAGAAAGGGGTGTGCCTTTTCAAATCATGTCCAATCAACAGCATTTACCACAGGTGTGGTTAAGCTGCAGAAACATCTCAAGGATGATTGGTGGAATCAGGAAGCACCTGAGCTCAATTTTGGACAACATTGTTGGTACCCTTTGGTCAATGAAAGAAAAACCCACAATGGCCACAGAAATAACTTGAATAAATAAACTTAAATAATAAAAATTCTATGAAATTTAACCAATAAAAGTCAGACATTGCTTTTCAACCATGCTTCAACTGAATTATTAAAAAAAATAAACTCATGGAACAGGCCTGGACAAAAATTATGGTACCCCTAACTTAATATTTTGTTGCACAACCTTTTGAGGCAATCACTGAAATTAAACAATTCCTGTAACTGTCAATGAGACTTCTGCACCTCTCAGCAGGTATTTTGGCCCACTCCTCATGAGCAAACTGCTCCAGTTGTCTCAGGTTTGAAGGGCGCCTTTTCCAGACGGCATGTTTCAGCTCCTTCCAAAGATGCTCAATAGGATTGAGGTCAGGGCTCATAGAAGGCCACTTTAGAATAGTCCAATGTTCTCCTCTTAGCCATTCTTGGGTGTTTTTAGCTGTGTGTGTTTTGGGTCCTGTTGCAAGACCCATGACCAGAAGCTTTCTGACACTGGCCAGCACATTTCTCTCTAGAATCCCTCGACAGTCTTGAGATTTCATTGAACCCTGCACAGATTCAAGACACCCTGCAGCAAAGCAGCCCCAGAACATTACAGTGCCTCCTCCATGTTCCACAGTAGGAACAGTGTTCTTTTCTTGATATGCATAATTTTTCCGTCTGTGAACATAGAGCTGATGTACCTTGGCAAAAAGTTCCATTTTTGTCACGTCAGTCCATAGGACATCCTCCCAGAAGCTTTGTGGCTTGTCAACATGTAGTTTGGCAGATTCCAGTCTGGCTTTTTTAGGATTTGTTTTCAACAATGGTGTCCTCCTTGGTCGTCTCTCATGTAGTCCACTTTGGCTCAAACGACGACGGATGGTGCGATCTGACACTCATGTTCCTTTAGCTTGAAGTTCACCTTGGATCTCTCTAGTTTTTCTGGGCACTTTTGTTATCATTTGGATTATCCGTCTCTTTGATTTGTCATCAATTTTCTTCCAGCAGCCACGTCCAGGGAGAGGTTGGCTACAGTCCAATGGATCTTACATTTCTGAATCATATGTTCAACTGTAGTCACAGGAACATCTAGCTGCTTAGAGATGGTCTTATAGCCTTTACCTTAACATGCTTATTCATTTAACACTACTATACTCCGTATATTCCCTGTCTTTAAAGTATCATTGTTGTTTTACAGTGGTTCATGGTGATTGGTGCCTTTATACACGTGCACAAATGCACTCTATAGTTTCATGGCTCTCAGTCCACTATACTCCATTTAGTTGTCCCAAATGTTCATTAGAACATTAAATGTTAATTAATCCGCTGCTGAAAACAGTGCCCTATAAGTTTATCACCTCTTTCTGGTTTTCTGTCTCCGCGTGACTCATCGCTGCCGCCAACAAAAGATGTCTGTCTGTCTGTTAACTAATGAACTTCTCAAAGTTTTCAGTGAATGAACATCTACAGTACATCTGATTAACAGTTCAATCCAAGATCCAATCAATCCGCAGCCCATCAATATTAGCAAACACAAAAGGGTCCTCAAGTCGGTCAATCTTTCAGATACTGAATTCAAATTGAATGTTAGTAGCTGAGATTTGTTCAAAACAAATAACACAAGAGTCTTGAACTATCGTGTTAGATTACACAAATAAGATTTGACGAAAACAGCTACAAATCCATCCATAATTAACAAGAGATGATCTTACAATTCTATTATTAAGGCAGCAGTGATAGGAATTCAGAAGAAATACTAAAACTGGATCAGAAGTGGATTCTGATCAGGATCAGAGGCGAGCTTTTTACTGAGCTATACACAACTCTGCTCCAGATTTATAAAAAGTGTAAGCCTCGGTGTTCTCAAGCAAGCTACTTTAAAAAGTGGAGCTGAGGTCAGAGTTTAATCCACATCTGGCAGAAACAGCTGCGCAACTCCTAAACATTTAACTCTGGGGAAAGTACAAAAATAGCCCGTAAAACACAGTCAGCATCAGAGTTTGCTGCTCATCACTGGTACCAGTTCAAAGCCTGGAACCACCGTTCATTAAACTCAAGTAGGAAAAAAAAAAGCTCAGGCCAGCGGTCTGAATACAAGACTAGAGAAGGTCTGTTCTTTAGTCGGCCGTCTAAATTTAGACCCAGATCTGTGTCCTGCTGGCGATTCCTGCAGGCTTGAGCTGAATCTGCAGCATGCATCTGCGTTGATGAGAAGAAAAAAGCTGGAGTCAGAGGTTACTGTGTAAAAGCCCATCATCCGCTAGCTGACCCAGTGAGAATAAAACCACCCTACAATACCAGGCTGACTCAACATGAGGAGTGTGCTTCTACATCTGCTCAGAGAAGGGTTCTCAGGTCCTGAACGTGCTGTCAGAATAAAAGAAAGAAGCTACCCCATCACTGTTGTCCTGATTCCTGCACAACAAGCTGCTGTCAAAACAAAACCGGAAAAACACATCAACCCAGGCTGGGAATGGAGGGACGAACATGAATCTAATACAGATGGTTTACTGAGACAGGAAAAAGAGATAAATCAGCACGACATTCATTCTTTACCAAATCGTTTTAATTTACTGCTTATTCCCCCCAACTAAGGGTTTCTTATGGACTAAAAACAGAAACATGGAATTTAAAGGAATAACAAGCCACTGAGCCATCAGGAGTTCTGATGGTTCTGGAGCTGAAGCCATCCAGCTCAGACATCATAGGATTCACTTACGGCCTGAATCAGTCACCGGGGCTTGGTCTTTAAAACAGCCTCTGTCCAGAGGAATTAGCTAGCTAGTTAACTCATCAGTCCTGGAGGATGTAAACGCCATTTCTCTGAACAGAGTCTGTTCAGACAGTCACCCCCAACACATGTGATAGCTGTTAATTATGAGTTTAACACAGAAACAGACCTCAGTGGTTCTGAAAGTCTCTTCACTAGCTGGTACGAATATAGTTCATTTAAAATCAGATGTTTGTGACCGATGTGACCTGAGGGAGGGGGAGAGAGCGAGAGCTAGAGAGAGAGAGAGAGAGCGAAAGAGAGACAGACATGAGTGTGTGTGTGTATTGGGGGGAGTCAGAGCATCCGGCCACAAATTAAAAGCATAAGACCTAAACTGGAGACATGATGAAGCCAACATGTCATCAGGAAGTTTCCTCTCTGTTTAATCCAGAGGGATACGCCCCCCCAACCCCCCACGCCTGAACAACAAGTGCATTCTTGGTTTATTTGTGACACCAGTTTCATCACCGTGAGCATTCCCACCCCAGCTTCTGCTGCAGCCTGAGAGAGGAGCCGCTGTTCAGAGTCAAAACAGAAAACAAAGATACAGCTTCAGACATCCGATCACCAGCAGATCTTATGCTTCTCTAACACCAGCTGCACGTTCACAACCAGCCGGCTGAGTCTGGGGCACAACTAGCTACTTTCTGAGGGGCATGCAGCCACATAACAGATGATCAGTCTGAGGCGTGAAGCTCCAGGGCTGAACATGAAACCACTCTAATCCTGGTGATGGACAGTGTTACTAACAACCTGCAGGCCAGACCAATCACATGGGTGGCATCAGTTAGCTGATTTTCCTCACTTCCTGGTGGAAATCCACTAGCTGTCCTCAGTGTCCCTCTCCAGAGGGGACATCTATAATCTGTCTTCCTGCATAAGCCGACTGTAGCTCTGCTGTATAAACTTAAGCAGACATTTGCTTACCAAGCTGAGCTGTCGGGTGTTTGTGGCAAAATTATGCAGCCTCACTATAACCTCCAACCCAGGCTTTCCCCTGGATGCGTAAACGGTGCATAACATAACATACAGGTTGTCTGTGCGACCTCAGCAGCCCTCAGCAGCACACCGAGGAACACTCCTCTGGACCGTAGCCATCACAATCCACCAGGTACTGACGCCCTCGGCCCCAGTGCCAGGGCTTCATGCATTATAGCAATAGTAATAATAAAAATCTAGACTAGAAATCTAGACCAACCGTAGCTCTGCAGGTCGGTCTAGCCACGCTCCATTGTAGCCATAGCAGATCTACCATTGGCCTGAGCAGTTTTGTGTCTCACCAATCACAGCACTCTACGTTTGTTGGACGGGCTTAGCACCAGAGCTGCGGTGGAGAAAAACTACAAACATGGCGTCGACTCAGGAATGGCTTTGGCATCAACTCTGGACTATTTAGACTTGGACTTTTCTTTGAGTCAAGAGCAGATAGAGGTACTTTATTTAGAAAAAGGATGCATTTGCTTCTTCTTCAGCAGTGTATGTTGGACTGCCCTGTTGACTTAAAGGGACACTTTGCAACTTTTATATATTTTTAAATCATTTTCTTGAGCCAGCATGTGCTAAAATTACCCTTTACAGGGTCAATGAAAGGCCACCCAGCCCCTGTCGCCTCCTGTGGCCAGAATATTCCACTTGCAACTTCACAGTTGCTGGTCCAGTCTGCTGGGACTTAGAAAACCAGCAAGTTTCCTGCAGGTTTTAGATCATGAACACAGCTGATTTGTTTAATTTAGTGATGAATAACTCCCGTAGAAACTAATGAAGGCTGGGGAGACATTTCAGCAGTTAGATTAAGATGTTAAAAAGACGAACGCACAGCGAGGAGAGATAAGTTTTACTTTCACTTTCGCCAACGAACACTAGGAGGTGCTAAAAACAAGCCAAAACTGACTAGTGTCCCTTTAATGTTCGTAGTGATGAATATGTCACGTTGCTCGTTGTCCAATAGCATGCGGAGACAGTTTGAAAGACAACCGTAGATTCTGCCCCATGACTGAGCTCTGTCTATGGGTCGTGGCCAGACCACATATTCACATATATAGGATGCTTATCAGGCTAATAAATATCAGCTTCATAACTGGATCTATACAAAAACAAGACACATGACTTGGAAGTCAGAAGAAATTAAATGCATGACAATATAAATGGTCACCTTCAACCAAAGAGAAGAACATATAAAAAGAAATGATGCAATCAGACTACAAGGCTCTGACTATTTCAGGGCCATCTGATTTCAGGATAGAGTGAGTCAGCAGAAAAGGAGCTGACAAAGACAAAAGGTTTGAAAACCATCAGTGAGGAAGGCAGTTGGTGGAGGGAAGTAGAGAGGATTGGAGAAAACCAATCAGGCAGAATCCAGAGCAGCATTAAACAATAAGCAGAGTCCAGAGGGCCTTCAGAGGCAGCAGGGCGGGGAAAGCTCCAGCTCCTGCTGGCAGAGCCACAGTCAAGGCCACGAAGCCAAAGCCTTACATAAGCGGCCGCAGAGCCTAGCGCTGGTTCCAGCTCTGCTTAAAGGTGAAGGCACGTCCAGGAACCACAGCAGCTCCCAGAGCAGTCCACACAGAGACCATCAACATAGACGAGACTCATTTCACATGTTCAGCATTACGTCCACGAGATGGATAAAAAACACATCAGATTCACCTTCTTTGAGTCCACTCACAACACAATACTCCAATGACTTTTATTTTATAGTAAAGGGACTTATGGTTGTGTGAAGAGAGCCGTTCATTCAGGAGCCGTTTACCTTAAAAGACAGCAAAGCGATCTCGATGGGAGAATTAATAACCCCAACACACAACCACAGCGGTGTTTAGACACATTTTAGGGTTTCACACCTTCAGTGTTCCTTTTTCACAGCCACAGTTTTATGTTGTTGCTACTAGAGCTCCTAAACTAAAATATGATGAGAGAAGAGGAAAACCAGTTCAGATTCACCCTGAGGAGCCGTAACTTTTACAGATAAATTCCAAGAAAGCAGAGAATGATTTCTAGCGGATTATGAATAATGGAACACATTTATCCTTCTGGGAGAGTCTAAAAACGAGCCGCGACATCAGCGTTTCTTTTAGGGATTAACTTCTACGAGGAAAAAGCAGTTCCTTAAAAGCAGCAATCCGGAGTTTCCCCTTTCAGGAATTATGTATGATTTTTCAGAAGTCCATAAAAGTGATTGTCTTATCATGTAGTGTGATATAATGTCAGCAATACGTCTTTTTTTGTTGCTAAGTCCGCCCCCTTCCCCGTAAAACTCGGTGCAATAGGAAACTGACCAGAAATAACCAAATAGTGTTAGACTATCGCTTACATGCTTCAAATTTAAGGAAGCACCTCAGCTGATGCAGCGTTGATGAACTTTTCACGGACAAGAAAGTCTTTAAAATATAAATCTATGAAAACACAACATGACATGAGAATAAGCTTGTAAAACAACGTGTTTTAACTCTGTCGGCTACAGAAGCACATTCATAAACAAGAAACATGCAGTCACCATCTTAAAAACCCAGATTGACTGACTCTTGGTGTGATATGCTTGTCAGCCACTAGATGGTGCCATTGGATAAAAAAAATACTCCGGATAGCTGCTTTAAATCGTTGCTGACCTCCAGTTCTGACATCTTTCAGATTTACAACAGTTTAAAGGTTACTTGTATCGTTGTTCTTTTTTTAACACAGAAAAGAGCTAAAAAAATAACCATGATACAAGTAGAAGAGATACACAGGATGAACGCACAAAAGAAAGTTAGATTATTCTCTTGTAAGCATTTCAGAACACAGCTTAGGAAGTTCTTTCTAATGGCTTGGGTGTGTCTGTGATTGCATCGTCTTCCACTTGTGTTATTCAGCAGATAGTTCGCCTGGTGCCATGAAAACCCTGAGTGTGTGAGGGTGTGTGTGTGGGTGTGGGTGTAGATGAGAGACAAGAAGGGTTTAACAAACATGAGTAGTGTTTCGAGTTACGGGAAATCTCTGGGAGGGACAAAAGTGACCGTGAGATGTGACGGCTTGGTCCTGTCATCCCTTGTGTCTCCAAGAGAATGCAGGAAATCTGAACGTAAACAGAGAAAAAGTAACCTACCATTCTTGTATATGCATAAAAGTATCACAAAAGATTCTTTGCTGCTCCACCACACTCAGATATATCAGGTTAACATGGCCCCAGAGTGGAAATGTGTTTACTCAGCAAAACATCAGCAGGTATTTGTGATGGAAACAACACAGTATTTATGAAGCAATTTATAATAAGACCACCAAGTGAATTAAATGATACTGTATAAATAGTTTATTACTTAGTTTGCAAACAACAAACATTAATGTTTGTTAATGGAACAGTTACATTAAAGCAGACTCTCCAGAGCTCTGGAGCGTGACCTATTTGGTGGCCCATGCCATGCTGAAGGTCTCCCTGTTGTTCAATAACACAGTCCCATGTAGAGGTCTAAACTATTGCCTTAGCTCCACTGAAGTTGGTTTTTTAAAATGCATGTAACCATGTTAATCTGGCTGAAGTTAGACTGGTCCTCCTTGAGCTGAAGTACCCAGATAATGCAGTTGGAACCCGACTTCCTCAGCATTTAAACAGCTCAGCCAAACTGGTACCGGCTGGGAACTCCCCAGTAATGAGATTGCAGAATTGTTCTTCTGATATCATCACCACAATGTAACATGCGTTACACCATCAGACAGGACCCTACGTACCAAATAATTTGCTGTCAGCCCGTGAAGGCTTCAAGCAAGAAGCCGAAAATATCGCAGGTGAAAAAAAACATTTTTACCAAACACTCTTGCCTATTAACAACTTTTTTCTATCACTCATTAAGGCATAATGGACTTCATAAATACATATTTATGTCCTGCTGTTCAGAAGCTCACAGTCACAGTGCTGCTGCCTCTTCCTCCATGACAGAATGAAAGCATTTCCTGGTTTTCCACCTCTGCTGAGACAGTTTGGCTTATTCTGTACCAGGATGGAGACAAACTCACTAAAACTCACCTGCCACACACACACTTCTGTTCTAGATGGAAATCCACATTGTGTCTACATCATCAGCACCATTGTTCCTGCCTCCACCTCACAGTTCACGTTATGGATCATTTTCACATCAGACCAGGTGTCTTCTTCCCTCAGCCCGGTCCATCCCTCCACGCAGCAGCACAGCCAGAGGAAGAAAAGTTCAGATGAGGGCTTTTACGTCACCTTCTCTCTCCATATCCATAAATAATTCAATCCCATCTAATCCTGAGAGCATTTTTCAACTTTACCTGAAGCATAAAAATAGAGAGCAAACAGCTGGCTGCTGCCAGGAGGTCCATAAGCTCATCATTCCCTACATAAAGCCACTCCAGAATAAAACCGGGTCACAGCAGGTCACAGAGCCGGCACCGCAACCCACACAAGGGCAGGCGTCCCCCATTCAGGAGGAACCTCAGTCACATGGCCTGAATGTAGAAAATAACAGAAGCTGAATATATGTATATATATATGTGTATATATATATAAATGAGCTGAGTGTGTCACACTGACCCACACAACACAAATTTATCATTATTTCAATTTAGTTTTAATTGACTCACATTTCTATTCAACTGATTTCTCTTTTCTCAGGAACGACCCAGTTCATTGTTTCTACTCTGAAAAACTCATTAAAAGCATATAAAATGTGATATTTTTATTCAGTCTTCATAAAATAAATGTATTAATCAGAATCGATGTACAAAACACACTTTATAAAATTAAGATTTCAAATCTATTTAATTTGGATGAATTTAAGTTGAAATTTAAAACAGAAACAGGATTTGTTGAAAAATGAATGATTGCTCAAAAAGATAAATAAAGCAAAATAACAGGTTTAAAATTTACGATGCTTCTTATCTGATCTCAGATCTGTGGTGGACCATAATCCTGTCACATAAAAAACAAAACACTTTTAATTTATTGATGCTTAGATTACAGCTATTAATGTAAATAAGTTGTTTTATGAGATTAGTCCAAAGTGTTATGAGGTGAGACATGACTGTTTCAGAGGGGCTATATTCAACAGAGGGATATATAATCTACTTTCTGGAATTCCCCTCTATATTCAGTATTTTAAAAAATGTAATAATAACGACACAGACTTATATTAAAATCCAACAATGACTGCGACACGTCTGTATTGAAACCATCATGCAAACTATACGAGACTCTCAGGAATAACAATTTGTCTCCAAGTCCTCATGCAGATCAGGGAGGACAAATGACAAAACCAGAGGAAAAGAACTTCCTGCATTTTATAAAATGTTTCTAGGACAAAGTGTGTGAGATAAAGAACAGCATCACCCAAGAACAATAAGATGTTCAGAAAATTCCAGCTGTTTATTTAGGATTGGGCCCAAGTAACAAGACCGTTACATGGTGGTGATTTCAGTGACTTGTAGTTCTACAGACCACTCTGATTCTTTTTCATACAGAGAAGACCTTCTCAACAAACCAGAGAGTTAATCAGATTAACTATCTCTGCCTCCATGATTAATGAGCTGCACACGGTTTTATTAAAGCAGCATGAGCTCAGTCAACCACAAACACAACTATCATACCACTAAAGAGTTACAGAAATACTTACTTACTCAGAAAGGAACTGAAACGTAAACAAGTGTGACCCAGAAAACAGATAAAAGTCTGAGTTATGTTACAGTGAATAAAGGAAGACACACACACACACACACACACGCACACACACACACACACACACACACACACACACACACACACACACACACACACGTTTGTCTTTCTATCTTAGTGAGGACCATCCATTGACTTCCATTCATTTTAGTGACTCCACTATGCCTAACCTAGCCTAGTGAACTAGACCAAATTCTTGCTTTGCAGAGTTTGGTCTAGGCACGCTTCATAGGAACCCTTGCAGCCTGTGGCTGTCCAATCACAGCTCGCTATAGTTTTGGTTGGGCCAATCACAGCGCTCTATATTGTGGGCCAATCACAGAGTGGGAGTAGCCGATGACGTCAGAGCTGCGGCCGCGAACCCAAGCAACATGGCGGCAACTCAGGAACCACGTTCGTTTGAAACGGCTTTGTCATCAACATTGGATTATTTAGACTCCAACATGCGTAAGTCTGTCGGATATACTTAGCGGGTTCTTATTTTTATCAAACAAAGTAGTGCAATGTCCCAGTACACCTGATATTCGCGTGTTTTTCATACAAAAATGACAGAAATCATTGATGTTAGATGCCATTAATGCCTCCCGCTTTTCCGTCGCTGTGATTACGTCACGTTGTTCGTCACGTTGTTCGTCACTCTGATTGGTCCTAGCGCTATCCAATTGCGTGCTGACATTTTGAAAGACAACCGTAGATCCCGCTTCACGACTGAGAGCCGTCAATGGTTCGTGGCCAGACTATATATTCACATATATAGGATGGCTTGCCATACCCTAACCAATGCTGATCTATTCCTTACTCTAACATTAACTAAAACGTAATTCACAACATACCTCTAGAACCAACTAGTAGCCATTTAAAAAAGTAAGGACCACAAAAATGTCCTCAATTTGAAAAAATGTCTCTCTCTCACACACGCACGCACGCACATACACATTTATGGTTTATGAAACCATTACGACTTTTGGGTGGCTTATGGGGACACACCTTTCCCTGCATCTGGTAAACACAAAAAGTACGTCAAACATTTTTTTATTTACCCATGGAAGAAAAGTCTAACTTCAAAAATACAAAAAAATATCAGAACATACATACATTACACATATCACATTTTACTGGCTTATGAGGTCATGCAACATGGTGGTTTGTGGAGACAGGGTTCATGAGGTCTGTTTACAAAAATATACAATTCTAACTGCTTCATGGTTTATGGGGACTTTTAAACGTTGTGAGACCAGGATACAGATTTATATATAACATTCAAAATATCAAGGGCTCAAAGAGGTAATAGCAGTGTTGTGGGGAGTCAAGGCCTTAGAAGTACAAGTGGTCATTCAAGCACTTGGGCCTGTGACCATTAAACTGGGAAAGAGACTGGCTGATTCCAGGATAAACCTTGGAAATCTCAATCCAGAAAAGTGCAGGCCTAGGTACAGCTAACGTTTCTGCTCAGAAACCTCAAACACGTTACCTAAAGCTCAGTTTTATTTTGGTTGTCTTATCCTGTCATGTCATTTATATTTGGCAGAAATTAATGTCTAGTTAATCTTGGTTGCACACTAGAATTGTTTTAAAATTTTCACTCTGAAGATTTTCCTTCCTCCTGTTTCCTAGCCTGGTGTGTAACCTGACAAATCGGGCTCACAAACCATAAATGCACACACATACACACACATTAAAGGTCTCAGTCCTGACTGAATCTTTGTACTTGTGAACTCTATCTCTGACCTGACGAGCAGCTCAAATAACTTGGAGTCTTACTCAATATTCATAATATGCAAGCATCTCGCCTCTGACTGGCTAACAGCAACACAATTCTTCTGCTGCCACCATTCCCTCTTCCTTCTTGGGGATAGAAACTGCAACGTTGATGTGTTCTCTCCACATATAACAAGCCTGAAACTGTTCCACCCAAGGGGAAAACTCTGCCTGCCAAAAACAAAGCCAATGCATGAAAACAATTGCAGTTTCCCCCTCATCCACTAGGGGATGGCTCCAGAAAGGAGCCAGTTCCCATTGACTCCCATATTAAAAATGCCAACTTCACAGCAGACAAAAGTTTGTTTGTTCTTCAAAACACGTATTTAATCCACTGTGATGACGCGTTTTAATTAGCTTCCTCTGCGTGGTATTTTTCATTGCAGGATGCAGTTTCAATTCACTTTTAAACAAGTTAATTTAGTTCGGCACACGGGTTTGATGTTTGCCGCTGCACGTCTGCACAGTGAGAGGGGAAGCGGCCGCGGGAGACGCGCTGCTGCACTCAGGGTCTCTGCGTGCTGCAGTAGGAGCGACAGACAGGTGATCAGCAGGTATAACGCCGTTAAAGTCATACTTTAGAACGCATAAGTTTGAAATGATAAACTGGAGAGATGCAGAGCTCCAGGAGCTTCTCTCCGTTAGATCTGCAGCTCAGATCATCTGACAGCTCACATGAGGACACACCTGCTTGTGACAATAAAAACTTAACGAGCGCCGTTTCGATTGCAATAAAAAGCAAGTTATGTCCAAGATACACGGAAGCGCAGAGACCGCCCCCATACCTCCTTTATGCCTCCATCGCGCAATCTTTTATAAAACGGACACGATTGCGCAACATTATCGCCACGGTCTGAGCTCTTAACGACCTTAGGCTCCCAGATGCCGCATCAGCTTTGCGGCAAATTGGCGGCATTGTTTTATGTGTAATTTTATTTTTAATTTTTTGTGTAATCACCGCCATTACACTTTTTACCTCACGCACCCCCTAGCAGCAGCTCGCGCACCCACACTTTGGGAATCCCTGCCCTACACCTACATATTCTTTGCATTTTTATTGCTACTTCAAAGAAAATGGCAAAACTACCAAACTAAGTACTTTAAGTTGATTTATTTAAAAACTACGCACAACTAAACAAGTATAATAAGATAACGAGAATTTTCTGCAGAGCTTGCGTCACTTGAAAATCGTCACACTTGAGTTGTCAAGTATTCAGGTTCTCTATAAAGAGTGGTTGTACTGGTGGTGGATGTGTTCCATTGGATCTTTTTTCTCCTATCGACACGTCCTTGCTGAATCCAAAATGTTGCCAAACTATTGACAAAGCATGTTTTTTAGGCTTTAAGCTTTTCCTCGACGATCCAGGTCCTGCAATCTGAACTATCCTACGGGCGGAAGCTTGCAGTTCTTGAGGTTCTCACTCCAACAAAACTTACTGAAGAAGTTAAAAAGTTGTTCTCTGAAATTATAGAGATGGTTTGTATTTGTTCAGCTATATTTGTGTTTAGTGGTGAAGGCAGGAAGTCTGTAGCTGTAACTCTGTAATGTGTTTCCTCCTGTGTCTCTCTCTCTCTCACACACAGCAGTAGCTCAGGAGGTAGAGCGGGTTGTCCAGTAATCGGAAGGTTGCAGGTTCGATCCCGGCTCCGGCCAGAGAATGCTGCTGTGTGTCCTTGGGCAAGACACTTAACCCGCCTTGCCTGCTGGTGGTGGTCGGAGGGACTGGTGGCGCCAGTGCTCGGCAGCCTCGCCTCTGTCAGTGCGCCCCAGGGCAGCTGTAGCTACGTTGTAGCTCATCCCCACCAGCGTATGAATGTGTGTGTGAATGGGTGGATGACTGATTGTGTTGTGAAGCGCCTTGGGGGGTTGTAGAACCCTAAGAAGGCGCTATACAAATACAGGCCATTTACCATTTACCATTTACACACACACACACACACACACACACACACACACACACACACACACACACACACACACACACACACAAGCCTAGTTCTGACTACTACTTTGGTTTCTAATTTTGTTCGACCTCGTGAACCAGATCAGCATTCTCTAAAATTACTGTAATTGTTTTAATACTGATTTGAGTCATTTATGATATTATATTGGTTTCAGTTTCATACAGATTCTCTTTCATTTCACATGTTTCGACATTTCTACTTGAACATTTTTTTCAAACTTTTACAGAACAAAAACAATCTTTGCATTCTGTTTTCTTAGGTTTGTGCCCATTAAGATACATTGCCAAAATAAGCTTTATACATTTTTATTTCTTCCAAATTTATTTTCATTCACACACACACACACACACACACACACACACACACACGCACACACACACACACGCACGCACATGCACACTAAATCTAGGGTTTTAAGATGATCCCTGAAGTTGAAAGAAGTCTAAAATTAGATGACTAAATAATAATAAAGCTAAAGAATTCCTAATATAAATATTTAACAGTAGTTGATATAAAAGGAAATCTATATATAATATATAAAACAAATGAAAGAAACTTTCTAGGCAAAACTTTCTATGTAAATTATACATATATATATTTATTTAAAAATGTTACAGGAAAATGACCCTTGTGCAGCACATTTTAAAGACTCCCTGTCTTTAAAAGCAGCTGGTGAGATGGCAAAATGGTGAATTTAAGCCACGTTTTCAGTTTTCTCCCACACACGCACAAAATCAACAGTCAGCCCCCACCCCCGCCTCTGAAATGAGATTAAAAATGTCAATCGGAATGAAAATATGTTGCTTTTAAGAAATATATCCTAGTAAGTCAAGATGTACATATTCAAATCACGCAATCAAATTCACCAACCATGAGCAAGGGCACCAATCATTTTTAAAGCGCTATTTTTTTATGCCTATGCCTAAACTATGAATTAGTTTTGCAGATGGAAAATTACATACTTCCAGGTGAAATTAGCATCTATTTTTTAGTTTATTAATGCTTAATAATGCACTAAGTAACATTAATAAAGGGACCCTGTTTGTAAAGTGTTACCAAAACTTTTAAAGTCACAAGTTTCAGTAAAAGTACTCTAATAAGAGTTAGTCCACAAGTCTTACGTTGACAATCCAACATAATATACCGCTGAAAACATTCAAAATTTCCTTCAGACCAATAGGTCAAAAGTGCCTCTCTCTATTGCGTTGCTGTGCAGCATGTTGTTGATTGATGCATCATAAAGCCAATGAAATTCAGAAAACAATCATCTCTCACAATAAGATCCCTCATGGTCTTCTTCTGCAAACTTATTAAAGAGTGGAACACTTGTTTAATCAATACAGTGGTCTCTAGTAGGAATGAATGCCTTGTAAGTTGTTGTCAGGGGGAAAAATATACCGGTGCACCATTTCTTGGACCTAAAAGTTACCCACCACAGCTGAGCTTCATATGGCAGGTTCTGGAGTCTTAATAAGTGTGATTACCAAGTAGATACATATATATATATATATATATATATATATATATATATATATATATATATATATATATATATATATATATATATATACTGCAGTGACACACGTGCATAATGCTTCACAATAAATGCTCTGGCACCCCTTGAAGTTCACGCTGATGGGAGGATCTAGATAGGGAGTTTTAGAGGCCACAAAGATTTCCTGGCTAATAATAAAGAATGATCAGCTGATTTAGATTACCTAGAGCAGTCCTATTTGATCTGTGTGCTTTAACCTGGCCCGCTGTTAGATCAGCCGACCGCCTGCAACCGTGCCATACAGATGTACCTGCAACTGTTGACCACTCTCAGGTTCCCTCCAGCCGACTCATTCCAGCAGGTATTAGTCGAGGTACAGGTACGCTGATATGCAATCATTCATGTTAAAAATGATAAAATCATAAATTCTCAAATCAAGTGTTTAAAGATGACAAAAATGATTCTCATCTGGAGGCGTTCCCATCGCTGTGTGCATAGTTAAAAAAGGCTGCATATGTATTCTCTCATAAGTCTTCTGCTGCTGCAACAACATTCTGCTTGAACACAACAGTTACAGGTTCAGGACTGACAGACTCCTCTGGAGAATCCAGGCTAAAGCAGCTCACAACATCACCTTTGTTCATCTGTGTCTGGGAAGCATCCAGGTCTTTTTCCATGCTCTGCAGCCAGGCCACACAAACTGCAGCGTTTACAAGCCCAAGGTTTTATATTTGGGAAACGTATGAGTCACACCCCTCACAAAGGCTAATTGGTTGCTGTTCAAGTGCTTATAGGAACAAAAGAGGCTTTTAAAAGCCTTGATGCTGCTCAGATTTGGAACTTTAAACCAAACTAGATAAATTGCATTTCTTGCAGAAATACGTTTGAATGCTTTATTGCTGAATACGATAGCTGAAAGTGCTGAATTGAAGCTAAAACTAAGCTTAATTGTCAAAATGTGCTGAATGTATTTGAAGTTTTAGGAGCAAAAATTGCTAAAAAGTTTTAAAAAGCCCAAAAAGTAAGTAGAGAATAGAGAAAAAAATCCTAAACAGCAGAAAACTGAACTCTCTAAACATAGTTAAAAAAACTGAGCAGCTAAAATGTTTAAACAGCTCATATTTGAGTACAAGTAGTTAAAGTTTCACAATTAGTTGAATTGTGAAGTTAGCAGGATATGCTGAATTTTGAAACTGATAGCTGAGTAGCTGAACTGAAATAAGCAGTTTTCT